>VYZX01002827.1:190471-208386 GCA_013401335.1 Brachypteracias leptosomus | reverse complement strand
TTTTTTTTTTTTTTTTTTTGAGAAGGGAAAGTTTTGCAGTTGGGTTTAGGAGGGAGGGAAATGTGCCTAGGTGATTTTTTCCAGCGCCGTTTGTGGCTGTAATCCGGGGAGATGGATGCTCGGAAGGGATCAGCAGGATACACCTCTGTTCTAGCTGCCAGGAAGGAGACAATCTTCCTTCACTGCAAGGAACCGTCACCAGCCGGGGGATGAACCGAGGTCCCAGGGATTCTGCTTGGAGCTGAGCTCGCTGTGCCCGGGCTGAGCCCGGGGAGCACCGGGGGCCCGAGCGCTGCTCTGCACAGGGCTCAGGAACCAGGGGATCTGTTCGGCATTTTTTTTGACAAAAAGCAGAAGTGTCACCGGAGAGGGAAAAAAAAACAACCCCACGAAACAAAACAAAGCCCAGCAAGGGAAACCGTTCTCTTGTCGGCTCCCACGAGAACCTGCGCCTCGCTCCCTGGAACAGCCGTAAAATCGCAGGGAAAACAAAGGTGGTATTTTGTGCTGGTGGCTGAGGGGTGGGGATTAGGTCATGCTATGGGGGGGTCTGAGTCTGGCTGCTCTGCGAGGGAGGGCTGCAGAACCCCGGCTCAGACATGCCGCTCACAAAGCGAGCCGAGTGGGGAAGTTTCTGTCTCCGGTCCTCTTGCTGCCGTGTCTGTCTGTGCTTTCGAACGCTCCGGCTGCGATCAGGGGTTTAGATTCTTTCACGCAGTTTTATCTTTTCCCTACCCCCCTGCTCCTTTTTTTCTCGTAATGGCAAGTTAGCAGCAGTTTGCTGTCATGCTGGAACTATTCCTGTCTAAGTTGTCCTCTCTTCTGAGTTCCGATCATCCTCAACACCCCCAGAATCTTTTCAATGAAAGAACGTCCTCCTCTGAATCCAAAATGGGCTCTCTCTTCCCTCCCTGTCTTCTGCCATTATCCTCACGCACCAGCTCTTCCTCTAGCTAGTGGTATTGCCAGCACCGTGGCCTAAGGCCAAGGGAGTTAGACAAAGCAGTCCTTGCAGTTGCACATATCGCATTCAGAGTGATATGACTGCAAATGGCCCCCTCCTTTCTGGAGCTCAATTCTGAGTTGAAGGAGGTTGCTTCTCTATTGTGCTTAAATTAAATGCCCCCCAGACAGGAGGATAAATCCGAGGTTTGCTTCCAAACCTGGGGTGAAGGATCCCCCCCACTCCGCCCCGTCCTGCAGAGGAGAGGAAAACAGGAAATCTGTCCCTTTTGGCCTGAAATCAGCCCTGCAGAAGCCTCTCTGTATGAATGCTGAATATTTTGGTCTCGGCCGACGGAGGGCTCTGGCCAGCTGTGGATCTCACAGGGATTTTCCTCTGGGAGGTAACGCTGCTTCCCTGCAGTGCAGGGCTTCTGGTGCAGGACTATTTGGACAGGCAGTGTCGACTCAGCTCGGGAGCTGCGTCCTTGCTGCAGAGCAAACTCCTCTCAAGTTTAGGCTGAGAGTGGCTGCTCTGCAAAATGATGTTTGAAGCGTGCTCAGTAGGGGAGCAGGGAGGTGCAGCGGTTGTGGTTGGTGGGTGACTCTGCTCTGCTTGCACAGGAGCGTGTTTGGGACTGAAAAATCTGTCCCATAGTCCCGAGGGAGAGGAGTTGTTGGAGAGGGAGGAGGTATGGGGAGGAAGGCTCCGTGGGCTGTCAGCAGATGTGAGGATGACTGTGGGTGAGGAAAATGCAGCTGCTCCGCAAGTGACTCAGGATGCTGGAGCCATCCGGGTGCTGACTCCTCTGCCGTACACCGGGCTGAGGGAAGGAGAACATGTTGCCACAGCAGAATGTGGTGCCTGTTCCTCTTCCCCATTGCCCGTGTCAGTGGTGGCACTTGGCCCAGGGTGTCTGCAGCCAGGTTTGCAGTGTTTTGTCTGAATTATCAGTGACCTTCCTGGAGGGCCTGTGCTCTGGGATTTGGGACCCCATGTGTAGCACTCCAGGCTGTTTGTATTCTCTTGCTTATTGTACTGAATCCTGCGAAGTAGCTTCCTCCTCATCTGTCTTGTGTTTTGTATTGTCTAACTCTCTTTCTCTGTAAGAGGGCCAGCTGCTGAGCTGAGGTGAAGTAGAGCACTCTCCGTTGACTTCAGTCGTACCAGAGAGATTTACACCAGCAGTGAACTGGTCTGTAGTTTATTTTTCCCCTTGTTTTCATGTGTTTTCTGGGTCTGTGGATATTCACCAGCATTCCTACTTTGTTCAGAGTATGCACAGGTCAGAGAAAAAGTAGTTTTAAGATACAGAAGCCAGCAGAAACAGCTTGGGGTTTTCCTTTGGTTTTATTCTAATTCTCACAGAAATGTCAGCTTCCAAGACAAGACCCTGTTCCTATAATAAAGCCTAAAATTTGTTGTGTGTAGGATCTGGAGAAACAAATTCCAGCAAACTGTGACAAGGGAAGAATCTGTGTCTTGGCTGCACATGAACAAGTGGTGACCTGTACAGCAGGTCCCGCTGGAGCTGAGGACCAGCAGAACTGTCAGTGCACCTGCCACACCTCATGGCAACCAGCAGTTTCTTGGTGAAAAGGGCAAATTCTCACTGAGAGGTGAAACAAAAAGAATTTCCCTCACTGAGGCTGTAGCTTGGAACTGGAGAGACCGATTTCATTCAGTCCTGAGAAGTGATACCAAGCATGCTGGGCTGTTCCTTGTATTATGAAGTCTGCAGTGCAGACTCGCATGAGCAAATGGCTTGTCACCCTTTAGAGTCAGCTTGTGTTTGATGTTGTTGTCCATATTGGGAAGCTGTTTTTGGAGTGGGAGTACTGGGAAGAATACTGTTTGTAGGCAGAGCAGAGAGAGAAGTGTGCATGCCTTAGCAGAGGGGATAATTTCTAGGAAACACAGTATTCAGGCTGCAATTTGCT
Organism: Brachypteracias leptosomus; assembly: GCA_013401335.1. NCBI lineage: Eukaryota > Metazoa > Chordata > Aves > Coraciiformes > Brachypteraciidae > Brachypteracias > Brachypteracias leptosomus. The sequence continues at coordinate 205,503 of VYZX01002827.1, read as the reverse complement.
GGTTCCCTGATCTCCTGAAGTCCACGTGAAGTTAAAAATGATCTGAAAAGAAGTATGCTGAACATGTTTCAGAATTAGCAATTTTCAAGTGGACTTGTTAGAACATTTGGAAAACTGGCACTTTTGGCTTTGTCTAGCAGTGTGTTTAGCTTCAGAGCACTGGTTTGGTTTTCTCAGTCAGCAAATCTCATCATCCCCACCCATCACATGCTGGTTGAGTTGAGAGTGGATTTGGTTCCTGCTAACTTGATTCCTTTTGGATAAATGCAAAGTAGAAGCTCTGCTCCAGTTGTGCAACACTGATGCTGCATCCCTTTTAGTGGGAGCAGAAGGGTCCAAACCAACAACTGGAGAGCTTTGAACCATACCCGTGATACAAACATTTAGTCTGGGGGACCAGATTAAAATCTAATCTTAAATCATACCCCCTCACCCCAATTACACGTGCTCTACATGTACCAAATGCTTTCATCTTTTGATGCTTTCCTCGTGCCAAATAACTTGCTAGGGTAGAAATAGCCTGTGTCTTAAGCTAGAGAGGAAGAATGATGAGGAGTCCAAGTAACTGGTTTTTCTGATGTAAAAAAAAAAGCAGAGGGGTAGGAAGAGGAGACATAAACCATGACCATTATCCACATGGAAAGATTAAATAGAATGAGAGTACAAGAGGAAAGGCCCAGAGTGTGACAGATCAAAAGAGCAAGGCCTCTGTCTGTTAGATAAAGAATGTCCTAGTTGAGAACATATTTGTGTGTGTGCACATGGGATATTTTTTAAAAGGAAATAGTTTTATTCAAAGAAAGGTCTGTTTCTACCTCAAGGGCTGTTTGAGGGGGAAATAGTGGGTGAAAATAAAACTTTCACAGGCAGTGCTATAAGGAATGTTTTGTGCAAATAAGAACGGGGTCCATTATTTTAAATTAAAAAAATTATTGGAAGGCTGGGGGAAATGGGGGGTGTCTGGTTTTGCTCTGGGTTGGCAGCTTCTGGAGAGTTCAGTGTGTGGCTTGGCTGTGCAGTAGAGCTGCTTGTATAGACGTGCATGTGGTGTCCTGCGCATGGCAAGGAGTTCTTGTTGAACTTAAATCAAAGCTCATAGAGGGCTAAGGAATGAAATATTCCTGTAGTCAGCCAAAAGACTACAGCTGTGATTCAGGCTGCCTTCAGACACTTGCTGCAGAAATGGCTGTGCTAGTTGAAGATGTTACCTCTGCCCTGTGCTGGAAGATACTTGCCTCACATTGCACGTTGGCAGAGCTTATGTGAACATTTCTTGTCTGTGTTGTTGCAAAGTTGTCTGGTTTAGGACAGAAGTCATGTCTTTGCCATATTCCTGCCTGGCTGTCCCATACCATGTGCTGTCAGGAGTCAAACTGTTGTCATCAGAGGCAGGTGAGGAGTGTCCTTCGGTTGTGTGGCAGAGGCAGGAACCTCCAGCACTGGGCTCTGTATGAAGGAGTAATGACCACTAAGGTATCTAAATGGCAGCAGCCTTTATATTGTCAGCAACCTCAGCTTGAAAAGACTTGTGACACAGAAGCAGAGAGATTCCACAGACTGTACCATGTACCTTGGGTAAACCCCAAGTATCTCTTCTTACATGGTATCATGTTCACGTGTACAAAGAGTTTGTAAAATGGCAGGAGTTGACCTATATGTTTTTATAGGACCTTACAAAGTTCAGGACATCAGAGAAATGTGTATCCCATAGGGCTGGCTCTTGTCTAAGTTCTACTGAGGAACTCTAGGAGTTGAGTAACTATTCCTGATTTTACTTTGCTGTTTGTGAGAGTAAAACAGGGGAACAGTTGAGCTGGGTAGATTCCATGGCATCTGTTGGGCATGGATCAGGGGAGTGTACCCCAGAGTTCTTGCTCCCACTGCTTCCTTCAGGGTGCACACTAAGCTGCCTTTCCAGTTATTTTTCCAGCAAGCAGCAGCAATAGAATTAAGAATTAAAACTTAGATCAGCATATTGGTATTGCTGCTCAGCAAAGGAGCTGAAGGGATCCCTACAAACCTGTTGGAAATTAATGGGAGGATTCCTGGTCAGTGAGAGTTTAGACAAACAAAGATTGATTCCTTTGTTTCTCAGGGTGTTAATTTGGGCTCAGACTGACTGCTGGAAGGAAGAGATTGTGACACAAAAATCTTGTTTGTTTGTATCGTTAGACACCTCCCCCCCCCAGTTAATAAAGATTAATATTGATTAACAAGAAAATCACTATATTTTTGAGGGAAAAACGCTTCTGGCAGTCTTCTGCTTGCATACAGGAATAAAAGACATTGTTGGCACAAGAATAGATGGGCATATAAAAGGGTTTGTGTACATTTAATTAGGAAAGTGGAGGGAGGAAAGTGCGTATATTAATTTAGGTTTTAAACAGCAGCAAGCACTAAGACAATTTGGGATGTGAAGCAGGGTGTCACTTAAATTCAGTACCAAGCACACTCCCTTTTTGATTCTGTCAATTCATAACTGTCTTGTCTCCATTGTCATTTTAACATGAGAGAGCCTCAATTTAGATCCCCCTCCTTTTCTCTCTCTAGTGAATACCTGATAATCACACTGATTTTTGACTGGGTATTGACTATGAGACTTCCTGGCCTAATTTTTCTTGCTAACTATAATAGCAATAGCTGCTGATTATTTTTTTTTCTTTCTTTCTTTTTTTTAATCTCAGATATACAGGGTGTTCAGACATGCAGATGTATTTTGGGTTAATTGAGTAATAGTCATCCAAGACCCAGGGCATCTTCTTGAGATTAATGTACAAAGTGCTAAGTCAGAAAGCGCAAGGTCCGTTACCCTGTGAGATACTAATACCCCCACAATTAATTTCATTTTCATGATTGCATCATCTGAAATTGAGGTGAAATCAAGGATTCTTCTTTTTTTTTTTTCCCCTCCAGCTGAGTTTGACTGGCACAACTTCTGACATGGGTGTGTGGAGGCTGGTACCATGGCCAAGTCAAATCCTTTTCTTTGTTCTCCGGGCCTGCTGCTGCTGCTGATAAAGTGGTCGGCGCATGGCATTATGTCTTATTACATTTTTGATGCAGACTGCAAAGAAACGGGTAAACTCACCATGGTTACCACGATCTGTCATTTGGCAGGGCACGCCGAACTCAGCGATGGCCTCTAGTGTCTGCAGCACAGCTCTGCACACGTGGTGGGTACAGGAGACAATACAGCACCTTGGCTGCCACAGCCACGCAGCTCCACTCATCTCCACTCATCTCTCTGCTAGCTCAGAGCAGGAGCGAAGCTCCAGGTTCTCACTCGTAGTTGCCTACTGGAAGTTCTTGTTTGGTTTTGTCCTTGAGTGTTGACTGAGTCACTGCTGGATTCAGGCTCCCATGCTGAGAGCAGCTCCTGTCCACTGCAGCGGACGCTGCTGCCTCTGACATCTGGGGAACTTTCTTGGTCAGCCCCTTGATTCACTTCTTGGTCTTGGCACATCAGGTTTCTAGGAAGGTTTCTTCCTTAGACATACCCCTCTGTGCTATTTCCTGCAGACCAAGCACATGCCATTGCTTCAGTCAACATAATCTGAACCACTGAGTTATCTGTGCTCTATTAGCATTAACCAGCAGGGTGGTGATAAAGTTTTTGACTTTACGTGGGTTGCAGCCAAGGTTTGCTCAGTGGTTAGAGCTGGATTCCTCAGCCTGGTCATCACAGTCCTTGCCTTAATGCTGATCTAGTTTGGAGCTCCCAGGTCTTGTATGAGACTTCTTGCAAAAACAGCTCAGGAACAAGTCTTTGCAGGAAGGGTCTTTTGTTTTATTGTACAGGAGGAAAAACCGCTTAAGTCTTTCTCTGCTTAATTGAGATAATTAAACCTTCTTACCTTGCAGCACAAGGGGCTCATTAATGTTTTTGAAGCATTTTGAAGTCCTTTGAGGAAAGATATGCTCTGCTGTTGTGTCATGTTTGATAACTGCTGAAATTCAGTCATCTGGACTTGAAATATTGACTGAGTTGTACGTACAGAAATCTTACAGTCGTGCGGGTATTCTGAGCTGATAATGTGAGGAACTAATTGAGGGAACAGCTGACAACGGGGGTGTTCCTTCACAGTGCTGTACTCCATGGGTATGTTGTTTAGTATTTTGGGGGTTTTGGGGGTTAGTTCCATGTGAAACTTTAGTGGTGGAAATGCAGATTATAATGCCATCAAATTTAGGAACTTGGTTACAGACAAAGAGAAACTTTGCTTTTTTAAGGTGACCTATTGATCAGCCCAATTTGCCTTTTTTAGGATTTTACATCTGGTTAACTAGTAAAAACTAAGGACACCCTCTCTTCGTGTGATGAAGACACCACCAGTGATATCCTGTGATGAGTTCTGAGGTGGAAAGAGACTTCCCAACTGAGGACAGGAGCCTGTTCCACTATGTTCAGTGCTTTTTACAGTTTCCCTGTAAAATTTGAGTGAAATCACTTGCAACTTTAAAACAAAGCTGGAGTTCTGAGCCCCAGTGACTTTTAGCATCAGTTTAATTTCGATTTAAATGAAGGCTGGTAAATGAGATCTGCTCCTCAAGTGGAAGACAGTTGGGAATTCTCAGCAGAGGAGTTTGCAAGGGGGAAGGTTTTTCCAGACAGGCAGTCTGTGTCTGTGCCTACAGGCAATGGCAGCAGCATCGCTGGGTGCAGGGGCACTTCAGCTGCAGGAGTGAGCAAGTGGGATGGTGTAAAGCTCCCTCAGTGAACTGTCCATACCCAGCAGGTCCTCTAGTGCTGTTGTGAAATGAGCAGCATAATTAAAGCCCCCTAAGAAAAATCTAGAAGTTGTTTCTCAAACCCAAACTCTTACCGTTGTGGGACAAAGGGGAAGGAGTGTTTAGATTGTTCATTCCTGGAGCAGTTGGTCAATGATCACTTAAAGTCTTGTTTCTGTAGCTCCTATCTGACTCAAAACCCTGTAGATCTGAATATAATCTTCTACAGCTTTAGAAAAAGTGACCATAACCCAAAGTGAGGTGGGTTTTGCTTTGGTTTACTCATTTAGCACAATTTGACTGGCTAAAAACCATCTGGTATCACTCAAGGAGGAGCAACAGCAGCTCTCCTCACCTTCACTTTTACACAGTGAGCAGCAGATCTGATACACCTCAACTGACTGTTCCCTGTGAATAGTTCTGGCATTGGCTGAAAATAGTACTGAGGGTAACTCACATTGACCATGCAATGACACTCTGAGCTGCAAAATTACTTTCAGATAACTTGCACTGAAAAGGTAAAAATAGCTCAGGCTGTTAGACTCATCTTTGTGGAATGTATATATGCAAAAATAGGGCTCCTTAATATTTGCAGTTTGTCTAGGCAGAAGAACCTGTCGTGCTGTGCTCCTCCACTGATAATGTTTCAGGCTGCACTGTTCTCCAATGTACTGCAAACATGAGAGAATCATGAATTTAACCATCTTCTTCCTAGCAAATAGTGTGACTGAAATATCATTAGTGGGCTCAGACAAAGGTGAGAGGTCACAGCTTTAGAAAAAAGTGATTGAAGTGTGTCCCAGTGTAACAGACTAATTAATCTTTATATAATAACAGATTTTTTTTTTGATTCTTTTCTCTTTTCAGCTGGGAGTGTTCACTCTCCCTCCACAAGTATGGCAACATCTGCACAATACAGACAGCTTATAAATGACTACGGGCCCCCATCTCTAGGCTACACACAAGGGATGCAGGTACAGTTCTGCTGCTGGTTTCTCTTTAATCAGATCACTGACCCTGTGTTTAAGTGGCATGGATTGTGGCCTGTCAGCTGAGGTATTCCTCCCTCCCACCAAGGTTTGAAATCAAACCCAAATGGCAGACTGATTCATCACACATGTCTTGGGATCAAATTAGACTGAGGAGTGCAGAGTGAGGTTGGTTACTAGTTAACTGTTAGTCCCATCCTATCTGAGTCACAGTGAAACGTGTCTTCAGTTGTGTTCTGATAGGGAGGGCTCTAACATGTGAAAATTATTTGGTAAAAAAATGAGTATTTCTATACTGGTCTTCTTTGGCATATTTATACTCTAAAATATACTCATGAAGTGTGTCACAGACAGTCCTACGGGCTGCCTCAGGATTCTGGGGGTGAACCTTCCATAATAATATGATTTCTCTTATGATATGGGCAGTTTTATCTGCTGCTCACTCTCCCTGCCTAGCTAACTTCTCCACAAAATAAACCCTTAAACACTGAAAGAGCAAAACCAGAGTTAAATAAGCAGTTCCCAGTTTGCTGTTCTGACAGGACTGTTTTAATTTGTTTCACCCAAGGTCCCAGTCGTGCAGCTGCATCCTCCCAGCTGATCCCCAGTTTTGAGGGGCTTGTAGCATCATGTCTGACTGTACCAGCAGCCACAAAAATCATGTTCATGTAATAAAACTGAAATTTTATTCTTTCTAGAAGTGGCTTCCAGGGCTATTTCTAGTCCTCCATGAGTTTCCAGTTGTTGTTTCTTGTAATTCTTTTGTTTTTAGCAGTGTTTGATTGATATTAATTTACTTTCAACTACAGGGCACCAGCAGCAGTCAAGTACCACAAAGCAAATATGCAGAACTTCTAGCTATCATAGAAGAATTAGGAAAAGAGATTAGACCCACATATGCTGGGAGTAAAAGCGCGATGGAGAGGCTAAAAAGAGGTAAAATTTCTATTTATTCAAATGTCTCATACACTTTGTGCACTGGCTCCTTCCATACAGCTTCATGTCCTGTGAAAAGAGGCAGCTGTCTTGAGCTCATCATTAAACTAGGTGGGTTAACAAGCAACAGAAACCTTGGGATACTCTGCTTGGGCTGTGTTTGATAGATAAACCAGTGACAAAATGTGATTCGTGTGCACAAGGGGAGTTTCAGTTAATAATTCAAACCTTATTTTACAACCCTGAAGGTGTCTAATGGGTATGTTCGTTCAGGTTCCTGGTGGCTTCCTTGCCCCTTCAATTCCCTTTTCTCCCCAGTCTCCAAACACACAGCCAAACATTGTTTACTTCTTCTCATAGACATCACCCATCTACTCCACCCAAGAGTCTTTACTGAAGTGCATTTTGCCTAATGAAATAGTGCATTGTGGTAATTCACAGTAAGGCTGGTGGAGAGAAGAGCTACAAAAATAAATTACAAGGGTTTTCAGGGAAGGCTGTTCAGGCTGAGATGTCAAATACATTCCTCCTCTCTGTGGAGTGTTGAGCTGCTTTGCCTCCATTACCTGTTGTCAAGTGGATGTCATTAAGAGTCCACTAGTAAGGGACAGAGAAGCTTTTAGGCTGGGCTGATGAGGTCTCTCTAGCTTTGCTTTGTCAGCTAAAAGGGTAATAAATGCCCTTTCCTTGCAGTGTAAAAGAAACCCCTGCATGCCCCACTGCTGACATCAGCTTGACATTGTCCTCTGCAGGGGACGTGCAAGGGATATTTCTGAAGGAGCACTGGGACATTCCACTGCTCCAGCTCCTGGCATGACCCCGACAGGCCATCGACAGCAGTTGTGCTGCACTTCTGTCCTTTGCCAGCATAATTTAGTTGCCTTTTCCTCCCTTTCCTTGGTCCTTGTGCTGAGTTTGGCTCAACCTGGAATGGGAATGTGACTGTAGCAGACTAACTTCACCACCTTGCAAATCCTTCTTGCGTTTACCCCAGACTACAAAGCTTTATTTAAGGCTCAGCCATTATGGGGGAGCAATATATCTGCCGTGACATGCCATAAAATGACTAGTAGCTGTTCTGGGAAAGGATGCCATAAAGTCTGCTGATGAGTGGTAAGTGGAATCTGGCCCAGCTAAAATCAATGTTGCTGGAGTCTCTCTTTATTGCATTGCCTGAGTCAGTATTAATAGATCATGAATGGTAATAGGCTAATGGGGACAACTTGAGAGAGGCCGGGAGGGATGCAGACGTTCTCATTTCGGTGAGGAAAAGTTGTTTTGCTGCTTCTTGCAGTATTTAGTTTGTTTGATGCAGGTGGAAGGCTCAGCACTGCCACTGTGCTTGCCAGTGTTGCAAAGAATCCCAGATAAATACCTTTTGCTGCCATCTTTTGGTCACAGACATACCTCTCTTTCCATTTTGGGAGAGTAATGGCTGAAGGAACATGTGCAAGTGTGAGAGAGAAAGGGATTGAGGGCAACCACGTGACTCCAGCCTGCGTGGCCATGGGGAGGTTATTCCTGAAAAAAGTCCCTGTCCCCAGCTCCACCTGCTCCTAAGCACAGAGGCTACTGACCTCTAAAATTGGCCAAATTCCCAGTGTTCTACATAATTCAGGGTAGTTCTGCTGCATAAACTGGGCGTCCTGCCACCACATCCAGGTCTGATGCACTGCTCTGAGTACCCAGCTCTGCATCCCACAGCTGCCAGATGCAGCTTTGCTCCTCTGTGTCAGTTTAACCCTCTGTGGAGTCCCCGGTCATCCTTGGATGTAAAGGCTGTTGCTCAGATCTGGGCTAGCAGAATCTGTTATCTCTAAATAGAGATTAAACCTCATCTATTGCTTCATTGTCTTTTCTCTGCCTTGTTAAGGAGCATGATTGAGCAGAGAAATCACCTCCTATCTTGTCCTGTCAGTAAAATACGACCTCGTTTGTTGTAGAAAAAATCTGCCTGTCTCTCATTTTAAAGTCTATCTCGAGCTCTGTTCTTTCAGCAGCTCTGTGAACATGAATCTAGATTTAGTTCCAGGATTAAGAATCAAGGTCCAGATTGCTGGAACTCACAGGACTTGTAGTGGAAAATTCCACATTATGTCTTATCGGATCAGGGTAGATACAGCAGCATGTAAAGTGGTGATGATTTACACTGGGAGCTGAGCCAGTGTTAGGAGGTAACTTTTTGCACACACCATAAAAAAATTATTCTTACTCTTACAAGAGACAGAACTTGTGTTTCAGCAGTATTATGAAGGATTTTGATGCATCCTCTCAGAGAGCTACCCCAAAGTATTGGGATTTTTAGAGCTTGCTAAAATGACTCACCAAATAACTTGTTTTTTTTTTTTCTCCCTGCTGTAGCAAAAGAGCTCACAGGTAGTTAAGATTTTGGTTTTTAAGTCTCTGATTTTAAATAGGCCTGCACTGCACATTAAGACAGACCTGTCACTGCAGACCTACCCATCTTACCATGCTCTGATTCCTATTTTAGTCCCTTTTCAATTTATCAAGCCAGTTTGGGAAAACAAACTTTAGCAGCAGCCGATGTTTGGGAAGTGAGGGATCTTTCCCTTTTCCAAGGCGTGCTGTGGGAGCCTTGCAGCTTGGGACAGAAAGACATAAACCTTGCTCTGGGCTGTCATCCCAAGTGTGACCTGAATGAGATGGTTTAAAAGATGTCCACTTCTTTTGCAGGCATCATTCATGCTAGAGGATTAGTTCGGGAATGCTTGGCCGAGACGGAACGAAACGCAAGATCCTAGCCCAGTCATTCACTTGCAAGATTTTCCATCTCTTAATGAAGAAAAAGTTAACACACACTCCTTTTGACTCTTGAAACATTCAGACAAATTCCTTTATTTTGAATGTTTTACCTTTCTTGGTTTGCCCTTCCAAAAAATGTATAGTTCAGAATGAGAAAACAAGGATTTTTCAACGTACTGAGGGTTCGCATTTTGTAGAAGACGTTAAAACTCCCTGAGATGTTTCTAAAACATGGAAGCTGCCCTGCATGCAGAGGAATGCTCTTGCTCTCCCAGGCTATATTTCAGTTCTCTTCTTATCCAGCCACAGCCTCATTCTGTTTTTTGTTTTTTTTTTTTTTTCCTTTGACTATATTCACTTAACCCCAAACTGTCAATCTCTCAAGGTTTGACATAAGCTCTGAGGATTTTTGTTAATAAATGCAGAATAGCATGCTGTACCTAGTAGTCTGCTAAGTCACAATTTGTCATCCAGCATAGACCCTGCTTAGAAATAACCTTCCCCTTCTTTTTCCTTTTTTTTCTTCGTTTTGCATAAACATTTGCATGACTGTTAGTGCTTTGAAGTCCATTTAAAGTGCATGAGTTATATGGAAAATAGGGAAACCTGTTAAATAATAACAAGGTCCTGGAAAGCTAATTTCTACATTAAAGGCTGGAGATTTCAGTTTAAAGTTTGCCAAAAAAAAAAGAAGAAAATTCTGGATAAATTACTAAAACTGTTATTTGCATCTTTGTATGTATTTATTACTTGACGTAATAAAGCTTATTTTCATTAACAGTTTGTATTAAAACTATGTACAGTCACTTTAATCAGATTCACACAAGAACTCTCAACAGATAAAGGTTTAACCTTCATGCAGGAGGTTCAAGTTCAGGAACAGAGGAGAGAACAGGCTCGTGGGTCACTGCTGAGCTTCCATCTGTGGCACAGTCCAGGTGCAGTTGGCCTCTGTAAAAAGGTGAGACAGTCTCTGGTTGCTTTCAAAATATATTCTATAATTTTGGTTCTTGAAGCACTCTCCCTTCACTGATGAAGGCCAAAAGTCACTGCTGTCCAAAAATTAAGGAGAAGCTCTGATTAAGCAGTTAAGAGTTAATACCAGGATTGAAACAGGCAAGTACACTCCACTAGTGGCTCCAAAGTAAGCTGGATAGCTGGGGTATCTAATACATAGGGAGCTATGTAGAAAGTAGAGTATTAAGGGGCAAAATTAATTACTTCACAGCTTGGCTGAATTGGATTCTGCTGTCTTGGGAGGCAGCTTCCAACAAGTGCTGTTCTTTATCTGTAACGACCCAATTTCACCTTTGAACTGGAAGAAGGTGTCTGACCAGCCCTCATTTGCAGGAGCATCTTCCCCTCCAGTGCTCATCTCTGCTCCCAGTTAAGATTTGTGAAGCTTCTGTTTGAACTTTGCTCAGAATGGAGCTGGACAGAGCGTTTGTTCAGGTAACAGATCTGAAGGGGACATCTAAGGGCTGGTGTCTCTTCTGTTTGTGTCTGTTCACACCATCAGAACCAGTAGCTAAACCTGGTCACTGTTTTAAAGGATTTATGTCAGTAGAGGTGTTGCCTGAGTAGGGACGGAAGGTTAGAACCTTTTAGGGCTGGTCTTATGTATTGGGGGTCCTACAAAGCATCACAAGGTGTTATCTGGGTAGAAGATCTGTTGGATTTGTCTCTATTAACAATGGTGGAATGTTTCTAGTTCCTTTTTAATGAGGATTGGTTTATTGTCTTCTGAACTTGGCAGAACTGACAGCTGCAGGTGATTAATGAGATGATGGCAGAGAGGAGGAGGAACACGACTGCTTTTAATGTAAAAATGGTATTTTATTTCACAGTAATGGCAGGCACTGCTCAGTATTGCAGTTGTGCTTCTGAGGCCCTACATCACCTGTTCATCTGAAAACTGTGTGGATACAATGACCAAAGCCTCCCTTACCCTGTGAGGGCCACTCAGTATCTCACACTTTTAGTTCTTATCCAATTCCTGCATCTCTTTCAAACGCTTTTTCCTTTCTAGGTTTTCCTTTGCTCTTCTTTTTTTCTCCCGCTTCTTCCTCTCTGATTCTTTCTTCTCTTTAAAAACATCACTCTCTTCACCTTTGTAGAAGAGGTCAACTTTTTCCTGCAGGATTCCTCTGGCCAGCTTTCGGTTCTGCTCCACTGATCTTGTTTGATGGCACTGAAGAAATACAATAGGACATTTTTACTGGAACTTTAACCTGTTTGTTCTTCTGCTGTCCACTGCAGTCTACATATTCCTGCCATTGCAGTAGAGAAAATCACCTCTCCTCCCCCAAGCCTGAAGCATCCTCCTGCCAAGAACTGCTGGACTTTTGTGTCTAGGAGATGGATTTTTGGAGAGGCTACTTAATTATTTGCTACAGTAACTTGTGATTAATTTTGCATTAATCTTTAATAGTTCCATATTACCTTGGAAAGCTGCTTCTGAGTTTAACTTAACTGTGTCTTCCCCTTGTGATAAGGAAGTGAAGATTAATTTTAATCTACCAGAAGTAGGTAAGAGTAATGCTTAGAATCTGCAAAGGGAGTGTGGTCAGCTGGTTAAGGAAGACTTTCTAACCAGCTGACAGGAGGGGTGGGAGGGGGGCAGCTGCCACTGAAAGGCAGCTACAATGAAGATAAATTTTCCTGAAAACTACAGAATAATTCCTGGCTTTGCCCAGCAGAACATCAGCTGTGAACCCAAGTTTATTTATTTACTGGTAGCCAAAATGCTTTTGGCTGAGACCAGAGAAACTCTCTTTACAGAGAAACTTTTCCTCCATGCCATTTACTCTGTGATTTACTACAAAAGGGGACTTGGAAGACATGATGCAACTGGTGACTTATTGAAATAAGATATAATTACCTTCACTACAATCCCAGAGGGAATGTGCTTCAAGACAACACAGTTGTTTGTCTTATTTGTGGCCTGACCTCCTGGGCCATCACCTCTTACAAACTGTTCTTCCAACTCTGCCTCATTTAGTGGAAGGAGGTTCAAAGATTTCTTCTTTCCTGCTGCCTGAAGTAAGGGCACTCTGGGCAGAGAAAACTGCTGCTTCCTCAGAAGCCATGGTCTCCAGGATGGTGCTCGTGCTGCTCTCAGTAGGAATGCAAAGTGAAATAAACTTGGAACATTCATACAGGAACGAGGACACAAGTTTCTCTGGAACAGAACCTGAAAGAGAAGTGGGGAATGGGAATCATGAGAATCTTTGTTTTAAGATGATCTAGTTTAGCTGCATGTCTTGAGTGATATTCTGATAGTCAGATTTATTTTCAAGGAGATTTGAACTGGTTTCATAGGCATTTGCCTGGAAATATTTGCAATTCCAAGTGGTAGTGATTGGACTCAAGGATCTTAAAGGTCTTTTCCGACCAAAATGATTCCATGAATTTCAGTTCTTGTTGCAATTAGGTTTCTTAAAATAGTCAATATCACTATCTTGTTGTTGAAAGGGATCCAGAAAACAGTAAATAAATCAGTACTTGAAAGTAACAAAGATATCCCCCCAAAAAAAGAGAGGAAGGAGAAGATATTTCTGTCTTGCAGTCTGACTGGGAAGCCTTTGTGGACACTCCACTCATGCCCAGGTTGTGTCTTGCTGGTAACAGCACCTTCAATTAACATGTCAACACATGCTTGAACTACATCAAAGGAGGATGGGTGAGGGGGCAGGAATCCTCCTCTGAGGTTGCCTTAAACGTGCTCTAAACTACAGAAAAAAGTGCTGGAAGAAGCAGCAAATTTACATAATATAACTGGCCTAATAATGTCTTGGCTCCCCATGTTCAATGGCTTAGGGTCATGGAAGACTGTGAGGAGGAGGTGGAGGGAAAAGAAAACAATCAGAAAACCCCCCGAGACTTTGTGTAGAACATTTGTCCTGAGGATATAAGTATTGGAAGGCAGATCTGGCAGAGCAGAATTTAAAGCAAAGGTGGCTTTTGACCTGTAGAATCAGAATCATAACAGTTGGAAAAGACCTCTAGGATCATGAAGTCCAAACATCATTAGGTAAGCAAGAAAACAATACATACAGTTAGGCTTAAAATATTTTATTTAATTCCAAAGAAAAGATTTCAGCATGTGAGGAAGTGGCACTTAACAATAAACATCCATAAAAGTTGAACATAACTGCTACAAATAATTTCAAGCAAGCTTTTATTGGCAAGTAGAGCTGTCCACTGGGTGGCACTAGAAGGTAGGATTATTTCTTTTTTTCCCCTGGAAAAAACATACAGAAAAAATAGAATTACTACCTGGTTCTGAAGGGAGGTTTAATATGGACACTGTCCATTTAAAGCAGCTTGTTTTGAATCCAAGCCTCTTAATCTCTGAGCTGCCTGAGTGTAAGGGGTAAGTGAAGGTAAAAAATGATCTTCACCCTAAGCCTTTTACTACTACTTGAAACTAGGGTTATAAAACAAGAATAAACCCAGAAGATACTAATATTCTCAGGGTTTCGCTTAGCACAGAAAGTCTCCAAGAAGCACAATGCAAAAAAGATCTTAATAACGTATTAATTCTATAACCCCCCTTTGTTTATGGGATTTTAAGGCCCAGAGTGCAGAATTGCTGTCAGTAAGAACACCCAGCTCCCATTCCCGCACCAGGAGCCCGCAGCCGTTCTCGGTGGGCCACGGGCAGTGACGCTGCAGCAGCACCGGCCGCTCTGCGGAGCGGATCAAACTCTATTTTAAATAGAAACCACCCATTATTTCCTGCAAGCCTCGCCCGAGACCGGCGGCTTCGCTGCCTCTGCGGCTCTGCCGGGCCTGCCGCCTCCTCTCCCGGCTGCAGACACGAACCGGGCCTCGCCGTAGCCCCACCCCCGGTGGGGCAGCTCGGGAGGAGCCGGGGAGCAGCCCCCGGGCCCGGGACACTCCCCGCACCGCGCCCGGCCCCGCCGCCATCGCTCACCTCAGGGACCCGGTGCCACCGCCCCCTGCGTGCGCACGACGTAGCCCCGCCCACTTCCGGGCGCCGCTGCGCACGCGTGCTCCTGTGGAGGAGGGTGTTACCGCCGGGATGATTGACGCTTGGGCAGCCAATCGCTTCTCGAGGGGCGGGCCTGCGCACGCAGTCCCTCCGCTACCAATCAGATCCTAGGAAACCGCGCGGCGCGCAGCCGCGTCAGCCAATCCTCTCGCGGCCTGGCGCGTACTTCTCCACGTAGCGAATCAGGGCGGAAGGCGCGGCCAGGCGCGCGGTCAAGGTGGCCAATCGTCGAGCCGGGCTCCGCCCGGAGCGCTCAATGTCCCACCACGTTCGAAAGTCGGCCGCCAATCGCCGGGAGGGAGGCGGTGGGCCGCGCCTGTTTATCGTCTAACGGTCGCTGGAGGAGGCAGCTCCCGGGCTGCTGCAATACCTCCCCGCGGGCTCCCGGAAATGCGGGTAGGAACCGGGCGAGCCCCGGGGGAACTGGTGGGGCCTGAGCCGGCAGCGCCGCCGCGCTTGGCCGCGTCCCAGCGCCGCGAGGCCGCCGTCCCGCCCCTTCCCCGAAGAGTGGCGGGCCCCCAGCCAATCGGAGGCGGTGCCGCTGTCAACATCCCGGAGCGCGAGGGGCGGCTGGCCAATGGGAGCGCGGGGGTGGAGCT
>VYZX01002827.1:178168-190463 GCA_013401335.1 Brachypteracias leptosomus | reverse complement strand
AGGGGGGACTTGTGAGGGGAGCCCGAGGGGTCGGGTGTGTGTGTGTGGGGTCACTTGTGAGAGGAGGGGACTTGGGGGACAACGACGCAGAGTTGGGGAGGAGGGCACTAACTGGGGGAGGCGTCCCTGAGGGGGTAGACATGGCGGGTCGGGGTCCCTTGTGAGGGGAGGGAGTCCCTAGAGAGGGCTCAGCTTTGGGGCGAGGCCGTTCCCTGAGGGGACCGTCGTCCCTTCTCGGGGTCCCTGGGGAAGGCGGGGAGATGGGGGCCTGTTGGCGGGAGGGGAAGCGGGGCCCGAGGTGCCCCGTCAGTCCCCGGCGAGCTGCGGGGAACAGCAGCGGCCGCATCTCGCCCAGGCTGAGACAGATGCAGAACCGCGGGCCCCGAGCCTGTGCCTGCCCCAGTGTTTGCATCTAAAAGCAGCAACGATACATATGAGTCAAAACAGCCTGCAGCTTGTTTTTTTAAAAAAATCCTGCTCCTTTATGTAGGGACTTGGCCGTATAAGGATTGTTCTGTGCTATGGAAACAATAGATGACAGCTGAGCTGTTCCTCAGCCCAGTTATAGCTCACTTAATATTTTTTAATTTTTTTTAATTGCGAGCAGACTTCTAATGAGGTTATGAAACGAGCCTGTGTCACAGCTAAGTCCCACCCATCTGCTGTGCTGCTGAGATAGGCCACCCATGATTTCATCCTGGGGAGACGGGGGTGCCTGGGGTAGCCCCCACCATTGCCATCCAGCTGCTCCACAGACACTTGCAGCTTCTGCTCTGTTAGGTGATAACCTTCAAGATTTTCAGACTTCTGACCACTAGAAAAAGAAGAGAGGCTTTTTTTTTTCATTCTTTCATTTATCCGAAGAAGCTCTGCCAAAGGGATGTGTGTATCTGTGATAACTTTCTTCCAATTATGGCATTTTCAGCCCTACCCAAAGGAGATATCCTGAGTGAGTACCTGAAAAACATTTCTGCTAAAGCCAAGCAGGTTCCAGTAAACCAGGAAAAAGTCTGGCAGTTCTCCATCAGTTTTCTTCTGGTGGAAATATTTTTTCACTACTTCCAAAACTCTGTTAGAGATGTATCTCTGTGTACTTAAATAATAAAAACTTAAATCTGTAGAAGCCAGTATCATGTCCTTGGAAGCTTGGTAAGGAAGAATGGTCGTGCTTCTTTAAGGCAGCAGGGATTTATATTTAGTATTACCACAGACTCTCAGGATGATATTTCTTAATGTCCCTTTTTGTTCTTCATCCGTGAAATGATCACGGGGTTTTTCTTTAGAACATTGGATGAATTCACCAGGGTGTAGGATCTGCTGAAATAAGCACTGCAGAAGAACTGATTAATTAATGTATTTCAAGTGTTTTCTTAGTGAGAGTATGGGAACTAGAAGAATATTTTAGTCTCTCTACAACCATTCTGGTAAATTGCTGCTTTGAGTGCTGCAAGACCTTTGCACAAGTATTTTCTGTTTATTTATTGATGATGCTTTCAGTTAACCAGCTGCTCTTTTTATCTGCCCTGGGATTCCTCTTTGACTACATTTTGGGCTTTGTGTTAATTGGTAAGAAACGTAGCTCAAAACAGCTTGAAAACTTTTGGAATTCATCTTATATAGTAATAATAAAACAAGCATTCAGTGAAAAAAACCAACTATTACACACACAGGCAGAATTGGTCAACTGCAGCTTAACTTGGTGGGTCTCAACTGTTTTTTTGGTGAGTGTGTTTCTTCCAGTGAAGGTGCAGACCCCAATCAGCAAATTTAAACACATTGATCTCATGCCCTTTCATAGAAGCCTCAAAAAAAGTCTGTGGAGCTTCAGATTTAAAAAAAAACAACCAGCAAGAGTCCCAGCAAGTACAAGGCTGGTAAATAGCACCTGCTTGCAAGTGTAGCTAGCACAGGACAAGGAGAGGTGGGCTGTGGAGTGCTGGCACTTTCTGGCATGGTTTGGCTGAAATAAGTATCTCTTTAATCCAATTCTGTTTCTTCAAACAACAGATGGCTTCTTAAAATAAGAGGATGATGTTTATTTCTTTAGGGTAACGTCAAACTTGGGACTAAGATATGGAAAAGTGTGACGTGGTGAATACAGCACAAGAAATCTCTTCATCTTCTGCAGGCTCTGATGTCAGAAGCACCCACAGCTCTGCCTGGAACTTGAATTGTCACAGGTAACTTGTAACTTGAATTCCTAACAAATATTTTTATTATTTCTGGTTTGATAGTTAATGTGCCTTTACAGTTAGGTTGTTGCTAAGGTTAAATATATGTAATACTCTGCAATATAGTTTAGTTTGGGTTTGTTTGGTTTTTTACACTAACGTGACATAATCCTTTATGAGAAAACTGTTACTGGAAGAACTGTTAAGTGTTACTTAAAAACAAAGTAACTTCCACTGCCTTGTGCATCCTAGAATGAGGACAGGGCAAACCTGGCTTGGACAAACTGTAAGAGATCATTCTTTGGAAAGATCACACATTATATGAAGTCATTTGTAGAGAAGAGCAGCTTAGAAAAACAGAATTGTTCTTCTGTTCAATGCCCAAGTTATTCCAAATGAATCAGAGTGGCAAATAAGAGTAATATCCTAAGTATCAGACTGGGAGAGGTTCTTCTTGCCTGCCCTGGTCAGAGAATGATGAGTTGCTTACTGCACCTGTAACTCCTCAAAGGAGACAACAGCCTTGGACTTCATAACTCACTGTTCCACAGCAGCTCAGATCTGTGAGCTTCTGACCTCAGCCTCTCTGCAGAAGCACAGAGGTTTGATGAAGAGCTGTATTTATTGATGTTTGTACCAGTGAGCAGCAGTAGCTGTGCTGATTATGTCATTTCTCTTCTTGGAAAGCTGCTGCAGTGTGATAGGAGATAAGATAAGAGTGAAGCATGCTGATATTTTATTTAAAAGCATCCTCATTCTTATGAACATGCTGAAAAAAATTACCTACTATGATGAGAGTCATAAAGTAAATTAAGTGTATAAATCTTTTATGTCTGTGTAGCATATGGAGTGTGTTATTTTGACCACTGTGTTGGACAACTGGCCCACTCAATAATTGAGGTATTTCTCCTCATGTTTCACTAGAAGTCCCTCATCCAATCCCAATGGAGTTTCTGGTTACTCAGGGAATACCAGGTCCTCATTAGTGACTGGGGCTGTTGGGCTGCTGGCCTCCTTTATGCAAGATATTGAGAACATTGGAAGTGCTGACCTGGAAATTGTGAAGAGCTGTGAGGTATTTGCTGTTTTTTTAAAAAATTATATTAATATATTGGCTTTGTGGAAGACAGATCTAATGATGCCATGGTTTAGCCAGAAGATCTATATGTGTTTGTGTTTATTTATGAATTCTTTAACAATGTATGAACTGTGGATGGATTTTATCTTAGCTTTTTACAACATCTTAGCTTTTTATTTTCATATTTTACAATACAGATGTGAGTATTCTTTTTTTTTTTCAAAGTTACTGTACTTAAAGGCTGCAAGTTTTTGAATGGGGAAATGTAAATCTTTAAAATTGTAGCACTCTGGACTGGTCTGAAATGAATCTGGAAGTTGGAAGTTTTCTTTCTAAAAATGCCTCTGTTTTAGCTGAATTATTATTTATTCCATTTGTAAAGATGTGTAAATCATAGATGACTGTTTCCAGACTTAAACCAACACAAAAATCATGCTGTAGGCTCAATGAGCTAATTCTCTCAAACCTTTTTTTTTTTTTTGATGATGATGTTTGTTCTTTTTAACTTTAAATGTTACCAGTGCATTTAGTCTCCATAAGAACATCAGGTTTCCACACCATGTTCATGTAGAATTGTTGAGTTTCCTGGTTGTGGTCCATCAAACTGTCTCTTGAGAGATGCTTCCTTTGGGTGCTCTTTAACAGCTCCAAGAAAATATAGATGTCTCTGTCTAGGCTCATGAGTTTTATGTCCTGTGCTTCAAGTACTGGGCTCTGTAAACATTAGCATGAAAGAGTTTTTAAAATTCAGATTTGACCTCATTTTAGGAGCCCTCTGTATTTCATTTTTTAAATTATCTTTTTGTTTTTACTCAATATTTGTGCATCGTGGCCTTTAGCTGGATTATTGAAGGGAAGAGCTTCTTATTGAAGGGAAGAGCTTCTTATTGAAGCAAGTGGTTCACTGGCCATAGGGATGTTTAACTATTAATTTAAGAATTCATTAAACTGGAATCAACCTGTCCAAAATTTGACTGTGCTTTCCTGCCAGCTGTTTCTACTTTTAAGTCATTTGATCTAGAGCTGTGTTATCTTCCTGTCTTAGAAGGACCTTTTTTTAAGTGAGCATGTCCATAGTAAATCATTCCCACTGCTGGATGTGTTGTGGGGTGGACAACCCCAGTTCTGCTGTTAAACTTTGTGTCACCACCCAAGTATAAGATTGCAAAACTAATTTTGTAGCTAAAGAGATGCAACATAACTGTGCTTTAATTATTTTACTTTGTGATTTAATAGATAAGGTGGCTACAGTTACTGAGGCTGGTAGAAAAACAATGTCAGGAGCAAATAGTTGCCCAGCAAGAGCAGTTCCACCATCAAATCCAAGTAAGTAATGATTTGTTCATGTAGGTAGGTGAGGCTTGATGTTTCTGTTCTCCCCTCCAACCCAACTCCCTCCAGAACAATTCAGAATGGTCTCTGGCACTCCTGTCTTTGTCTGTGAGTATATTCAGAGAAGCAGTTAATGAAGTGGATGACTGGAATGATGATTTACAGGATGCATCTTTGAGGCTAATTAACAAAGTAACTGGTAGGAAACATTTCAGAAGTGAAGATTCTTGGATGATTTGTTCTCAGTTGTTTTATTGCCACAAACATTTGGTTCAGAATGCCTACATAATTGGATTTTGTAGGTGCAAGCTGGTTTTTATGAACTCTTAGACTGTATCACTTCTAATTTTGGGGACATTGTAGTTTTCTCTTCATTAGAAAATGTTACACAACTTGTCATCCCCTCATCCAGACAGAAAAAACACTCACTGCAATAGCTGAACTCATGTTTCACCCTGCAGTTGAACATTCTAAGAATGAGAATAACCCATATGAAGATATACATTTTTGCTGAACCATATTTATCCATTAAAGCAGAAGAAATGTCTATGTTTGTATAAGAGACAATAATTCTGTAATGCTTAATATCTTCAACATTTTGGTTGCTGTTTTTCCCTTCCCTTTCCTGATGCCCTCCACACTAGTAGTAATCAGCAGTTCCTGAACTGAATTACTAAGAGGTACTGTCCTTTTATCCTATCTCCTGTTTCTCTCCCTGCCCTTTCCCCTCTTTCCATCTCATTCTTTTTGTCCCACCAGTGTTTCCTTACCCTTGTATTTCCTTCCTCTCACTGGAGTGCTTTGATTCCCTTGTTAATTGTAGTCTTGACTAACCCCTTGTGTTGGCTTTGCTGATTTTTGTTGTCCTCAATAGGAAAGGCTACCTCTGGAAGAGCTGAGTTTGTGCTGGCAGCAGGGACTTACTAACTGCATGAATTACCACATTAAACATAAAATCAACAGCCTGAAATCACCTTCAGTTACATGAGTGTGTTAAATAAAATAGATGGAGCTATTCCAAGCTGAAACTGGTGTGCCAGTGACCTGGTGAAAACACTGAAATACAGGCAGCCTAGAGTGAAAAAACCCACAAAAATACTCATCTGCAGTTTGGGGTAGGAAAGCAAGATGCTGCATTAGCATGGACATGACTCTGAGGTAGGGCTGGCACTGTGCTGTGCTTCAGGACCCCCTGTGCTAATAAAATACATCTTCATCCATGTGAAAATATGGATCAAAAGACCTTGAGTTCATTCTGCAATCAGTGGGGTCCATCCTTGGCTTGTGTGATTTATACACTAGAAGACCATTGTGCTCATGGCGAAGTGTCACCTGTGGATAGTCCTAAAATCAGACTTTATTGAAGAGGAGTTAAAAAAATGTTACCTACAATCCTAAAACTCCATAGAAACGTAATTTTTTTTTTCCCCCAGGTCTTTTCTTCTCTTGGAATTATTTGTGACTATGCAAAGAGAAGTAAAAGTGCTATTTAATTGGAATAGTGCCTTTTTACTTTTCCTGCACGAGTTATTAATGGTAAAGATTAAATGCCAGCAGAGAATCTGATCAGTTTGGGTTTTACCACACAATTCTGTTTCTTCCCTCTTCCTTCTCTACCTTCCTGGACAGAGTTGAATCCCAGCATTAAAACACAAATGATTGCTGCAGTCATGGCTGAAATCATCAGCACAACAACAAACTTTGTTATGGCAGAAAACTTCATCCCAAGGTTTTGGGGGTTTTTTGCATAGAAAGTCTGAGCTGAAATTCAATTGTTATTAACTTGCAATAGAACTACAATATGTGAGGCTTGGTTCTGACTAGCAGACCATGTAGATTCCTCTGAAATAAAGTCATATTTTTTATCTCTTACCTTCAGAGACAAGTGATTTTTGTTCAATTTGTGCTTTCCCCTTGCTGTCAAAATGTAAATCTTTGTATTACATGAACTGCCTAATAACATATTGTCTAAATTGGATATTTGAAAAGTGGAGTTTTATGCAAATAATCTTACAGAGGTACATTATTCCTATTAGCATAATAGAGTAATGATTTCTCCTTCCATTAAAGCATCCTTTAAAAGCACATATCTAAGTAATAAATTCATTTAGACCTAAATTCAGCAAAAGACTTTGGTCCACTTCTGGTGCTAGTTTCTATTTCTTTAGCTGGCTGGCAGGTGATGATAATTCTGAAGGCATGTAGTGACTACATGCATGTGGGGGGGTTTTTTCATTAATAAATGACTACCAAGACCTGTAATTCACTGCATGGAGTTAAAACTGTTCCCATGCACATTTTACTGTTATCACAGTATGTGTGTATCTACTTTATGCATGAGATGTCTACACGTTGGAGATCTGAGTTGTTTGAGTGCTCTCTCAGTAATGACAGGAATTGAAGATGCATTAAAATAGAAATGGGATCTGTGGCTTGATCTCAGGAATTTTGCCTTTTCTCCCTCTGTAGCTGATTCAGGATGAGATAAGGCAGCTGGTGAAGCTGCAGAGCAGCAGTTGGGGTGCCAGCAAGAGCAGAAGTTTGCCTGCCAAGCTCCTGGACACTTTTTCATCACTAGGAAGTCAGATGGGGATGAATTCTGAAACCTTTGGAGAAAATGAGTGCGTTGTCCATCAGCTTAGACCTGCTGAAGCTGAGAGTCAGCCAAACCCCTCTGATGTGCAGCAGGGGTGTTTTGTGAGCCCTGCTTCCATGACCAGTGGCTACAGCACCTTCTCTGCCTCTGAACTGAGCCCCAGCAAGTCTCACAGCATTAGCAAGTGCACAGACTGCACGGGGAAAACTTCCCAAGGACAGGGTGATGCAGCACTATTGCAGAGTGATGCAGTCCTAGCCAGTGCTCCAAAGAAAAGAGAACTTTTACCCCCCAAAATAGAGGGAGATTTTTCACCTGGAAGGAAGGATGGTTTAGTTTTTCCTGCTGAAGCTGAATGTAAAGTTGATGAAGCTCCATGTGGAAAAAAAGCCAGGTAAGCAATGAACTTTCCCAATATGTTGATTTATTTAGACAGTGTCCATTCAGTAAACAGCTGGTGGTCCCTGGAGACATGCAAGAATTGAATGGACCCTCTTGATTGTAAGAAATACTGTAGGTGAAGTTATTTGTATAGTCTAATGTTTCTGTGTGATGCTTATTTACAGCTGCAGTGTTTATCTCTTGGAGATACATTGGGGAAAAATCTGAAAATCCACTTTCTTCTGCAGATATGAGCTATGAAGGTTGGACTTGATGATCCTAGAGGTCCTTTCCAACCCTGATAACTCTATGATACAATTTGTATATAGTCTTTAGGTGCTGATTGCCAATGTTATGTGACTGCTGTTGTGCTCAGCCAGCCTTTTTTGCCAGCTTATTTGTATGCATGACAGTAGTAAATTGTATCAGACAATAGCCAAACAAGTTTGGGTTCTTCTGTGGTTTTGTTGATCTTTGTTTTGCTCTCTTGAGTAGGTGGGTGGATCCACCAAGATGTTTTTGAAGGACTGGCCAGCTCATGTGTCAGTAACAGTGCCCAGCACTGCTCTGGTCACACAGGGTTTAACTTTACTCTCAGTCAGAGTGAGCTGTAAGGGCAGTGGCTTCATGTGGCCACAAGTCAGTATCTCCTGGGCAATGTGTTGCCTCTGATCCCTGATAGTAGTTTGCAGAGATAAGAACTTTCTGTTGGCAAAACAGAATAATGAAAATGAGCTTTGCAGTTTGCTAGTAGGGAATAAACCAGAACCAGCTGCAACTCAGGGACTGCCAGGGAGCTCAGAGCTGGAAAAGTTCAATTCAAGAGGGTTTTTCAGTTCAAAAAACCTTTCTAAGATAACTTTTGAAATCATGCATGTGTAAATTTGTTTTGTTTTCCTTTTTATAAAAGAATACAAGTCTTTTTTTCTTTGAAATTGCTTTTTGTTTTGTATTAGGAGCTCAGTTGGAAGGAAGAAAGGTTTCAAACCCAAGTGGAATAGTTCAGTTGACCCAAACTCTGTGTGTTGCTTTTTTATTTTCAGCTGTAACCTTTTTTCATTCTTCCTGGTGTATATCCCAAGCTGGGACAATATGTAGTTTTTCAAAGTGTCACTTTTTAACAAAATGGGAAAATTGTTCCACATCTGCCTCCAGGAAGAATTTCAGGATGTCTGTGTTTCTGTTCTGCTTTTTTTCCCCCTCTGTTTCCTTCTACATCTTATTTAGATCTTTCTTATCCTTGAATATTCTCTTGAGTTGGAAGTTTTAGCTGACATCTTCTTTACAACCAGACTGATAACACAAGAATAAAACCCACTGAATTTACACTCCAGCTTAATTTTGTGATTTTGAGCAGTATCTGCTTGAACAGGGCAAAAACCAGTTGCCTGGCTAAAAATATGGAGCTCTGTTGCAATTTTTTTCTAGCAGGAAAGACATTTTGATTTAGGGGTGCAGTTGATTGGAACCTTTACTTTCAGTATTTTTTTGTGTGTGTGTATGTTTGTATTGGGTTTTTTTACTTAAAAAAGCCCTAAAACATTTCATTACTCCACAATGCACAAAGGGAATGGAGTTTTAGTGCCTGTGTTTCACCTTGAAGATCAAATAGATTTCCCATCTCTACTGAAAAGGGCAGTTGCACTTACTCTCTATATTATATTTCTTGCCATCTAGTAAATCTTTAACATCATGGGCCCAAAAACTGAAACAAAACCAACCCAAAAGAACAAATGCTGAAGAATTAAGTGTGAACTCTATGCAAGAAAACGAGCAAGCAAAGAAATCACCCCTTGAGAGTGTAAGTCTCTTTATTTTATGATGTTTTAATCATTTTCTTCTTGGCACTGGTGTTTTCTCAGTGTTCTATAGTATGTTCTGACTCAGCATGTGCTTTCCAGCTTAGCTCTAAGCATTTGAGTAGTGCTGCTCCTGTTTCTATGTTTAAAGTTCACGTGGGCAGAGTTTACTTACATCACTCTGTCCTTACTCACATCACTATTTTGGCTTATTTTATTCCTTGCTTTTATTTTTGTCTTAATTTACCTCAGTGGCACATGTTCTTTCCTTGTAGGGACAGTAGTCACATTCCCAGTTGAAGCTTCAGGTCATGGTAATTTAGTGTACCCTAATTTTTGGAAGCATCTTCAGCTGGTCGTGTCTCTTTGAACACAGAATTTGTTGTGTGGAGGTGTTGGCCAGCTTGATCAGGACAGAAATTATTCTTTCAGAGTGGGATTTTAAATTGCAGGGAGTTTTTTGGTTTGGTTTGGACTTTTTTAGTGTTCTCAGCAGTCCCTTTTGCTAAAATCCAACCTTTTTTCTTTTCTTTTTCTTCCTTTGTATTCTTTCATGCCTGTGCCTGGCAATGATTTGGCTAAATTGAAATACTCCAAGCACAGTTACAGCACTAATTACTAAAAGTAACCAAACCCCACAATAAATATTTAGGAGATCTGCTTGGCTCTTTAGAACCACTTGTACTAGTGCCTATTGCTGTGGCTGCAGAATTGGCTCAAAATACTTATTTGAGAAGAATTTTGTTCACCACCCCCCCATATTTTTGAATTATTAATTGTCTATGTCCACAAATGTGATTATTTTGAGAAGTTTAATCACATATAATACCTCTGATCCATGTTATGCAACAATAATCATCATATGTGTAGCTATGAAATTTTAGAATTACTTTCAGTGCATTAATTGCCCCAAACCTCTCTGCTTATGTTATTTTTAAGGAAATAATTCCTGAAACTCTGTGAATGGCTCCACCTACAAGAGAACAGGAGACCTAGCAAATCTTGTGAGCTACTCTAGGATCCTGCTCTAGCAAAGGGGGTTGGACTAGATGATCTTCAGAGGTCCCTTCCAGCCCCTTCCACTTTGGGATTCTGTGAAATAGGAATCACTTGAGTCAAGGCAGGGTCTGTTTTTTCCTGTGGTCACTTTGAGGGTGATCCAGAAAGGGTAAAAGTAGCTCTTGGGACTTTCTTCCTCTAGCCTTCTATTGTCAGTGGAAACAAGATGTTACTCTAAAGGGATATTTCAAACCAGGAGCCAAATTTATCTGCTGTGGGTTGTGGCTTTTCTCTCAGCTTTTGCAAAGACCTTTCTCTTTCTATTCCTTTGTAAGAATTCAGTTGATACCCCTTCATTTTCCTTTCTTCCTCCTTAGGCAAAGGAGAATACCTAAATAAAAACATTAAGAGGGACAGAATAGCCTTGAGGTGAGATGGTACTTCATGCAAAAACTTGAAAAGCTTTAGTTCTAAATTTATTACTATTTTTTCCTTACTTTTGTTAACTCAATGGGTACTCTCCTGTTTTCAGCCTCAGTTGTACGAGCTGCATGAATTTGACCAGTAGCAGGACTATTAAGCTGCTGTAATGGAACAAAAAGCCCTAAGGCTGGTAGAAAAGAGCAATGTGAGATGAGCATTTGACAGCCACCTGCCCTCACTCAGCTGCTCTTGTATCACTCTTAGATCAGTGACATTTCTTCCTTTGATTGAGGAAGAGGAGAGTTGGAGCAAATCTTAAATTCTGTGATTTTTTTTCCATGTGTTGGTCTCACCCTTTTCAAAGTTATTTCTGTAACTTACTTAGAAAGCTCAGAGTCCTGAGGAGAAGGGGATCTTGTGTATCTTTATTGTCTATCTGAGGTGACAGACAGTGTTTACCTCCAGATTTGTGGGAGGTGGAATCAGAATAGCTGAATATAAGAAATTCCAACCTTAGGGTGAGGAAAGAGTAACATTTTATTGGTAAGTCATCCCTCTGGGTACTCACACCTCTTAAAGAGAAGGAAAGTTTAGATGACTGTCCAAAATGTGTATTTTTGTAACAGTTAATCTCAAAAATGCTCCACAAGAGGACACGACTTAGAAAATATCAATGTCTTTTAATATCACTATCATTTAATTATGTGGCTCAGCTTAGTTTGCCTTTTGGCTGTGATTGCCCTGACTATAAATAATGTAGGTTTGGATCCTGCTGTATAATTACACTTAATCTCTGCTTAAGAAGACTTATAACATTTACATGCAATTTTAAAAAATTGTACCCTTGATTTATTTTTTTCCCTTGCTTTGTGATTTGTTTTTTCTCTGTTATTTTAGACAAACCTGCCTGATGCTGCTTTGCCACCTTACACTTTTTACCTCAATCCATCAAATAAAAGTCCAAACTCTCTAGCATCTGAAGCTTCAGGTATAGTTAATTTCTTGTACTTCAATTTCCTTCTTATTTAACTCTCTTAAGACTCTTATTAGAATGCATCTCTGAGAACTTTGGGGAGGTGAGGTGGGTTTGAGCACTGACAAGCTCAAATGTGCTGCATCACTTTGATACAGCATAATTCTGCTTTTCTTGCTTTTATGCCTGAACTGCTGGTTCCTCTCACATCTCACTGCTGGCAGATGTAGGACATGCAGCAATGTTTGTCTTCAGATTTCTCAGCCTTGCAGAGCTGAGCTTTATGTTTAAAGCTGGTTCATAATCTGATAACCATTAAAATCATGGTAGGGCATCAATTAGTCTTTCCAATATTGGCCTAGTAACCCCAGGAGGGCATGAGAACAGAGGCAGAATTCCTGTAAGCCAAGAGCATGATTCAATAATTGTGTGAACAGACCAGAACAAAATAATGCAGGGTGTAATGTGGTGAATGTTTAACTGGGGGGGGAAGTGTGTGTGCTTCTGCTTTTTTATATTTCAGTATTGTTTTGCTTTTGTTAT
>VYZX01002827.1:0-177986 GCA_013401335.1 Brachypteracias leptosomus | reverse complement strand
GGGGGGGTTTGGGGTTTTTTTTTTGTGCCAGCCAAGCAACTAATTCACATATTTTGATCACAACAGGGTGGATTCATTTCAGTAGCAAAGAGGGGCACTGAGTTGCAGCCCTGCACACTGTGTATAGTTATTGCTTCTTCACAACCCACTGAGAGAGGGACAGGTACAAGAAATTGAAGTGGGACTGAGGCTGTACCTGTTCCTCTTGTGCCATCCCCTTAGTCCTGGTAGTCTGTTGTTTGCATGCTCTAAAGTGCTGCTGGGTACCAAACCCAAGAGTTTGTAGCAGCAGGTGTCTGTCTAGGAGTATTCAAGTTTTAAATGTTGTACTGGAGTCAATAGAGATATAAAAATTTGTGTTAAATGAGGATTTGTTCCTTGAATGCCTCAGAGTAAATCTGTGTTTTCACTGATTTAAAACTTTCATTACTGATGCTGTGTGATCTAATACTGATCATGTTGCTTGTGCTTTGCATTGAGATTTTTATAACAACTGGTAACAGATCCTGAAGCAATAGGTGCAAATAATTAATACAGCATTCTAGTTAACTGATGAAGTAACACCTTACTAATGGACTTGGGGGATTCCTAATGTGGAGCTGTGAACTTGAAATTTGTACTTATTTTCTTTTCTCTTTCATTGTTTCTTCTCATCAGGACTTTCTTACTGGAAATTAGATGAAAGGGAGATGTATCACTCTTTACCAGAGAATTTCAGAAGCCAGTTCACTGATATTTTCTCCACAAAAATACCACCAGATCAGGTAAATTTTGTACATGTTTTAAAAGTTGCTTTATAGTTGCTTGTCATCTTTGGGACTTTTTCTACAATGGAAAGAATCAGCCCTCCAGAAGCAAACTTTGCTGTGAGAACTTGTTTGTTAGCTCAGTCTCTCATATTCTGTTCCTTCATTATTCCTGCTTGGAATTTATTGACCTTCTTTTATCATTTAAAAGAAATTGTGTGTGTAGGGGATGAAGAGAGACTAACAAGTGTATTAAAGGTGCCTCATTAAAGAGCCTTTTAAAAATTGGATGCATTGAGTAAAGCTGCCTTCTGTTCTGAACTGATTGATTACCTAAACCCACCCCACAACTTGTTTGTCTATATAGAGGATTGTGCTCAGATAAACTAATATAGCAACTTTTTTTTTTTCCTGTTGAAGCCTTCTGCTGATGAAACAAAGTTATCATCTTTGAAGGATATTTATCATAAAAGACAAAGGGAGAACAAGCAGCTGCCAGACCAGAATTTTATGCCTTCTTCCCAGTCAAGTCACCCACCAGAGGTAACATTTCTCACTTCTTTACATGTCTCAGTTGCAAGATAGGATCTGTTACAGGCTGGTCTCCCATTACTTGGCCCCTGCTGCCACCTCCAGTGTTGTGCTGGAACAGCAAGTGGTGCAGCCATGTGATGAATCGGGTTGGGAAGGGATCCAGCTGAAAAGAACCTCTAAGAACTCCCTGGGTAAACAAGCACCTTGGCTGCACAACCTTGAGGATGGTGCAGGGACAGATCTGCTTGTGCTGAGGCTGCAGCTGATGGAACACACGTGGAACTGCAGGAGCAGCAGCAGGGCTTTCTTGCTACTTCCCCCAAGACAAGTTCATTCCACCCTGAAACAGAAGCAGCACAGGTTGTGGACATATTCTTTGTCATATCTGTTTGTTTATAAAGCTTTTGGTCTTGTACAAACCCAGTAATGATGGTTACTAAGTGACTATCTTGTTTATATAATCTGTGAAGTGATTTTCCTAATGGCACAAAGTTGTTCTTTCAACCTCCAAGCAGACATCATAGTCCTGCTGTTTACATAACTGAAATGGCAAAGGTTTTCTAAACAGCTACAGATGTTAGATATGCCTTTTATTCTTCATGGAAACCTAGAAACTCAAGTTGCAGATGTTTGGAATATGAATCATCATTTCACATTTACAGGTCTCTTCATCTTGCTTGTCGCTACCAAATGACTGAATAATATTCAGTATAATTCCTGCATGGATTACTAATGTCTTCAGTTAACTTTTGTTCTTGTAAATGGAGTTTAAATCACAATTTTTTTAGCATTATAACTTATTTCCTAGGTCTTGACATTGGACCCAACCCTGCACATGAAGCCAGGTCAGCAGAACCCGGGACGCTGTTTTTTCCATATTCCTGAAGACTCTAGTCCCTTTTCTCCAGACTCTATGGCAGAGCCTGGCTTTTCAAGTCATTGTGACACAGACTCTTTTTCCCAGACAAGTAACTCATCTCAGTTAGATGATTCCCCAAACTCCCCAGCCAGCAGCAGAGCTGTGCAGCTGGACCTCTGGAGGAGTCGCTCACTCCAGAATGAGGACAAGAGCAGCTCTCCCTTTCCAGTGGCATATCCAGATGCTCATAATGACACTTCAGTCAACACTGAGGAGGAAGAAACACTCACTCTAACTCCATCTTCTGCTACTCAGTGTGCTGACAACACTTTGCCAGAATATAGCCTTTCAGGGACATCTGTTGAGGATCCTGTGATAATGTCACAGTAAGTAATTTGATTTATTTTCTTTTTTAAAAGTCATAGTGTTGGTGCTTTCATCAAAGTGAAACTTCAGACTACTAGTAAAATGAACAAAATATGTGAATTCTTTTTATTTAGATCATAGCTGGACATTGTTGTGTTCTTTATTTCTCTCTTTTTCATCTTTTTCTCCCCTGAATATAGAGGGTGTATAAATAGAACAGTAATTTTCTACTTCTTACAGTTGTCTTTCTTTAATCTTAATCTTCTTTAGGCCATACTTTTTAATCTAAGGCACAACATTTGTCCTCTTGTCTTCGAGCCTTAACTGGAAGGCAAAAGAATTTTTATATTTTAATGCTTTGGTTATTTTTATTTATAAGTTAAAATAAAAATACACACTTCCTTCCTAGGCTGGATGAGGGAGTTAATTAAAGCAGAGGATTTCAAGGTTCTATGGGGGTGATGTTTTCCTATTTAGAGTCAAATGGGAGAAGCACAGAATTATTAATCATAAATATCTCCTATTCACTATTGAGGCTCTCAGGATGGACAAGCAGATAGGGCATATATTCCATGGGTGAGGTCATGATTTCAAGATAGTTCAGTGTTTTTGAGTTTTCCAATTTTAATTTCACATGCATAGCAAAGGAGAAAAGAGAGAGTAAAGCCTTGTATTGCATTTATATGGTGGTGTTAATAATACTTGTATTAATGTGGAAAGCCTCAGGTGCCTGACACCACTGCCTTAGATGACAAAGCTTTCCTTGCTTTAATTTGAATGCAGCAAGGCTCTGTAAGAGAGATTGATGTGCTGGGTGCAGATGAATACAGCAGCGTACAGCCATGTGGGGAGCTGGACATTTGTTATTTTGTTCTTAATTTTGACAACAGGATTAGGCAGAACTTGAGGGAAAAACACGCTCGGCACGTAGCTGATCTGCGAGCTTACTACGAGTCTGAGATCCAGAGCTTGAAACAGCAGCTGGAGGCCAGCCATAAAACTGCTTCTTCTGAAGACCTGAAGAAAATCAATCAGAATCTTGCTGACAGGTACTCTTTGTCCTTACTTATCCTCTTCCTCTGTTCCCTGGTATTCTTTCCACTCTAAAAACTGGCTGTGCTTGTTTAGAATATCTTCAAAAGCTTACATCACTCTTCAATTCTCAAAGTTTCATGTGCCTGTGATATTAATATTTTCCTATCAAATATAAGTTTAGAGTTATTTAATGAAGCTGTTCAAGATGAATTGAGGCAGCAAGTGTGCAGTTTGGACCAGAGGTGTTGTTTGACCTGTTTTTTGCTGAAGCCAGTGTAAGTTTTGCTCAGGAAGGGCTGGCAGGCAGAGGGAGTCCTCAGCAATTTGTAGTGGCAGAATCTGTTGTCAGACAGTGCTCACCTGTCACTGCTCAACATCAGCCCCTCTTCACCCTTCATCTCAGGACTGCAGATGATGGAGACCCAGACTTGAACTCATGGGTAGCTTTATAAAGCCAATTTGCCAGTCAGTGCTCTCTGACCAGCTATTACTCCTGGAGTCTGTGCCTCACCTAGATACTCCATTAGATACAGCTTGAATGTTTGCTCTATAGAGAGGTTTGATATGATTTTTATATTGTTAATGCCAGTCAAAAGACATATTGTAAAATACAGCTAAAATACTTTACAAAATCTATGCCCTTCAGAATAATAGAAAAAGTGTGTGGGCAGCTGGGACTCCTCTGTACTTACCTTCCAGCACTAGTGTGTTCTGTCTGTTAAAAGTCACCTCTGAGCAGTCATTTACTGAGTTCAAGTAGCTTGTGGGTATGATTTCAGTCATTCATTATCCCACAGCATCATCAATTAGCTGAAGTGGAGCTCTGCTCTGCTGCATCTCAGCTGCTTTTGGTTCTGCAGCTCTTATGCTCTGAGCTTCTGGAGCCTCTGCACATGTTCCCAGTTTGCTCCTTGCCCACCAGGAGCACCACAGCCCTTCCCAGCAGAGACCTGGGTGCCCACTGCAGTGGCCAAAGAATATGGGAGGTCACAGGCTGGGCACCAAGATTTTGTGGGGATGCTTGAGGAAGGAAAGAAGGCTATAAATGTACATTTGTTATTTTAAAATCTAAGAGTTTTTTGTGATCTATATGTTCTGAACAGGTGTGACCAGTTAGATGCAGCTCTAAATGAAGCAAGTGCTCGCATAAAAGCCCTTGAAAACAAGAATAATGTGCTAGAAAAGCAAGTGGTAAGTGTATGTTTTTAAATCAAGTTGCTTTTTAACTAAAAGGGCAAGAGAACACACTTGCTCATTGTTAAGCTGATCTGTTTCCATGTCTTTCTCTCTTTATTTTCAATCTTTCTCCTTAATACATGACACCAGCCAATTTGTTACACCAGTGACTTTCTTAATTGAGTTTAAGAATCCCTACTTGAATCATCACTTTTGCTCATGAACAACCTTTCCAGCTTAGCAGGGATCAGGCAAAGTTTGAGTGAAATATTGTGATGTCTTTATGATGTCTCTTTAGATTTTAAAAATTATTTATTTTGTTTTAATTACTTTCTTTTTGATTTCATAGTATCACAGAATGATTAAAGTTGGAAAAGACCTTTAAGATCAATCAAGTCCAACTATCCAAATTTCCTATTAGCCATAATTTCATGTTAGAGCTGTGATAAAACAAATCTCACCTACACTGGGCCAAAAATATTCTCTTAAATATATTTATACAGTCTTTCAGGCTAGGTCAGACCAGTTTGCTTGTGACTCCACAGCTGCATTTACTGGTCAAAGGTAGGACACTGTCATTGAAGTCAGACATCTGGAGAGACTGATTCATTCCACCTTTTTCAGACATTTTTCTATGCTGGGAAGCACAACAGTCTGCTGGGATTAGAGGCCTAACCTCAAGATATGGAAAGTCCTATAAAATAAAGGCATCTTTTGGGTTTCTAGTGTTCGTTTTCATTCATAGAATCATTTAGGTTGGAAAAGACCTCCAGGATCATCAAGTCCAACCTTCATCCCAACATCTCCCTGACCCCTAGACCATGTCCCAAAGCTCCACATCTACTTGTTTGTTGAACCCCTCCAGGGATGGTGACTCCAGCACCTCCCTGGGCAGCCTGGTCCAGTGCCTGACCACTCTTGCAGGAAAGAACTTCCTCATATCCAACCTAAACCTCTCCTGGCACAACTTGAAGCCTTTCTTTATACATCACAGAGCAAAAACTTTGTTCATTTCGCGTACAGATGTACCCTCGTTTTCGATTTAGATGATTTTAGATTCTGCTTTGTCCTGAAATAAAAAAATCTGCCAGGTAAGCATCCCAAGGGGTGTTTTTTCTCCTGCAGGCAGATTGGAGGGAACGTTTCTATGCAGCCAGTAACACTTCCAAAGTTCTGCAGGAGCGCCTCGAGGAGATGCGCACGAGTAATAAGGACAAGGACAACACCATCAGCCGGCTCAAGCTGAGGCTTGCAGACCTAGAGGAAGCCTTTGAGAAGGCTTACAAGATATCTGATAACAAAAATGCAAGGCTAAAGGAAGAAAATAAGATGTTTCAAAATGTAAGTAAGAAAAGGGGCCGTCGTGTTTAGGAGCACAAGTGCTGGGGGGTGGGAAAGCTGCTCACACTTCACCACTGTCAAGTTACTGCCCAGCTGACAGAGTCTTCTGCTGACTACTCAGCAGGCAGGTGTTGGGTGATGCTACAGACCTCATAAATACTTAAAAACAGTTATTTAAGGCAGCAAGTGTGCACTTGTGTGCTAACACTTGTCAGAGTCTGTCTCAGATATTTTATTACTTGTTCGTTTGGTTTTTAGAGGTACTGCAGGAAATTAGAAAGTTTTTTCCCCTCTTAATGGGGGTGGACTGGATTTTTTTATAAGTCATCCCAGCTTGCTAAAACTGTTAATTGGGGATGGTTTTTAGACAGAATCAAATGTATTGTTCCTCTGATTCTTCAGCAGGAGCTTTATGGAATGTTTAAATGGATTGGCAAAGTGGGTATTAGCTGGAAAAGCTATTTCATGCTTTAACTCCTTTTTTACAATTAAAATTTCAAAATGCAAAGCTTTAAAGTCAAGGAGGAATTTTATGATTCAGTCAGTTTCTTTAGAGAGAAATAATTTGAAAATTAGCATTACATTGTGTAAGTAGCTCTGTCTCCTCTTGTCCTGTCTGTAACTTTTTGTTCCAATTAGAAGATGCTAGAACTTAACAAATACTGTTAAAGTACACTCTGTATCCCCTGTAGTGCTTCTGCATGTGCTAGACAAGCAATTTAAATGATTTTTTACAGCAGTCAACAAAACTGCTAATTATATATGGACTCAGTGTGGGTTTGTGTGTTCTTTTGTTTTAGCTTTTAGGAGAATATGAGTCCCTGGGTAAAGAACATGAAAGAGTAAAGGTAAGTACATGCTAGTTAATTAAACAGACAAACATGCAAAATATGTGATAAAGTGCCATAGAAATAACTTCAGTGTTTTGAAAGGGATCATATTGAAAGATCTGTGTTTATTTTAACTAATAGCTTCTTGTGACATCTTCAGAGCCCTGGAGGAAAAAGGAGGGAGTGTGGAATATGTTGTTTTCCAGTCATAGACAGCAAAAATACTGCCAAGTGAAAGGCAAATGAATGTCATGAACCTCCCTTTCCAATAGGAAGGTGTATTTAATGTATTGTTTTCAAGACTCATGTAGAGTGACTCGTTTGTCTTTTAACACCCTGTAGTTTCTAGGCTTTTTACTTTTCTCCTTGTGTACTTGTAGGATACATTAAATACAACTGAAAACAAATTGCTTGATGCAAACACGCAGATTTCTGATTTGAAAAGGTAAATGTGAAACTGTCTTATTACTATTTTAACCATGTGAAATACAGGCTGCAGGTCTTGCAAGTTTAAATGCATCTTATGAAGCATTTCATGTGGGTTTATGTTACTTTGTGCACCCTGTAAAAATCTTGTCATTTTAGGATGTGTTTTTTCTGCTTCCTCAGTCTCAGTGGGGTGTGGTGAAGTGTTCCCTTTCTGGTGGCTCTCACCCAGGTGGCCCAGCCAGGCTGCTGCTCAAGCTTTTGCTGCCACAATTGTCCCCTCAGCCACCCCCATCTTCAGCTGACCAGGCTCTTGTTCTGGTTTTCAGGAGCAAGGATGCTGGCAGGAGTTTGCTGTTCAAGATTCTGTGCATAGAGCAGGAGTAATATCTCCTGTGGATGTCCCTTGTGCTACCTGCATCTGTGGTTTTGGTTGGGGGAACACATCCATGAAGCTTTATACTTTCTGGGTAGGCCCTAGGCAAGATGTATGTGGCCACTGAGGGATTTCCAGTTACAAACATTTCCTCTGGTTTAGGATTTCTCAGCCACCCCTTGTCAGGGGTGTTAAACACTTGCTCAGGGAAGTGTGGGAGGAGAGAACATCTGAGAGGGCTTTAGGGCAGACACTGCAGAACTGCACTGATGTGATGTTTCATGTCATCCAACTCCCTCTGAGCTGCTTCTGTGGTTATGTGCTGTCATAATTTCCTCTTACATTTTATATGAGCAGCTAAACTCCAGACTGTCAGGAATATATTTTTTTTCTATGAGTAGTTTTGGATGATTCTTCTAGAGATGTGGCTACAAGTTTCACCCTTAAATTCATTCCAAATAT
Organism: Brachypteracias leptosomus; assembly: GCA_013401335.1. Classification (NCBI taxonomy): domain Eukaryota; kingdom Metazoa; phylum Chordata; class Aves; order Coraciiformes; family Brachypteraciidae; genus Brachypteracias; species Brachypteracias leptosomus. Next base: position 169,835 of record VYZX01002827.1, on the reverse strand, counting down.
CATTGCCACCCAGCATTAACCTGTGCATAGTTTTGAGCCAAACCTAGAAAAATAACAAATGGGATACTCAGGAAATGTCACAATCCTGCTCAGATCATCTGATTTTTCAAGAAGAATGCATAGGAAGAATTTAAGAAAGGAACAGAAGGGAGCCAAAAAACCTTTATTGGGATTGTTGAGGAAATGAAGCCAGCATGAGGGACAGTTCAGCCAAGTATTTCTGTTGGTGCTTCTCTTCTCCTGCCTGATTCTCAATGCTGCTATCTAGGGAGCATTCCAGACTGGGGAAATTGATGTGGAAAGGGAGATCTTGATATCCTGCTCCACACCCCTTTATTTCTGTTCTTAAGTGGGGAATGCCTAAGATTGTATATGTTGCCAAGGGCTAGTTCACTGCAGATGGGGGTTGTAGGGTGCAGGAGAGAGGAGAATCATGTGAAGAGCCTGAGCAGCAGCTTGATGGAGTGACCTGAGTGACACACAGATGGAGGAGCCACTCATTAAACCCCAAGTCAGGGAGACCTTTGTCTGAGGACATCATTTCAAGGAGGAAAAATGTTCTCAGTTTGTTTTCCCCAACCCCTCTGAGGTGAAAGCTTTGATCCAGAGCATATCTCCTGTCCTGTTTTTCTAGCTAGGTTACCCAACTTACTCAACTTGGAATTCTAATACATATTTATGCACGTACTTAGATAGATAGATAACAATGAGGTGGTTGCTCTTGTTCTTCTGCTTCACGTGGGATATCTGAATAAAAATGAGTGAACTAAGAAATATGATGTATCTTTTATGTCATTTAAATCATCTTATAATTCATCTTTGCCTCCATATTAGGACAATTTCAAAGCTTGAGGCTCAGCTCAAGCAGGTGGAACATGAGAACATGTTGAAATTTCGCCACGTTACCGAAGGTCGTTTAAGAACCTCTTGTGCCAAGTGAGTGAATCTTCCAACAATAGGAAACCAGGTCATGTGTTTTTAGGAGACTTTTTAATGTCTTTTGGCTAAAAGTGGATCCAGATGATGTCAGTCTGGAGGCTAAACTGGCTGGAACACGTGTGATGTAATGCAGAGATTTCACATGCCAAGATTATTAAAATCAAATAAATCCTTTGGGTAATAGATATGCAACTTTATATGTGTCTTTACTTGTCTTGAATGAGTGTTTGATAGCTCAGCTGGGTAGGGATTCCAGTGCTCAACAGAGATCTTGGGAATAAATCAAATAGGCCAATTAGACATTGGATGTTTTCTTTGTATCTCAATCATTGATTTGAAAGGCTGATTAATACTTTCTCTGTTTATAAATATAGTTCATACAGGTATCCTGAGAGTAGAGTGCAAGTTCAATTAGAATGTGTACTCTGGTTTGAATTGTGAATTTTTAAAGGAAATTAAAGCTGGCCTATGCTGTGGGATGGTTTGAGGGGTTTTTTAGCAGTGTAAAGACCTGAAAAGCTTTGTCCCTCTTTGTTTTTTATTACTTAGAGCTTCTTTAGTGTCTCTCCCAGTTCAGCACTGACAGTGTGAAGCACAAAATGAAAATGTGCTTTGTGGATGTTTTGTATATATTGAACAGCAGTATTTTGGGGGGGGATCTGATTTTTGATGATAATGAAGATGCAAGTAATTCATGTATTAATATATTCCAGGGACAGGTTTCTATTTAGAGCTATTTAAATATTTATGGACAAGATCCCTCACCAGTGAGCAGGAAAAAGGGAAGACCTGAACGTGGCAGACTGTGTTCATCAGGGAGGAGGATGGAAGAGCCAAGCTGGATTTGGAAGTTAATCTGTCCCTAACTGATCCCAGAGGCTCAAAAAAAGCCCATTGAGTGCCCAGCAGGGTAGATTTACAGAGCAGTGGTGATGGTTCAGAGTTTCTATAAACAAGAACCCTTTTCCCTAATTATCTATTTTCCTGTGTGTAAAAAAACCACTTTTTCTTTTGATATTTCAAGATAATGAATAAGCATCTATGAGTATATTATTATTTGTCACTCTCAGGTCATCAATGGTGACTTTTTCTGGTTTGGGGTTTTTTGTTTTTATTTTATTTTTCTAATAAATGGTGTTGAAAGAAAAGCTGGGGTCAGATTCTCTAAACTACTGGGATCATCTGCACTGACATATTTTTGTTGAGTTAGTTGAGAACTAATTGTTACCCAAACCTCAGCCTGAATAAGCAGCATTAAATTACAGGAACATCTTTGTGGAGTTCTGTCTTCTGAGCATATTGTGTAATTTAGGCTGAAACCTCAACATGTGATGATTATTTTTTTTTCAATATCTTATTTTTACTTTACAAACATGTTTTAAAAAGCAGTTGTTTTTCCAAAGTATCTACAAGCTTATTGTATATTTGATGGTATATTTGTTATTGTGTTTGCTTAATGGGATTTTCTTAATTAAAGAAAAAATAAATTCCAAAGCTTTTCATAACTGTTGAATGTTTTTGATCCCACAGCAAGTTGGCAGCTCCTGATGTCAGCAGGAGAAAGTGGTTGATACCAGGAGCAGAATATTCAATCTTCACTGGCCAGCCTTTGGAAGCCCAGGAAAGCCCCAGGGATAACAGATTAGAAGAAACTTATATTCCTTCTAGGTGAGGTGGTTTCCTTCAGCCTCTGCTCTGATGGAAAGTTGAACACTTCTAAAAGTGTTTTATCTAGAACGGACATTTTTAGATGTTTGTACTTGTTAAACGGAGTTCTAAAAGAATTTCTCAGTGTTGTGGATACTAAACTATTCCTTCAAAGCAAACCAGTTTCCTTCCTTTGCTAACCTGGTATGAAGCAAACAGCAGCAGCCTCCAGAACCTGCCTTGAAATAGCAGAAAGCTCCAACTGCACCTTGTGTCACTGTCTCTCTGCTTTCAGTGTTGTGTCTAGTTTTACTCTGATTTATCAACTGTGAGCTGTAGTGGTTGGCTGCAGCTTTTCTCCAGTGTGAAGCTTCAGGTGTAATTTCTTAGCAGTTTGCCTTCTTCCTTAGAAGTTTGTAAAGCCTCTGTCAGGGTGTGTTTAGTACTAAGAACATGTCAAGTCCTCACTTTGAACTCGTGCTGTTCCAAGTTTTAGATTTGAATTGGCTGTAATTTAACAAGCACCCTCAGAATTTTTGTTTTGAGTGTAGATTTCAAACTAAATTGCTGCAGGTTTTTCGTTATTCAGCTGGTATTTGGGTATATGAAATAAAATAAAACAACTTGATCCTTTTTTTTCCCCCTCACTGCCCCACATGAAGGCACCATTCTCCTCCTGTAAAAGACTCCTCCCAAGAAGACTCTTCAACAAACACAATAGAAAAAGAAAATGAGATGTCAGAAGCACCAATTCTAAAAGCCTTTAAAGAACTTGAAGAAGGAAAAGCATTTAAAGATTGGGGTACACAGACAGAGAAAGAAGACACATCAGCTAGTAACTTTTATTTTTTATATTCCTGGACTTGTCTTTAGTGGCTTTTCTTTGTTTGCATGTCTTTTGGCTTTGTTATTCTCAGCATTAAAGTCCCATCAGGCTTGAGTGATGAGATAGAAATGTTTTTAGCATGAAAACCTTTGGAGTTTTCTTAAGAAAATGCAAAATTCTATAGCTAAGTGACTTGTTTAAAATAGGGGGAATGCAAAGGTTGCTGTTAGGTCTCAAGCTAGAGGGGAGTTAATGTTGTTTTTCTAAGAATATCTCAGTATTTATAAACAGTTAATGGAGTCCTAACAAAGCTCTGGCTGCCTGTACATCCATTTGAGTGGTGTTCTCATGGCATTGTACCAGATTGTTGTTAGGGAGCTGCCATGTGTGCTGGAGAACTGCACTGAGCTCTTTTAACAAGCCTTGAAATTAGGAAACATTGAGTCTTTCTTAAGTGCTTGTGTTCTTTGTTCAGGCAAGTACTCCAACACTCTTTCCCAAAAGATGGTTTTATCCTGCTTTCCACTGTCTCTTTATTAAATGAATGTTCTTTAGCACCATTTCTCCCCCCCATGCTGCATCTTTTTTCATGAGCTTCCTGAATATGATGAGCAAGATTTGAGCAAAACAGCACAAACAGCTGATGTGAGGCAGAGCAAGTGCAGCCTTTGTGTGGTAAAAGCTGAGCACAGGAGAATATCTGTGAGTTCTTACACTGAAAAAGATTGATCTGAGAACTTTTTCCTTTTCACTAGAACCATCAAATCGACGTCAAACTGTTGGATTTGTTGAAACTTCTTTAGTGGCCAATCGATCCCCAGAGAAAGGTAAAGACCAGCACAGACCCAAAAGGTACAGCCCTCCTTCTGGCCAGAGGTCTTCCTCCCTCCCTCCTTCAAACAGGAAATCCAGTACTCCAAGTAAGTCAGTTCTGAAGTTTGCTTTGTGCTAACTCAAAAAATAAAAGCCAATAATGAAAGGCTGCTCTAGAAGAAAGAAAAAGGAAAATAAGATTTCTGCATTGGTCTGAACAAAAAGCTTATCACATAATAGAAAACATGAGACTTCTGCATTATTTCTTTTCATTTTCCTATGTTGCAATGCACTTTTCATCTGATTTAAATATATAGGCAGCTTTGAAAAGCATTCTTTTAAGATCATAAAATGTTTTAGGCTTGAAGGGAGCTCTAGAGGTCATCTTGTCCTACACAAGTAGGGACATCTCTACCTAGGTCAGGCTGCTCAGAGCCCCATCAAGCCTGACCTTGAATGACTCCAGGGATGGGGCCTCCACCACCTCCCTGGGCAGCCCATTCCAGTGATCTATCACCCTCATATTGAAGAACTTTTTTCTAATATCCAATCTAAATCTCTCCTTTCCTAGCTTAGAACCATTACTCCTGGTCCTATCATTACAAACCCTTTTGAATAGACCTTCCCCTGCTTTCCTGTAGCCCCTTCAGGTCATCTGATCACATGAGTGGGAGATGCTGCCCTGGGAGAAGTTTCAGGTAGTTAAACCCACTTTGTCTTTTGCAGCAAGAAGAGAGATAATGTTGGCACCAGTGTCTGTGACATACAGCCCAAAACGTTCTCCAAAGGAAAACCTCTCTCCTGGATTCAGCCATTTGCTTAGCAAGAATGAAAACACAGTGACAAGGTGAAGATCTTGTGAACTCAATCATGTTCTGATCATTATTGTAGCAGCAGGTTTAATGCTGCTGTTGATGAAAAGTCCTGCAAAATGAGTGATGTGAAGATTCCTGAATATAAAGCTAAGTTTCACTGTTTAAAATCTGGCAAAAAAAATCTAGAATGATTTCCTGTCTTAGATGAGATGTTGGGTTTGCTGTTGACACAACATTGACTGGTGGCAAGAAGTAATGCAAGTTAATATCTACTGACCTGCCAAGGCACCTACAAGTGTGTTAAATACTTACACTTAATTTTCTAACTGTACCAGATACTATGACTTGTATAGAGATCTTTGCTTGGCAAGGCTCATAGAGTTTGAGAACATACTTAGCTGTGAGATTGAAGTGTAGGAAGTACATGAGAAAAAGAGAAATGTCTAGCACCACTTTGTTCTTGAGGAGCTCAGTGTGTCTGGGAGTGACAGCTTGGCCTGCTTCTGAAAGTCACATCAAAGAGGTATTTTGGTGTGTGGAAATAGGAGTGTATTGGGGTAGGGTACTATGAAAATAGTACCCTAGGAAGAAATTGTTGTATAAAACAATTTATTTAGCCAAAAGGTGAAAATACTGTGTTGCTTGATGCATGATTTCTAACAAGTAACTGTTGTGTGCTTCCTGCTCTGTAGGTTTGATATACTTCTAGATGACCTGGAAACTGCTCCTACATCTACTTTACAGCACAGTAATCCAAGGAAAAGGCTCCAGTTTCTCTCACTAGATGATGTAGAAGGTAATCTCTCAAAGTGGGGGAAAACAGCTCTTTATTTTTTTAACCATAATTTCTTCCACGTTGGTGACAGCTGCTTGAATTGAAAGCTGATGCTTTATGAAGTCCAACTTTTAAAAATCCTCAAAATCTTATTCCTGCAGACAGAGAAGCACCATTTATACAGTATTTTATTTTTATGTGTTTGTGCACAAACAGAGTGGAACAACACAAATAATGAAATGGAGAAAGCAGAGCAATATCCTTTCCTGTGCTTCTCTCAGTTATACCATGCATAACTTTGCAGGGGCTGTACTAAGATATATGTAGCCATACTAATGAAACTCTATTGCTAAATGTTGCATCACAGATAGCAAAGAGCAACTGTAATAAAGCCAGTTGGTCCAGATTTTTTTTAAATGATTGATTGAACCAAATCTCACTTTCACTAACTCTTGTCACAATGTTCTGCTTTTGTTTTTATTCATGCATTTATTTAGTTTTTTCATGACAACTGCTCCACTTGGGGATGTTTAGAAACGTTGTACTAGTGAAAGTAATTCCTAATTAGTGCAATAAAGTATCTGTTTGTTAACCAAAAAATATGCTGTGTTGTAAAGATCACTTAACAGATGACCCATAGAAATATTTTTAATTCTTCTGGGAAGTTGGCTTAAGACAAGCTAGTGAGGCTTTGCTAGTCACTGCTCACAGTTTATGTACCTCCTTCTTTCCCTGACCTGTGTAATAATTTCACAATTACAACACAAATAACAAGCCCCCTGTTTTGTTGCCAGGAAGGCAGCATTTGGGTGTCAGACCCAGCCCTTGTGCTGAATCCATCAATAATGGGATGAAGACAGCAACAGCTTGGGACGAGAGGAGCTCAGCCCAGAAGTATGAGCCAGCACCACTGCCTTGTGAGGGAGACTTCAAATACACAGCAAGGATTAAGACTCTGGCTGAAACAGAGAGGCTTTTTGATGAGCTGACTCAAGAAAAGCAACAGGCAAGGATTATTTTTATTTTAAAGTAGTGATGGAGCACAATTGTTGTAAGAGAGGTGAGGGACGTGGCCAAACACCCGTGCAATGCGTGGCTGAAATTCACACACAACTTCTAGTGTCACACTAGGAATGTGCCATTGAAATTAGAATCAGAGAATCAGTTAGGTTGGGAAAGACCTTCAGGATCAGCAAGTCCAACCTCTGTCCAACACCTCCCTGACCCCCAGACCATGTCCCAAAGCTCCACATCTACTCGTTTGTTGAACCCCTCCAGGGATGGTGACTCCAGCACCTCCCTGGGCAGCCTGGTCCAGTGCTGACCACTCCTTCAGTAAAGAACTTCTTCCTAATGTCCAATCTAAACTTCTCCTGGTGCATCTTGAGGCCATCACCTCTTGTCCTATCCCTGCTCTGCTTCCCATACTTAGTCCTTTTCTGCCCCTGGCTTCATTAAAAGAGAGCCCCTTTAACATAAACACAGCAGGAATTGAACAGTTGGAGCTAATTCAGTTTCTTCCTTAATGGGCAAGGCTTTAAATCAGCCTTTCAAACAAGGGAAGTTATTCTGGCAAGTAAGAGCCCTCTCTTCAAAATGATCCTGGAGAGGGTCTGCTTATAAATGTTAATGTTTGTATGGGGTTTGTATGGCAGTGTAGTGGTAACATAAGTTGGTGTTTAACAACAAGACTGGCCTGTGTCTGTAACCTACACACCTCACCCCTCCTGTGGGATGAGTTAGGGAGGCTTATGCTGCCTCTTGAAACTCTCATTTACAGCTGAAGTATTTTCTGTTGCTAGATTGAGGCTGCATTGAGTCGAATACCTTCTTCTGGTGGAAGAATGACCTTGCAAGCAAGATTAAATCAGGTGAAAAAGCTCCATATGACTGTCCTCTTAAGTTGCTCTTCCACAACTGGAGAATATATATATATTTTAGATGAAATTTCTGCTGATTATTGTGGGGATTTTTCTATACCACTGAGAATTGGTCCTGAATATGGGTGAATTCTGAATTCTCTGGACTTTTCTGCATTAGAAGATAATAGAGAAGTTACTGCAAGTTAATTCTAAACACACTCTGAATTGCTATGTAGAAGGTGCAAATCTGGATCATTTGTATGCAGGTGATTCAGAAAAGAATAGTCAGCCCTGCAAACATTTGGTTTTCCCTCTCCCACCATAAACCAACAGCTTTTCTTTTGTATGAGTGTGTGCATATACACCCATGCAAAGAAAAAGTGTGTGTACATCTATATACATACTACTATGGTATATATTCTGTGTAAGGCTGTTCATATCTTGGTTTTTGTAAGTGGAATGCATTTTTCTGAATTACTCTGAGAGGGAGATCAAGGCAATGCACTAAGAAAATGCAGTGACTATGAAATAGGTCCCTGAAGCCATAGGGAGGATGTTGTGCTGGAGAAGAATAGTGCAAAGTTTTAGGTTTTGGGTGCTTGTTTTTTTCCTACTTGAAAGGATAAAGAAGAAAATAAGAAAGCAAAAATAAAGTAGGTGGAATACAGGAGAGTGTCTTCTTTGAAAGCACTGCAGTCTTTTAATAAAAACAAGTGTCTCAGAGTTGTGTTTTAAAGGTATCTGTGAAAACTTCAGCATTTCCTAAATTTCCTAATCCCAAGGCTTGTTATTAGTTTATTCATTTGAAAGTAAAAGAGCATTCCAGTAAATGGATCCTGCCCCTTGCCTCAGCACTCACCCCTTTCCTAAGCGTGTCTTCTCCATTATCAGCCTGTCCTCATTCTCAGCAAGTTTATCTCATGGAGTTTCAAACCTCACATGGAAAAAAACCCCCAAAAACCAAAACCAACAAAACACCTGAAACAGTTTTGAAAAAAGCCAACAAATGCACCCCCATAGATAAAAATAATACAGAAAGTTTCTAGGTCTGGTTTTTGGATGTGACAGAATGCTGATAATGCATCTAAAGGATCCCAGTTGAATATGGGAATAATAGTGGTCATTTTAGAAGGGTCATTGGGGTTTGCTGTATGTTTAAGTCCTTTTTTTTTCCCCTTTTCTTAATTTTTTTTCTTTTAGGAAGCCCTTGAAGATCGCTTGGAAAGGATTAACAGAGATTTGGGGTCCATACGCATGACTCTGAAGAGATTCCATGTCTTACGTACCTCTGCAAATCTCTGACAATTCTCCCTTGAATGCAGATATGCTTTTTTTTCTCCTTTTTTCTTTTGCACTACTCTGTAATTACGCACTCAGTAAATGCAAATTGTTTTGTATTTTTATAAACCCTCGACAGTAGTTTTACAACCATGTTACCCTTTACAAACAGCAATATTTTCTACTTGGAGCAGCCACCTATATTTTGAACATATTTTTGTTACACCTTGAGAGATCAATGTTTATCCTGGATTGTAATATTTTTAGAAATATGAATTATTTTTAAATAGTGATATCCAATTTCTAATGAGACTCAGAACCTAAAAGGCAGCTTGTTTTCAGAAAATGACAGTGTTCTTTTGCACTTGGTTTTCCTCACCATTTTATAAATATTTATGGTATGATGTAAATATTAGCCAGTAGGAAATTTTCAACTTTTCATACATGAATGACCTGTATTAAAGAGAACTACTGTGATATGGTCAATCCTTTTAAGTTAAACATGGATATTTTTCATTGTGACAAAACTGTGAGCAATACTTTCCCTTGTGGCTGGCTGGCTGGCCCCAGGTTGGTACATGGTTTACTGGTTTGGTTGCTGTATGTGGTGGTTACTGGTTTGGTTGCTGCTGCTTGTGTTAGGAGAATTAGAGAATCACTCCTCTAAGTTATTTGCTGTCTCCCAACAGCCCCAGTGAGTAGGTTTTGATCCCACCAGTACCAGGATTCCCAAGACTGGCAGCAGCCCCTCTCCCAGTGAGCAACGTGACTCCAGCTGATGCTCCAGGACTGGAACGACTTAACTGAAGTTAGTGCTTTAATCCCCCCAACTGGGGTTTGTGCCATGCCCATGTCCTGACCCTGGCATCTCCAAATCCAGTCTGAGCTGCATTTGTGAACAAACGTGGTTTTTTTTCTTGGTGAAAAAGAGACATTTGCTAGTTGGCATATTGCTGATTTACTGTCCGACATGGATATTTTGGTTTGTATTTTAATATTAAATAAATGTTTAATTAGATTCGTGCCTCCTGCCCGAGAACAATAATAGGTTCTGGGATATGACATCAGTGATAATGCAGGTTTTAATCATATTGTGTGTTTCAAATTCTGTCCTTGTTCAAGACGTTTCGCCGCCGCTGATGTGATTAGAGGGCCAGAATAGCTGTCGTAAAGGAAGCCTGGGGAGGGCTGATTCTAAAATTAGAGTGCTGTGTTTTCAGATATTTCATGAAGAAGGGTCCTCCCTCTGCACAGTCTTTTGCAAAAAATGTAAGTTTTTGCAGCCACTTCTTCCCTGCAGGTTCTTTTAATACAAGAGCTGGGGAGAAGTCAAGGGTGTTAGTTACTCATTTTCCCATTTGCTCTAAAATGTAGAAGTGGGGCCCAAATACTTGGAGATAACTTGCTCAGAGATATTTCCAGGCTCCAGTTCTGATGATAGTCTATATTCTTACTTGTGATTTTACTTAGAAGGGGTTGAGGGAGGAAAAAAGGAATCTTGGCTCCCCTGTGCAGCTCCACTTTTTAGCTGAAGAAGTTTTCCCACTGTTTTAAGTTATTAACAGGTACAATTGAAAGTATTCTTCAAAAGTATCATTCATTCAGCAGGATTTTTCTAAGGAATCAGTCACAGGAAAACTTCATGAGTCCACTAATGGTCCTGTTTTCTTTTATTAGTGCTATAGCACAACCAAAGAGAATTTCCCTGACAGACATTAGAAATAAGTAGGTAAATCAGTTCAGCTCTTCCCCTCTAACCTCCCTTTATCTCCACTCCCTTCCTCCCCGTGCTATTCATATTCATGTGCTCTTTTTTTATTCTATCCAGAAAACTCAATTGTGAGTCAGAATTTATTTTTTAATCAAAAGTCCTCCTCCATCTGTTGGAGCTCTTTAGGCTATTTCTGTTCTATTATAACACTGGAGGGGGAAAAAAAAAAATAGAAGTGATGCTCTTCATAAACGTGTAGGACAAGCTTTTCACATCCCTGTGTGGCTTGGGGTGACCTGGGCTGTAGGGTGCCCCTGGCCTGCTTCTTTTTAGGGGCAGAGGAGCTGCAGTTCCGGATTAAATCAGTGGGAGGCCTGAATGCTCAGTGCTTCTGAACAGCAGACCCAAAGCATCCAAAAGTGGGGCACACGAAGCGCCTTGACTGCAGAAACCAGGACTGCTCTTTGCTGGACATCATCTTTATTTTGTTAAATCCCTTTAAAAATTCTTCCCCTCAACATGAACAAATTGCCTTGTTCTGTGTTTGGGGCCAAATGAGGGTTTCCAGAGAGCAGATGCTTGCTCTGAGAGGACTTTAATCATCTTCCTCCTCTCAGCTCCGTGGGCAGTTAGTGCCTTTCCCCATCATCTGGGTTCTGCCCGGAGCCCCGGGCTTTGTTCTGGCTCAGTGTACCCCTGTGAGACACTCCCATGCATCGTTCTCTGTGCCATAATAAGCACAACTCCTTCAGATTTAACCTTCAGAAAAGAAAATTTCTATTTGTCTATGTCTCTAAAAAGTAAATTAAACCCCCTGTCTCTTTTCAGCAGGGGCAGCTTTAGGTACAATCTGCTTTGCACTGGGACCCTTGTCTGTAAAAAGAGCTGTAATTTAGCCTGGAACTTGCTGTGGCTGTGCAGGTGCTGGTGGCCAAACTAATTCAATTATTGGGCAGGCTAGTTTGGGCTTTGTGGGGTAGCACCCAGGGGCAGGGGTGGGTGACTGCCCAGGGTGGGACCCCTGGAAGAGCAGGAATGGGAGCGGGTCTGGGTGAGGTGCAGGGGAGTCCTTGAGGAGGAGGACAAAGAGCTTCAGGATCAGCGTGCTCTTGAAGGGAGTGAGTTTGGAGTTACCCAGGACTTAACGAGGGGCTGTTTGCTGGTGCTATTTTGCATTTGCAGAGTGGGACCGAGGAGGTGAAACGATGTAGCCTTCGAAAAGAAAAAAAACCAACCACAAACGCAACAAATTGACAAATGTTTCAGCGGTACAGCAAATCTTGTTGCTGTGTTTTTTTCCGAATAAACCGATTGCTAAACCTTCAGTGATTTGTTTCCGCAGTCTTTGCAGAGCGGAAAGTTACAGGAGTAACCAGCGCAGCTCCAGTCGGCGAAACGTCCTGTGCCGGGGGCAGGGGGAGAGCAGAGCCTGGGCTGGTCACCGACAAGTTTGGCTCCGTGTGACCGTCATTTATCCCTCCTGCGGGCACCCGGTGGAGGTACCGAGCGGGAACCCCGCGCAGGGCAGCGGCGGGAGGAAGGCGGGAGGAGCGGTCGGGGCGAGGCACCGCTCCGGGGGCCCCGGCGCTGCTCCCGGGCNCCGGCTCTCCTCCCGGCCGCGGCGGGCGGGCGCCCCCCCCGCCCCGCCCTCCCGCCGAGGGGAGCCCCGGTCCGGGGAAGGAAGTGGCGGCTCCCCGCGGCGGTGGGCACGGCTCGGCCGGGGGAATAAAGCTGCCCGGCCGGCGGCTGCCAGCGCAGGGCAGGGGTAGCGCTGGAGCTCTTCGTCTTCCTCCCCTCCCGCAGCGCGGAGCTGCGCCGGCCCGCCTCGCCTCCCCCCGCCTCCGCCGTCCCCACGCCGCGGCAGAGCCGGCGGGTGAGGAGCTGCCTGCGCCCGNCACCCCGGGCCGGCCTGGCCGTGCTTCAGCGGGGGCGGGAACCGCCGCGGGGAAGAGGGGAGGGCGAGCGGGGAAGGTCAGGCCCGCGGCGCGGCTTCAGCCTCCCCCGAGGGGCCGGGGCGGCTCGGCGAGCCCCTCCCCGGGGCCTCGGCGGGTGGAGGAGGAGGGGGAACGGCCCTTGCGGGCTGCGGCGGCGGCGGGTGCCCGGCCGGTACCTCCGGGCGCTCCCGGGGCCTGAGCCGGGTCGGGCTGCCTCGTCCCCGGCCGCTGCTAGCGGGATGCGTCGGCAGTAAAAGTTTCCCGAATAGAGGAGGGGATGGCAGGGAGGACCGGGGCTGCAGCCATGGCAGCGCGGTGCCTCGGCTCCTCATTCCCGCACACAGGGTAGCGGAGGATTCCCAGCCCTGCCCCTCCCCGCTGGGGTATTAACGAGGTGCTGATGAGGTTCCGTTGTGTTACACCCCACGTTATTCCTGTCTCTCTGTGCTGGGCGGTTGTGAGCAGCGAACACCTTTCTCTTCGTCCCTCGGTGGTGGTTCGGGTGCCGGTGTCTGACAGCCGGGGCCGGGCACCCTCCGCACCGGGCGTTTCGTAATGGCAGAGGGAGCGTTTGTCGGTAGGTCGTGGCTGGATGCAGAGGAAGCCGTGCTGGGTGTCGGGGAACCGTGTCGGTGGCTTTCAGCACCATATGTGTGAGGCCAGAGTGGACCCTGAGAGCCTCTGGCCTGGCTGCGTCTCTCCTTGTCCTCCTCCTGCTGTTACTGCATCTCTCAGGCTTGAATTTCAGCGAGTTCAGCTTTGGCAGAGGTGTTGGGTAGAGACTTGTCCTGCGATAGGGACAGAGGTGGCCTGAGAGCTTCTGGGACAAGGCCTGGCCCAGAGGAGGGGGTGAAGGTGCTGTCTGGTCATGGCCTCCCTGCCTGTGGTAGGAGCAGAAGGGTGAGACCTCACAGCAGAAATGTCTTTGACTAATTACAGCTGAGGAAACACCTCATGAGCTTTCTGTGCTCAAGACCTTCCTGCGGTCAGTGAGCTACCGGGTGGCTGACTGGAGATCGACCATGCTACCGAGGCAGTGTCTCCTCTCAGGAGGGCAGGAGAAGGATGTTTTTTCCCTTTAGAAAGAGCAGAATGCCCGTTCCTTAGCTGGATGATGGGCTGCAAGAGGGGACCCTCTCTGGCCTCCCCATCCCTTACCTGCTGCTCCCAAACAACCCTGGGAAGGAGTTCAGAGTCCTACCAGTTCTGGACTCTGCTGCAGCCCCACGGCAGCAGGCTACAGCATGGACAACTTCAGGTTTTTGTCCAGCTGTGGGAAGGTTAAATCACTTCCTTCACCTCCTCCCCGACCCTTTTCACTCTGCTGAAATAGTAGAAGCACTGAGCAGTGCACTGAGGTGCTGAGCTTGGGGCTGGAGCATCGTTAGCAGAGCCAGGAACAGGTAACCCCTCAGAGAAGTGTCCTGCTAGGCAGCCCACAATTCATGTTTTATCTTAAAATGCTGTGACTGAGGCAAAGTTTATTTAAATTATGTATTTAAGGAAAAAAAAAAAGTTTCTTCCTTTGTTTGTACCTGCTCCGGAGTGAGATCTTCCATCTTCTGTGTGTCTAGGAGCAGCTAAGCGGGTAATACAATGCCAGAAAACATCTTCAGTCTTTGAGGACACAATCTGCGTGTGCTCAGCTCCGTACATGACAGCGGTTCAGCAGGACAGTGGTGATAGATTAGTCTTTGTGGACATCAGGACTTAAATAGGAAGTGGTTTCATTGCTAATGCCCTCTCCGTGCCCACGTCTTTTCACTCTGGCTGTATTTTTATCGGGTCGTTTATTTTTGTCATGACTATGTCGTGCTCCTGAGTAACAGAAGATGACTGACTGTGTTATGGAGTTCAGCTCTGGCTCCTGAGTGATTTTTTCCACTGTGAAGAGGCTGCTGTTTGTAGGGCAGCCTTTCCCCCGACCTTTGGCAGACCCCGTGCTGGTGATGGTCGCTGGATCGCCGTGTAACTGGTTTTTCTGACAGGTAACCAGCTCGGCACCTTGGCCCCGGGCTGCTCGGTGGGTAAACACCTCCTTGGGATATACAAAATCAAGAAAGGCCAAGCATGAAAGTGCAGTTGCAGACTTGTCCTGGCTTGCTGTTTTTCACAGGAATGCTGCTTCGTGGTCCTTGCAGCGAGGTCTGGTTGTGGCAGCATCTCTGGGAGGGAAAGAGAAATGAAGCAAAGGCTGGGAGCACAGCTTGCTCTGCTTTTTGCCTTTGATAGAGCAGACTTCTGGTAGGCTGCTAGGCTTCATTAATCATATTTAAGTTTCTGTCACTAACTTTTAATTAAAAGCATGCTTGATACCACTTTAATGAATGTACGGATGTTAGCCATCTTCATGCATAAAAATGCTTTTTAATTCCCTTACTATTCCCTTTATGGCCCTTAGATGCTTGTGTTACCATTTAAACTGCGTACAGTAGCAGCTGTTTATCTTCTTAATATAACTTTTTCTTGCATCTGTGTTCAGGAAACAGTAATGGTTTGAGCAAACAATTCCCTGGTATCCTTTAGCACTATTTTTTTTTAAGTAACTTGGCAGAAAAGGTTGGAAGTGGTGTCTAAATAGTGAACTCCAAGGCTCTTGCTGTCAGTAGCCCTTAGCCTAACGTAGCTCTGCTAAAATTATCAGTTGTTCCTCGTGCTCTTATGAGGTGGTGAGGAAAATAAGAAGCCCTCAATGTACGACTTTGGATTCTGGTGGGCTTAACAAGGATCTTTCCCCCAAGTGATGGCTTCTTATTAAAATATCCTTTCTATTTTGGGTTTGCTTCTGATGGTGTCTTTCAATGCGTTTGTTGCCTGTTGTGCATCTAACAGCCCGAGCGTTTATTGTGATTTACCAGCTGGTGTGGGGGAGTTTTATCTAACTTCTCATTTCAGTTGACAGCAACCAGTTTGGAAAGACCTTGTCCTGATTTATTATTATTATTATTTTTAATAGAAGTTGTCAAAACTTACAACTGACAGTAGCCCTAAGAGGTTTTGAATTTAAAGAAAAAGTCTCATTTTATTCACAATTTGTTGCTGCTTCTGCGAGTTGGCCAAACAGAGAAGCAGCACATCCTTCAAGCATGCTAATTTAAAGAAGGTTCCTCCAATTGGTCCAAATCAGCATTAATCTTCCCCTTACTTTCAAATAGAAATCTTGTCATTCAGTTGCTGTCTTGGCAGCCTGGCTGGAAGGCTTCAGAAAACAGCAAGTGAAAGCTGATGTGTGCTCCTGAGTGTAGTTTGACTCATGCCATTCATGCATATTCACAGTAATGTCCTGTTCCAGGACCAGCATGATCCATTGAGAAATGCTTTTTTCACATGATATTTTTCTTTTTTTTAGGCTTCCTCTTATTTGAGACACTTCTCTCATTTCGAGGAGAGGGGAGGGACAGACATCAATGTCTGTCTTGTCTTTATTTTCTTAGAAGGAAGAAGCAACATCAAAACCCATGGTGTTCTTAATAGCCAATTTCTCTAAATGGTGAAGATGCCTTCTAATTTAATTTTGAAGCTGGCTGACATGGGATATGATGCAGTTAATATTTCTGTTTATCTCCCTGAATTAGGAAGATATGTCTAAATTTAATTTTAAGCCTGAAAGCATCTTATAAACAAAAATGTTCTGTAGTATTCAGTGTGAATGGAAACGGAGTAATTAATGGGGGGGGGACGGGGGAGGGAATAAATAAAACACTTTATTTTTAACTTTGTTTCCTGGGTGTTGGAGGGAATCCAGATGCCACAACATTGTGCTGGGGCAGAGGAGTCTGCATGAAGTCACCCAGGAACTGAAAGGGAATGTGGCTTTTCTACTCGTGGTGCCATGCCAAGAGTCCTGCAGGATTTTAAATGAACAAGTAATGAATGATATTTAGATGTTCTTGATGTGAGAAGAACAAAACAATCTAGCATGGGGCTAACTCAGATCCTATCTCTTCAGGGAGTTTTAGTCAGCGTGGTGCCAAGTCACTACACAGAGCTCCTGGGGTCATACTTGTGCATGTTCTGGAGGCACCTGGGCTCCTCAGTGTGACTGTTTCAGTGGTGGTCTTTTTAATTAAAAACCAAAAATCCCCAGAAGCTCACAGCAAAATGCTTCAGTAAATTGCCCTGGGGAAGTTAGGAATGGTTGGGGAAAAAGGTATCTTTCTTTTTGTGGGGATCCAGGGGACCTCCTGAGAGATGGCGGGATCTGAAGACAGAGCTCCCACTCTTGCAACCCTTCCTGACATGGGGTCAAGCTTCAGAGGGGAGAAGAAATAAGAGGTTGCTTTAGGCAAGTGGAGATAAATAGTTATTGAGCGTGTGGGGATTTAGGGAGCTGCCACGAAAGAGCAGGAAGAAATCTAGTAAGTATGAGGGTAAAACCTGCCCTGGAGAGCTTGGGCACACCTGAGGAGAGCCCAGCAAGGAGGTGCTGGCATTGAAAGCCCATCCAGAGCATCCAGGAGGGGAAATTTAGTGCCTTTTACTGAGGGAAAACAGCATCTCCTGCATGCAGGCTTCTGTATGCAAGGGATGATAACAAGGATACGGTTCTCTTGGGTTTAGTGGTTAAGAGCCCAGGTCAGTGCATGGTGTGGAAAGCTACAGTGAAGCCATCAGCCCTAGCAGGGTGCTCTAGAGTTCAGGAGTAGAGGTGCTGGGGTCATTGCTCCTGCATCCTGGCAGGAGGGCACATACCAGTGCTGTGACTCTGCAGCAGCAATGCCACAGAGGGCAGGGACAGAAAGCAAACACTTCTTGGCTGATTAAGACGTGTGCTGGGCAGGAGGCAGCTGCCCAGGTAGGAGGGTGGACACTGAGCAGTGGCTGGGTCTTCCAACAGCCCTTCCCAGCAAAAGCTGAGCTTCAGCTTCTCCTTACCAAGCTTGGGGACTCCAAAGTAGAATCGTTTTCTTCTGGCTTTTAAACAGCCTCCAGAAATTCTTGCTCAGATTTGAAGAGCTACAACATTCCAGGTCCTTGTGGACCTCAAGGTTTTTTCACCAAAAATCCCTCAACTCTGAGCCTTGAGTATCTTGGACGGTGAGGACTCTGCACAGCTTTGACAGTCCTGGCTTTGTGTTTGGACAGCTGAGGGTGGTGAGTGCTGGGACCTTGCAAGCAGGACCCTGAAAACTCTGCTAAATTGAGCTTAGGTAAGTTGGAGAGTCCCTTGATGTGATGAGGAAAAGAGATTTTGATCATTTTCTGTTCCTTTAAACAGCTCAGTCTCCTCTTGGAGACCTGATACTGGGATTTCTGCTCGGGGTTTTTCCACTGGTTTCTATAGTCTCGTCAGGGGTGTGGAGAGCAGAGGTCTGGGCAACCCAGCAATGAAACCAGAGGTGGTTTGCTGCTGGCTGGGAAGGTGCTTCTGGCAATTGCAGTGTAAGGAGGAGGACTTGAGGAAGGTACTAGTGAATGAACAGCTGGAAGTTTCACCATTCATCATCGGGGCAGCGATTCTTGTCACGGGCAGGGAAGTTCACTCTGCTTTGTTTGGATTGCAGGCACTTACATAACGATCGCTGAGCTTCGGGACACTAATTCAAGCATATTAGCTGACTTAACCCACAGAGCAATGACCTGGGAAGGCATTGCTCTTTAATGGCTCAGTAACTAATTTGGAGGTTGGGCGTGTGTAATCACAGCAGCAGGTTGAGCCCTTTGGCGGATCTCGGCGCGTTAGGGGAGAGGCCACGTTATCACCAGCTCCAAAGAAGTTTGGTATTTGCCTGACTGTTAGTTCTGGATGTGTAGTGGGGCCTTAATTTCTTTAGGTGCTTTAAAAGGTTATGGGAGGAGTTCAGGTTTTTATAGCACAGCCGTGCTAGACTGCTCCTCAGCTTCTGTAGGGGTTAGTCTGGTTTGGGATTTGGGGCTCTCTGGGGCTTTTTGGGTTGGAGTCAGAGTTATCACTCCCCAGCAAACCCTCAAGGGCCGTGGGCAGCTCTTAAGAGGTAAAAAAATAATGGGCTGCCCTCAGCCACTGGATGTCTGGAGTGACAGCAAAACAATTTTATGTATCTGTGTATAGATGTGGTGTAATGATGTTTTATAGACGTCAGAAGACAATTCAATGGCAATGACTTCCCTTGCAATTGTGATTTGTTTCAAGACCAATATCATAACTTAAATAACCTCCTCCTGAAGGTAGAAATGCTGCAGAATCATTTTCCCTATGCGGGTGGCTTACCTATTTTAAGGCTACTTCTTTTTTTTTTTTCGTTAAGAAGGAAATAGACATTTTATATTTATCGTATCAGATGAAATTGAAATCTAAATATTTACATCTTTTCGCTGGATCTGAGGTTGAGCACCAGTTGTAGGCGTTGCCAAGCTGTTTAGTTGTCTCCTCCACTGAGTAGGTTGGTTTCTTCAGGGTGGTGGAGAGATGGAGCCTCATGTTTCTGTCTGTTATTTTTCCAGCCAGTCTCGGCATCTGGAAAGACTTCCCTTGGTGGGCTTGGTGACCTGGCGTTACGTTCAGAGGGTGTTCTAGCCTAAACATGCTGAAAACTAAACATGTGTTATCTCCAGCAGAATGCAGAATTAACTGCAAACTGTGAAACCGGAGGGGGAGTTCAGGATGCGAGTATGTAAATAATTCAGAGATGTTTGGTGAGAAAGAACAGAAGGGGGAGGAAGGCCTCTCGCTTGCTTTTTCTCTGCCATCCTCATCTCCTCAGTAGCTCTCTCCGTGCCTGACTTCCAGTGCTCTGTGCAAGCAGAGGTGGAGGATCAGTTCTGTTTGGAACAGGGGTAAGGCAGTAGCAGACATCTGAGATGTTGCAGGTCACGATTCAGAAGAGACAATAAAACCCCCAGTGTTCTGTCTCCAGTCTTCCAGGCAGGCTGATATTTTTTGAGCATGGTGCTCTTAGGCTTCTGATCCCCCAAAGCAAACTGATGGAGAAGGAGAAGAGCAGGTCTCTCGTTTTGTTTTCCCCTTCTCTCTTGTTTTTAAGCATCATTTATCCAGACTCTTGGGTCCTGTTTTTGTCTAACCTGTATCTGGGTTGTAAAACACTGTTCCAAGTTTGCACTTCAACAGATGGTAAACGTCGTCTATCAAATACACTCAAAAATGTGTTTAGCATGGACATAAAGTGTCTTTTGTCTGGTTTGGGGCTATGGAATCATTTTTAATGCTGTCTTTTGCTTGCATTCAATGCATATAAATAGGCTTTTAAAAAAGGCACATTTATCTAACGCCACCTCTGTGAGGGGGAAGAGCATCTTTGGGCAAGGCTGCTTGAGGGATTAAACTTTTTATTACAGCTTCTGTGTGTTGCTCTGGCTCCCCAGCTTTAATCTATGGTTTTGTTTAGAAAAGCAAGAGAGAGTTTGACTTGCCTTGTGTGCTTTGATATCTCCACTTGCTGCTCAGAGAAGTAGTAATTGGAAATGCAGCATCCCTGTGTTGGGATGGGAGGGAGGAGGCTGGATGGTAAAACTTTTCGGAGTTCTGGAGGCTCATAAACTGATTTCTAACAGTTGTCTCCTTCATATGATTGCCCCAGCAGAAAAAGGAGCTTGACATAAAGGAGAGATTCCATTGTCTAATGGAACATCTGTAATTCAGAGGTAGATGTGTTTGAGCACTTCCTTTCCCCACTGCTCTGTTGTCTCGTGTCACTTTGCTGGCACAACTTGTGTTTTATTCCTTGCTATCAAAGTAGAACTGAAGCAGAAAGGTGATGTTTTATCTTAAGAGTGGTTACCAAAGTCATCAGCTAAACTGTGTCGAGAGAGTATTTTTATTCCTGGTTTAAAGGATGAGTAGAATTTGACTTTTAGACCTCCCATTCTTCCTAATCACGTTTATGGTACTAGCAGTGAGGAGAATCAGCTTCTGGCTATGAACGGGCTTAGAGCTGCTGAAAAAACCTCTTTGACAACTGTTTGAAAAGCACCTTTTTCATATACCTATCAAGGATTCTGCAGAGTTCTCTTGCAGCTAACTTGTAGGTCTTGTAGCTGTCAGTCTATCCTGTGTATTTTATTTAACTTGCTTTTAAACTTCCTAGAAGAACACATGCAGATAAACCTTTCCAAGCTTTTTTTTAAGCTTCATTTTCACCTATAAACCTGGGGTCAGCAAGGCAGGAGTTAACTAAACCTGCTTGTGCTGCGCTGGGGGAATGAAACCTGTTGGTGCTTTATTTTTTCTTTGAGGTTAAACCCCTTTTTCTTGCTTTATGTCCCCCAGGTGGGTATCTCTGGACCTGGTGTACCTGGGGATGATATCTGGGTGAGTCTCTGGGCATACGGATTCAGCTGAGGGAGACTAATTGGTGCTTGGTTAAGCTTTATCCTTGGAGTCCTGTGGCAGCAGCTGGCCTGAGCTGCCTGGCTGGGATAACCCAGCAGCTCCTAAAGGCAGCATCAACACAGGCACAGGCTGCAGAGCCCAGGGGCTTAGCACTGCACTGATCATAAGGTATTCCAGCTGGAGGGGGAACAAACAGCCCTTGCAGGGTTTCTTTCTCTCGAGGCTGGCAACGAGCACAGTGAGTGACATATTTCCATTTGACTCATCTGTTGTCAAAATGGTGACACCCTTGAGTCACATTAAAAGTGAGACCTTGTGGCTGGTGAGTGTGGAGCAGGTGCTTGTTGGCTTCTGGGGTTTTGTCCTTGTTAAGAAAATTATTAATTTCTTCCCCCCTCCTTGAGATGGGATGAAATTGATTAATGCTGTGGAGAATGTTCTGGGTTAAAAATAACACGAGAACCTGATTGGGGTGGAACGCTGGATGTTGGCTGTAGAGACGTTCAAATAACCTGCTTCACAACTATTTAAAACCCTAAAATTAAAATAAAATTATTAAAAAAAAAAAAAGAGTGCCCAGTAGCCAGATGGTTGGAAAAGAACACCCCACGATCAATGAGGCAATATGTAAATATTTTCCATCATTACCACAGTTACTGCTGTGTTGACATTGAAATTCAGAGTGCTATTCCATGGGACTCCTCATTGATCATCAGATGAGCTCTGATAAAAGGGAGGATGAAAGCACAATACGGAGCAGTGTTATGGATCCTGGGGTTTGTTGACAAGGACAGGCTCCCATCAAGGTCTGTGAGTGGATTTCATGTTATTGAGAAGCTGCATTTCTTCCCTGGCTGTCAAGTGTGGATTAAATGGGGTGGTATTTCTTGGGCTGCTTTATTTAAGGTGAAATACTGCACAGCTGACTAGTTTTTCTCTGCTAATTGCCACATTTATAGAGGAAGGGGCAAGGGGGAAACTGATGTGGAGTGCTCTGCTTGGAATACACCTGGCTAGAAATGACTGGAAAGTAAAATAAATCAAATAGTTGAATTAAAATACTATTTTTTCCAAAAAGTTCCTCCTAAAAACAGGCTGCAGAGACCCTGTCTGGCTGATTCCCTTAGAAGTCTTCACAGGGGTGAGAGCACACTCATGCATAAAACATGAAATGCCTTTAGCACACACAGGTGCTGAACCCACCAAGAGGCTGCTCCTTTTGTTGTTTTTTTCTCCTCCTCCTCCACTTTTATCTGCCTGGAAAAAAAAAAAAAATCTTGTAGGTTTTACTTCTCTCAGAGGAGAGTTTGAAACTTGACTCTAAATAAAAGCTGCTTTGAAAGATGTGAATCTGTAGGTGCCCACCTCAAACCCATCCCATGGCCGTGTGGAGCAGCTGCTGCTGGTTGTGGTTCCTGGGGTCCCACCATGGAGGCAGGAGAACATCCTCTGGCCAGGGAGGGAGCTCTCCTGGGGGGTCTGGGCACAAGCTGCCACTGTCCATGGTCCATGGCCCATGGCAGGGGGGTTGGAACTAGATGATCTTTAAGGTCCCTCCTAACCCTGATGATTCTATGAATGCTAAATGGGAACTCTTCCTGCTTTACACAGACTCGTGTGAGGTTCATAAAAAATCTTGTTAAGGGGGCATATAGAGAGTGTGGGTTGGTCTGTTAATGTCTTTTTCTTGCAGCAATGGGTTGTGACACTTCACACCCATCTCCCATTTCATATACAGGAACAATGACTTTTAAGGAAGGAGGGAGAGGACTTTGCAAATGAAAAGCTCATTCCAGCTACATCAAGGTCCAGAGCTCAGGCAGCTTTCTGGAAACATTTTGCTGTTTGCTTTCTCTCTCCCCCTTGAGCCTGGCTGCTTATAGTGAGGCCAGGACCCTGTGCTCCTTGGGGAACGTAAGCCCAGATGCACTTCAGAAGGTCCAGATGCTACAAGCATCAGACAGGGAAAAAAATAGTATAGGTGCCTTTCTGAGTGGCTTCTATTTTCTAGTTAATGGCTGCATTTATCTTGCATGTTTATTAATTTCCTGGCATGTCTTGGAGCCTGTTCACTGATTACAGAGCTCTTCAGGATTTTGAATTTATTTCTCTCTGGTTTGTTGCCTTTTAGTTGCTCACTTTATTGGTTTAGGGGGACTAAACTGATGTGAGAATGGAAAACACCTTCTCTGAGGATGAAGGGCTCTCGTGACTATCCATGGGCTGAAGCTGATGCTGCCCAAGCAGGGACATGCAGGGTTTGACCACAGCTGATGCTTGGTAGGGCTTAATGTTTGTTAATGCAGATTGGGCAAAAGCTGAGCTAAAACAGCTGGGGTGTCTGCTTGGAACAGTTCTGCTGGTTCATTTATCCCTGCAAGCAGTGCTGCTGCTGTCTCTGACTTTGCAGAACCAGCACGTGAGTCTTGCTCTCTGTTGACTCTGATCTTGGGCATGAGGCCAGGGCCTTATGCTCTGTGGTCATTATCAAGGGTGTGCAGGTAATGGTGAGCTGGGAACCCTGCCTGTCCCACCCATATAAAGTGTTTTAGTGGTGGTGGTGATGGTACCTCATAGGAGGAAGGACTGGAAAGTGGAGTGCAACACATTGGATGAGCAGAGAAGCCTTCATAAGCCAGCAGAAGATGTCTTATAATGAGTGGTCTTCTGTGGAAAGGTAAATGCCTGTTTCATTAGTGTAATGTAGGGTTTTCAACAGCCTCTTGCCACCTGCTGAGGGGCAGCTCTTCCTCCTTGCAAAATGTATTTGCATGTGGGTCTAAGAGCTGTGGTCTCCTCTCATGTGCCTCCTATGATGACCTATTGAGCTGCTCCAAACCCAGGCGTGGTCTTTGCGTGGGTTCAGTTCTGAGCTGCTCCTTTACCCAGAGACTTCCTTGGAGAGAAGCTTGAGGAAGGAAATTTGAAATGTTCATCTTTGCAAGTCACCCATGGTAAAAATATTCTTCTGGCCTTTGGGGAACCCTTGCATTGACTTGTGTTTCTCAGTGTTTTTGCTGAGTTGCTTTTTCCTGGTGGTTTGCTTGGGATAAATGTGTCCCTTGTTTAATAACTGGAGTCTCCCAGGCTTCAGTCCTAGAATTTTAGGACAGAAGCAGTTTCAGCTGTGTTTGGTTATCACTTAACACAAGATGTTTCTGAAATGCAGGCAGGGTTCATTATTATCAATCTAAAAGAGGCTTAGACAATTTTTAAGTTTAAATTTTGCATTGGTAATCTGCTCTCACACCTAAAAATAAGTAAATTAAGAATAGCTTCAGCGAGGCCTCTGCAAACTGCAGTGACTTTAAAAAGTGATGACTTGGGAATACAGTCAAGGTGAATCCTCTATGATTATTCCAGAAAACAAATTTGATAAATATGTCATAATGTGCTAGGCTACATTAATTATCAATTACTTCTAGTGCTTACTGCAGACAAAATGCTGGTGTTTATGTTTTTCCAAAGACAATACTTTCGTTTTCTATTGTTAGAAATGTTTTTGCTTTTAATCACTTTTGGTTTCTGTAGTGTTGGCAAGTGTGCTGCAGGAGCAGTGAATTACTATATAGCATTTAAAAAGTGGTAAGACTCAATCAGACCGGGTGTATATTGGGTTAAAAAAGCCTCTGAAGTTATAATGAATCCTCTTTAAAAAAGAAAAGTAATGGGAAGGTTCTCGTTTACTTGCAAATCAGTGTGGTAGGATGGCTAAAAGGACTAATGAGACACTTGCTTTCCTGGAAAAGCATTTAAAAGTTGAAATGCAAAGCAAGATTTAAATGTTGTATTTGAATATATTTCCATCAGACAGATTTGAATAGGTGATTTAGGGAGGAAATCCTTTGGGCTTTAAATTATCGCATTGTGTGTAACAGTGGGAGAAGAAACACTTTAAATTGCCTTTTATGAAAAGTAAATTACTTAAAGGATTCTTTAGGAATTGAGTGGATTAACTCTGCCCCAAAGTGCACATTCAAGCTCTTGACACGGGTTTATATCTATCAAATCATCAACTATTTTTCTTCATTTGATTTCAAGGTGTAATTTTAAAAGTACTGATGATTTGCACTGTTAATTTTGTTGTAAGTCTGCAGAATCCATTTTATTTCTGGTCTTGACTGTATTAATATTGGGAACAAGGGAGATAGTCAATGAAAGAGAAGAAAAGCAAGTTCTGTAGCATATTGAAGTCATGTTTGGGTGATGTCAAGGAATGGCATCTAGTGAGTATGGAAAACAACTGCATCTGTGTCTGTGTGTTACCAGTATGGAGCTGGAGCCCATCCTGAATGGTTGGCTTGGGCTGGCTGCTCACACTTGGTGGTTTCAACTCAACAAATGCTGCTGCACCATCATGAATTGAGGATGCAGATGTGTCATTGCTGCTTTGAGACTCCATGAGCCAGACCTGGAATCCCTCCTCTTTAAACTCCAATCAGCCTCCTAAACCATAGCACTACAGCTTGGACCACTTGTTCCCAGCTCGGATAGATCCACATCTAATAATTACATCATGGAAGGTTTGGAGATAGGTCAAGCAACTTGATGGCCAATACTTTCAACTTTTTTTTTTTTAAAGGCAGCCTGGGAAAGCAGAAGTGGCATTTGTGCTCCATGTGCCTGGCTGGGCTGTGAATCAGCAAATGACGTTAATAAGCATTTGTGGACTAAATATATTTTTAAGCTGTCTGGCTGCTTGCTCTTGGTGAGAGGTCTCTGAGATTAATGGTCCTGAAATGTTACTCACGTTTGCTCTTCCTCCAGGATGAATCTGACCTGTGCAAGTGCTATTATTTTTTTTAATTGCTCTGCAGGAAGGTACAAGAGTAAAGAGCAGTTACTTTTTCTTTTTGTAACAGGCAGATTTATGTGTTACCTTTAGCTGTGATACTCTGCTTCAGCTAAATTTTGATATCAATGGTTTTTCCAGGTATTTCAGGTTCTTTGGTGCAGGCAGCAGAGTATCTTGGTGGTTGGTTTGTTTATTTTTTATAACTCTTTGGTTGTAGGTGCTGGTCTTAAGGCTTGGATCCAGGTCTCAATTGAGGAGATGCTTTTTGTTTTGTGGATGTGGACCCAGATCTGCTACAGGGAAGGTCAACTCTGCCCTTCCTGATGCAAAGGGGAGAGGAATATTCTTACTACTGGGGATTTCAGCAAGTTTAAAGGCAGCTTTCATCTGGGCAGGTGGTTTTCAGGAGTGTGTGGGACCTTCTTGTGTAGCCAAGATGTCTTCTGATCTCTGCTGGCTCCTGCAGCTATGGTGGCTGCCCATGGATCACTTGTCAGGGGAATGGCTGCAGATACATCCAACCTTCCCTTCTCCATCTTCCCTGTTAGACTGAGAGCTCTTGCTCTGGTCTGGCTGTTGCTTGGAGGACAGCAGGAGCAGCCCAACCAAGGACAAGCCGAGAAATTAAAGACCTAGAAGGAACTTGAATATCCTTGCTGAGATGTGAGAAGAGAGGGGAGTGATGGCTGGGGGCAGGGAGCACGTGTGTGCCCTAAAGTGTGAACCAGGTGCTTTAAAACCAGTTTCCAGTGGTTGAAGTAATGCTGAGACTCTGCCTGAAGGAATCTCTTAGGAAGGCAATGGCCTGTTTGGCACAAGAGGCAAACCACAGAAGCTGCTCGGCAGGTAACGGGTACAACAGTTACAGGTTCCTTCTGGCCCTCAGCTCTGACAAAACTCAGCCCTGGGGGAAAGCAGGTAACTGGTGGTTGGAAAATGAGGTGTAAATGAGCTCCCTGGGGTCGATATTTCCTGAGCTGTGTGGGAAGGGAGCTGGATCTGTCCTCCTGGGTGCTGCTGGTTCATCACCCATCTTTGCCATCCCTCGGGCCTGGCTGCACCATCCTCAGCAGCACCCATGGGAGATGCCTTCACCTCACTCCTCCAGGTGTGGAAGGACTTGAGGTGCTTATAAAAGAAGCTCCAGCTTGTTTTCCACCCTCAAATGTGAGATTCTGTCTGGCTGAAGGCTGCAACGTGTTGGTTTCAGTGTGTGAGGATGTCCCCGTTGTGGAAATCATTGAATATCCTGTTTCAAAGGGAAATGCTTTAGATGGTGCTGTGCAGAGGGAGCCCATGAGTGGTCAGTGCAACACGCACGCGTGGGGTTTTTCTTCTCCTTCTTTTTTTTTTTCCCCCTAAATTTCCATGAGTTGGAGCTGAGGATGAGTCATCCCTTGGAACGCACTCGAAATCCCTGAGGTGCTCATCGCCGCCTACTATCACGTATTGAATTTCTGACATACCGGAGGGATGTCTGCAGAGAAACTCTGATGTGCAATTATAAAACCTTGTAGCTTTACGTTGTTTGCATAGGAGCCATTAGCATGGTATTGCTCTGAAAATAATGCAGCTTTATTCTGCCTGTTGATTTCCCCTGGGCACGGCAGTTGAGCGACTGTGTTTTCTCTTTCTCTAGGATGTTGACACATGTGGACCAACAGTGACACCCTCTTCCA
Organism: Brachypteracias leptosomus; assembly: GCA_013401335.1. NCBI lineage: Eukaryota > Metazoa > Chordata > Aves > Coraciiformes > Brachypteraciidae > Brachypteracias > Brachypteracias leptosomus. The sequence continues at coordinate 142,492 of VYZX01002827.1, read as the reverse complement.
GCAATGTCTTTACTCCCTCCTGCAGTCAGAAGCATCTAGAGAGATCTTTTGCAGAAGGTATGTTCTGGCATTGCAGCTGGATGGCTGGGGTGTTTTTCTTCTATATTAGAAAAAGACATCTAGGTGTTATTAGGGAGGATGGTGATGAGTCTGATGGATACCAGCTCGCTGCTGATGAGAGAGGGGATTAACCTTAGCTTGGGTTCCAACTGAGGAGGTGCTCAGGGAGAAATGTGGAAAAATGGAGGTTGGAAGCATGGCTGTATGAGTTGCCTTTGAGAAGGGCTTGGAAGGACATGGTTGGCATGTGCATTGGTAATAAACCTCTTTTTAAAACACCCCTCGTGCTCCCCACCTTTTTCTGCTTAGTCAGCATCCTTAGTTATTTAAAATCTTTCAAATAAATAAATTAAAAGGGAGCATGGCTGCACAGGGTGTGCAATTAACATTTTTTTGTGTCTATTTAAATCTTGAGTGGGTCTTTTCACCAAAAAAAAAATCTTAACCTTGTTGCATTTTATTTGTGTTGACATAAACAACGCGCAGCCTCTGGCACCACCATAAAACTGTTGCTAATTTCTACCTCTCTTTGTCCCCTGAACTATTAATTTGCTTTGCATTGCCAAGAGGATTGACACGCAGAACTTCCCCAGTCAAAAGTGTAGATGGGGAAGCAAATAGCCTGTGGTGGTTTTTAACAAGTCAGTTTTAAGAGGTTTTACACTTTTTATGAATGTACATCCCTGCTGCTCCTTCATGCTGTAACCTTTGGAGTGTTGCTTGTGGGTTTATTGTGTACGTGTCCAGCTCTCACCAAACTTCTGTGAATTCTAGAAATGTCTCTCCTAGTGTTAAATCTGCCAACAAAGTTAGTGGCTGAACAGGAGATTTTCAATAGGTCGGATGTCAACTCTTAGACTGTGTAGTTTTCCATCATCTTGTTTTCCTCCAGTGTATTTCTCACCACTCCATTTTTTTTTCCCTTTTTCAGAAAGGGTATTTTTAACTCTTAATACCCCCAAATAGTTCTCTTTGTGGGTTTGCTGTTTTATAGCAACTTTGCTTTTTTGCTGCTGGATGCTAAAAGTAAAAAAAATCTGGTATTGCTTGAAGAGTAACAAATTGCTGGGAAGAACAGAGAAAGGATCAATGAATTTGGATCTGAGAGTGTTGACTTAGACTGAAATGTGTTTGAAGTTTCTCTGGATTTATACCTCAGGGTTGCAGGAGTTACACAGTGACACCAGCTCTGTATTAACATGCAGCATCTTTACTAGAAATCCTTGAAAACTGAGGGTGATTTGAATACCTGAATTATCTCCTGGCAGGAAATTGGCTCCCAATGCATTCATCACCATTCCCCATGTCAATTCAGGATTAGCAGAGCCAAGGGTCAGCCTGACTAAGATGCTCCCAGTTGCTCCCAATGCTGTGGTTTGTCCCTCTGAGGGATACCTGATTTCCTCAGGAAAAATCCTGTCAGCTCCCCTTCTGCCCAAAGGACTGGCAGACAGGGCTCTCTGGGAGCAAAAGCTGCTGGCAGCAGCTTGAACAGAGGGGTTTGTGCTTGTAGAGGCATTAATTGCCACGTGAATTTGTGCTCCTGTGCTGGAGGAGAACATCCAGACCCCAAGAGCTTTGCCTGCCTTGCTTTGGATCCCACCCTGCCCCTTTGCTCCCCCCTGGGCTGTTGTAGAGAGCGTGTTTCTGAGTCAGTAACAGCACACAAGAAATGCAATCCTTGGCAATGTTTCCTTTGCTTTGCCCTGAGGCTGTGGCTCTGCTCATTTCATTGCCTGAAGGACTTAACAGAGCTGAGCATCCTCGGGGAAAGAGGTGCCCAAGTCATCATTAATTTCTTGGGCAGATGAGGGGAAAACTGCCTTCAGAGCTGTGTTCATGGGGAAATTAATCCGGGTGGCTTGCATCACTAGAGAGTGAGAAACATCCCTGGATTGGCAGGTAAGGAACATAGGGAGAAAAATGGGCTTTAAACCTTGTCAGGGAATGCAGCATTCACAAGAAGAAAAAGCTGAATAGCAAAGTTCAGGAAAACATTGTAGGCACGGGGTAAATTTCCCCTCTGCTCTGCTGTAATCCTTGTGCAGCCCTTTGTTTTTCCAATCCTGGAAGCTTTGAGTCCAAACTGCTGGACAGAGTGAGAATGGTGGGAGGAGGTTCCTCTGCAAATCATACCTGGGAGTATTTTGTGTAGAATTATTTGAAGATCTCAGAAAGTGTCCTCAGTCCCTGGTAGGAGCAGCACTGAAGGAGTGGGTGGTGTCCTGCCCAAAGGAAGCACAGGTTTGTTTTGCAGGTGGTTCTTTCTGATGTCCTTCTAGCACTCCCTGCATCACCTGCAGCATCTGGCAGTGCCTGTGCCATGCTGTGCTGTGGTTTTTAGGTACATTTCCACTCCTGGCTTTGTAATGTGACAACCCTTTCCCCTTCCAGAGCCCTCAGCCCTTTTATATGGACACTAATTAGGGCTGAATCTGAATTTTTCTGCATCTGGTAGTTACCAGGAGATATACTGCACGACCCACAACATGAGAATTGTAACCCTTATACGGGGAGTATAAGGAAACCAAGTGCAGAGAAATCAATCCTCAGGCTGGATCCTTCCTAGACTATACTGCAGAACCCTTTTCAGTGAGATCAAAGTGGTGATACTTCAGAGAGCTGGGTGCTGGCTGCTTTTCTGCTGGCAGGGAGAGGAACCCTGTGTGATGGAGCAGGGTAATTGGGGCATTCCCCTGTCTCCCTTTGGAAAGGTTGTAGGTTAGTGTGGCACTTGTTTCAGGGATGGGGAGGGAGAAGAGTAATAGGTGAGGGAGGGGGGAGAATGAGATCTCATAAATGTAGGAGATACTTGCAGGCAAATTGAGTTAGACCTGATGGTCTAGGACATAAATGTTTGGAAAGGTGCAGAAAGTTCCCTTTTCAAAAAAGAGTCTCCTGCATAGTCCAGCACTGTGAAATTTCTAGTGGAAATATGAGTGAGGTTTTTCTTTTAGTTGTTTTCCTCCTTTTACAATAGAAACACCAGACACAAGGAACTGTTTGGACAGACGTATTTAACTGGGAGGAAAGAGCTGTGACACTGGTGTGGTTGTAACCACAAACTAACTGACAGTTTCCTGCTGCCAGTGACTTTCTATAGATCTGAACCTTGTTCACTTGTGTTTGTCTGTGCTCTTTAAATATCTGAGGAAGGTTCCACTGCTTCTAGGTTTCTTGTTAAAGGCTTTGTGGTAGTAATTTGGGGGATGGTGGCATGAAGAGAGGTCATTACAGCACTAATACAAATTCAGGTGAAGCCCAGAAGGTGTATTTTACTATCCTGTATAATGTAGAAGTCAAGAAGCAACCCCATTAAATATGTGTCAGGCTGGTTTTGCAATTACATTTGCATGTACAAAGCTCTGTTTATTTCTGGGGAGAAAAAGCTGTAATCATGTGAACTTATCTGTGTGGCTGAGACATCTTCATCTGATATTTCCATGCCATCACTACCTGCTTCTAACTCTCCCACCCCATCCTTCTCCCCTGTGATGTGTTAAATCTCACGGCTGCAAAAAGGAGGGCACGTTTTTCCCTGCTGTTCCCATTCCAGCTGGAAAACTTGGGACAGATCCTTCCCTTGTGGTTTGTGATACTGTAAATAAAGGCTTGGGAGGTCACACGTTTTCCATCTCAAGTTATTTTGATTCCAGTGCTGGAATGGGAAGGGAGGGAGGGAGGGAGGAGAGAAATAAATAAATAAGTAAATAAAACAAACCCCCAAACTGTTCTGGCTTATTGTGGGAAAAGGAACTCATTAATGCAAAGGGAAAAAAACCTGGAAAAAAAGCCTTTGCACAGAAGACTTAGACTTTGACTAAGGCTGAGACTTGGAGAATTAGAGTCAAAGATTTCAAAGGAATCTTCCCTTAAGCTTTGAAATAAGTTATCTACAAAGCAGAGGCCGTGAACATCCAGCTCCTGTGATCTGGTGCTGCTCCTGGATGGCTCTGACAAATTTGCTGCTTACCTTTAAAGGCACATTGGCATGACTCTGTAAGCACATTGGTGAGTAATTTATGTTCATATAAATAAGTTTACTCCTATGATTAAATGTCAGTTAAGTGGGTTTTTAAAGACGGAGTTGAGAAGTTCTGGTCAGAGGTCTCAGTGGCTGTGATGCATCTTGTGGTCTGGCCAGTCTGAGCTGCTGCTTCCAGCCCAGGCAGAACATGATGATCTGGGACACAGTGGTTGGAAAATATCTACATACCCTAGCTCGAGAGAGATGCTGCAGTTCAACCTTCTCAAAATCAGCACAATGGTGGTGCTACCATGGCTGTTACTGCTCTTGTTCACAGCTGGTGTCCTGCATCTGGCAGGCTTGGTCTCCTCAGCTGTGTCCCTTCCCATGTTGGTGTTGGAGGCTTTGAATAGCCACAGAAAACACTGGTTAGGTTTCAACTTCTCTTTCATAGTTTTGCCTTTGATACTTGTATAATCATGTTTTGGATTTACTAAGAAATGAGCTACAAGGTCTGTTGGGCTTTTACTGCTGGGTGGTGATGTGCAGAGTGTGATTAATGTTGGCTCACGGTGGAGAAACTAACACTTACTGGCAACTGTGTCACTCACTTTTGTTGAGTTTTGAAGAAGCCTTTTCCTGGTAAAGGGTTTTTTTTGCTATTTTTTTAAATCAAAACAGGATACAAAATGTGAATGTAATTTGTCACCACGGAGCTCTCATTGTACCTTCACACTACAGAAGTATTTCTTTTTCCATAAACTGTTATATTTATAAATGTACAGCAGGAACAAAAGAGAAACATTCCACATCTAATCTCTGCACAGGATAATCTTTTGATTCAATAACTTTTCTTTTCTTCCTTGATCTTCTTTTGCTTTTTTTTTGGTCTTTAATGGGCACATGACATATGGACATAAAAAATAATGGCCCAATTTCACCCCTGCTGTAGCTCATTGACGTCACTAAAGCTACAGCAGGGATGACTTGGCCCAGATTCTTTAAAAATAAGACCTGATGAACAACCCCTCCTGGAAAAGCTCTGTAGAGAAGGTTGTCTGGAGTGTAGCATGGAGCTGGTGCTGTGCAATTCACTGTGACATCTCATAAATTCCCTTTGGCACCCTTCCTGTGACATGGAGGTGGGACCCTTCCTGGGGACACCAAGGAAGGTGCTTGCAGACCTGCTTTTACCATACCTTAACAGTGTGATGAAGTGGGAGAAGGCCACTTAAAGCAGAGGCAGATCTGAGTGGAGACCTGACTTGGTTGGAAGATGTCAGAGATGTTTCCTCTGCCTGAGGACTGGTCTTGAAGGTGGGGAGCCAAAAGAGGGAAACCACGGTAGAAATGATCTATGGAAAAAAGTTGCCTCGAGCAGATTTTTAGGAAGATGGTTTGTATCTATTTTGGTTTTCTGTGCTTTTTCCTTGCTGCTGCCCAGAGGTAGGTTCTCTGCAATGTCAAAGTGTTGTCATGTGAGGGTTAGCCACCTGAACACGGCAGCTTGCTCTTCCCTGGGCACTGCCAAGTTCAGTATCTCAAGGTAGGTGTAGGGTGCAGCTGCTCCTGTGGGCCATATTGCCCCTTCAGAACTTGGCATAGAAAGAGAAGTAGATGGAGTGGAGATGACAGAAGGCAATACAAATCATGGTGCAAAGAGTAGGTTTGACCTTGGCTTAAACAGTCTGAATTAAGCTGAAATGTACTTTTACAAGCTGAAGATGGAGACAGATATGAAAGGTTCTCAAGAGCTGTTGACTACCTTCTGTTTACTAAAACGGTAGCAATTCATGGCTGGCAGTTGTGAAAATCTTTACACTAACTTAAAAGTGAATGTTGTGCTGGCAGTTATAAATAACTGCAGGAAGAGACACTTCTTAAAGGGCAGTCAGAGCCCCAGAGCTGTGTCTGTAGTGGGTGGATGTTTGATCGCTCTATAGCCAATATTCATTGCCTGGGGCATCTTTAATTTAACTGAATTCTTGATGCTAATAACTCTATCTGGCCAAGACAGGTTGTCTTGCAGCGAGTCCAAAAAATCAGATAGTTCTTTTTCCAATGCCAGACTCTTCTGGTCCACTGAATATAACTGCAAGAACACATAGTTCCCAAGAAGGAAAATGCTTACTGTGGTTTTGGTGACAGCTGAAGCTAACCTGGGGGAGGGAAGGATGGAGCAAACAGCACTTGTCTGCTTCTGAGAGCATGTTCATTTTAAGGGAATTTAAGTCGGAAAGTTTTTGGCAGTTGAAAGCCAGGGTAGTGTCAAAGTGACATTGACTAGTATAAATAGTGAAGGGAGAATGAGATTTTTAAAATATATTCTGTCTTTTGATTAGTCATCCAAAACTCTGCTGGTAAGACAGGGAAAGAAATCTGGGCTTAACCTGATAAATGTCCTTCTAACAGTGGAAAAAGTCAGAAGAAGTGAGAATTTAATTCATGAGATCCAGGGAGACCATGCAGCAGCTGGCATGGTCTGAGGAAGAGTCTTAATGCTAGAGAGGAGAAGGTAACTGAAAACTCTGCAGCCTTAAGGGCTTTTGGAAGCAAAACAGATTTGATGTAATGCAGATAAGGGTGATGTTAGCTGCTTCTTATTGCATAGCATACACCCTTATCTGATGAAATTATCCTGCTTTGAGATTCCCTTTCCTTTTATTGTCTTCAGCCATTTCAAGCTCACCTGTGCCATTGTGGGTGGAACTGTTTAGGGCCTAATCCTGCTCCCACTGAGGCCAAAAGCAAAATTTTATAGATTTGAGGACAACCTGCCCCAGGACTTTAGGTGGAATCCCCACCATCTCTCTCCAGCCAGACCGATGAGCAGCATGGCTCAAATATTTACGCAAGATCCAATAAATGCTTGATTATTGGAGAGAAGGGTTGAAGAGAGGATTCTGCCTGAGTAAGAGAATATATGAAAATCCTTAAATTGTGTGTCTTGGACTCACAGCAGTTAATTTGGCAGGGGCAGGCTACCTTGTGATGGCTTAGTGGAGAACAGGAATGATTAATTTCTGGGCTATATGGTATAGAGATCTTTGTCTTGATAATCAGAATTATTTATTCAGGCTGAAAATAAGATGTTGAGGAAGGTGTGTCATTATTAGTGGCACATTGGTAATATATGCACTTACCAGAGCACATCCATCCCTCCCAACCAAGGCCAGCCTCCTTTCCAAAGGCTGAGCTGAGCACGTCTCGTGCAACTCTCAGAGGCAGTGCTGGAGAATTATGAGCTACAGCCAAGTTTTGCTTGATGTCCCCTGAAGCATCACTGCATGGATGTCCCCAGGGTGTGTGTTGGTTATCAGTGAGATAACCCCTGCTGAGCTCTAGCACTAGAAGTGTTTTGTTGGGTGTGGTTGTGACCATCTCCGATTGCATCTCAGCTTCACAGCTTGGGGTGGAAACTGTCCCCAAAGTCCCAAACTGTCCAAAATTCTCACTGAGACCATATGTTCTGCAGCACAGGCTTGTGTTAATCCCTGTGCACGGGCTTGCTGGCTGTGAGCAGAGGGAGAGAGGCACCAGCAGATGTATGGACAGACTCTCTGGTGTATCCATTTTGTTTATGAGGAGTGATGAGTTGAAATCAATATGCAGAGCAGGAGTGCTCTGAGAAGCTAAAGAAAATCCTTTGACAGTGCTGGTTCTGCATCATCCCAGAATTTGTTTATTAAAAAATAAAATAAAAGGTATGCAAATACCATATTTGCCCAGATTAGGAAAGAATCTGGGGATGGAGCCCTAGAGAAAAGGGGAACCGTTCAGTGCTAAAGGAGAACTTTCAAGTTGATTGGAAATTTTAATCTATTCTGGATGATTTAACTCTTAAGTTCCAGAGCAATAGGCTCCCTTCAGCTCATCACCCACTGAGTGCTCAGCTTCCACTGGGTGCTCTTAAGTTCTGTAGAGGCCCCTAAGGTTCAGCTACGTTCTCAAGAGAGAGTAACAAAGAACAAGGAAAGGGAAACTTTCTGACAGCAGTATTTGAATTTTTAAAAGAACTGTTTAAGAAAATAACCTTGAAATTAATTCGAGCTATTCCCTCGCTCGGCGGCTCTGGTTTGTCTACTAATTCTTTGGTGTGTAGCTAGAACACGATCTACCAATAAAAGTTCATTGCTTTTTTATTATTTTGAGGTTTATTTTGATGGATTATGTTTCTAGGTAACTGCTGAAGGTTATATCTGGGAAATGCTGCCAGAATGCTTATTAACTTGTGACTAGACCCAGGTTGAGTGCCTTTTAGAAATTTGGCTGTGGTGTGCATCTTCTATAGGGGGCAGTGAGTGCTGGAGAGTACAAGTCCTCCCAGTCCCCTGCCCACACTGGGCCTGGAAATAACTCTGTCAATAGTAGAAATGTCACAGCAGGAATGACTCTCTGGATGTGCCCAGTTCCAGCTCTCTAAATGAGCTGTGATCTTGGACTTAACCTGCTGTTTCATAGCTAAGATAAGAGGCACATGAATTAGATTATTGTTGGGGGAAAAAAATAGAGGGGGGGCCAATATAAATACTTGAGTGAGAAGTTTAGCAGAGCATTAGCAGGTCTTTTTATATTTATGAACAGCAGTGGCCAAAGGAGTATCCTGCAAAAGATGCTTTCCACATGATACGAGGTCCTGTCATTAAAAAAGCATGAATCAGATGAAGAAGTGCAGGGGGTTTTATTTGCCTTTGAGTCCTCGGATGTCAGTGCAAGCTTTAATCAGCAGCTGTGCTGGTGAGAAGCTGCTGTGTGAAATGGAAGCAGAGGATGTGGGCTGAGCTGCTCCTGTCTGAGTGGCTTAGGGGCTCCCTGCCACCCCAGGAGGTTACTGGCCCACAGCTATTTGCTTATCAAGGATTATAGGAACACTCTTATCTCGTTTGTGGCCACAGCAGCAGCAGCCAAGGGTGTCTCTGTGGTTTGTGGAGCTGTGGAGATGCTCTGCAGAGGGGCAGTCGCGTGGATGGTGGAGGTGGATGCCCAAGAGCACTCTCACCTTTTGTATGAGATTTCTGGATAAGAAGGTGCAGCCCCAGAAGAACTATCACAAGTCTTGTGGTACCAGCGGTTGGTAGCTGACTGTAGTGACTGTACAGTCTCCTAGGCAGATGTCTGATGCTGTTCTTTGGGGTGGACTTTTAAAATGCTGCTTCCTTCCTCTCCCTTCTGCATGTGAAACAATCTTATTGAGCTATTGCTCTTTTGTTTCAAGTCAACCTCTTGGTCTGTGGTCCCCACTGCGTTTCCTGGGGCTCAGGGAAGAGGCTCTGAGGGAAATGAAGCGATGACAAATGTGAGCATCTCCACCTTTTTTCCATGTATACTTACAATGCAAAACGTCATCTGTTGTAATTGATTCTGGTGGTGTGTGTCAGAGGCAGTGAGGAGCAGTTCTCTCCCTCCCTGTGTTCTAAGGACACGGGTGCTCAGTTTTGGCCTGGCACCAGTGGTTTTATTGTGAGGAGCCAGCAGCAGCAGGGCATGGAGGGTGTCCCTTCGCAAGCACAGGGTGGGTAGAGCACGACTGCTCCTGATAACCTGGAGGGAAAGGGCTGTCCCAGCACCTCGATCGTACTGGTGGGACTTCTGAATGGTGAGGTCTGGGTGGGTGGCTGTTCTCTGCAGGTCGTGGTCAGGAAGAGGTGTGTTCCCTGGGCAGGATGGCAGGAAGTTCAGGAGGTGGGACGGCAGGAAGCAGCTTCATGATCCCGAGCTACTGCTGATAGACAAACTGCCCTTGCTTTCAAATCTGCTCTCGTCCTGTGTTTAATTTTGTGGTGTGTTCACTGCAGTACCTGCCATTTCTCCGGACAGCTGCACTTACTCTTGCTGTTATCACCGTGGCTGCTCACCAGCGATAAAGGACAAGCTGGAGAGGACTGGGATCCTGGTACTTGGGAACTGGGCAATGCTTTCACTTGGGTTTGTCTCTTGTAACAGAGAGTTGAGGCAGTATGGGGATCTGCTTCCCTGAAGACCTAAAACATGCTTTTATTGACTCCTTGGGCTTTGTGAAATCATGATGGAGGAATGTAACAAAGCCACTGGGAAAACTTCCCCTCCCTACTTCTTAGTGTTGTCTTAATAGCAGCCTCTTATGAATTTCAAGAGCTCCCTGTGCCATTCCTTTTCCCTTTCTTTTAAATATAAGCTAGCCTGTATTATGAATAAATACGTTAACTTAATAGTACAGTTGCTTTAAATCAAGTGTCTCTGTTGTTGCCAAACCTCCTGCTGCTGGTAGCTCTGGGAGATGTTCTGCCCGTCTGGACATATATGCCCAGCATCTTCTGTGCTGCAGTCCTCTGGTAGTGCCTTCATCTCACAGAAAAGCAGGATTTGGGTAACTTTCTTTCCACTAATAGCCTTTCATAATTCTGCCTGTCGTGCTGATTGAAGGGAAAGTGGCAATTCTGCAGCTCCTTTCATGAACACAATCACACCCCCCCTGACTGTGCCACCTCCCAGCTTTCATTGTCTGCAGAGTCTGCCTCTTTCCTGCTCCCTGGCATAAAATTGGGGTTGGACCACTGCTGGTTTGGCAGCTTGGCTTTGAGGCTGAGCAAGTGCTGAGGTGTTGCCTGGGCTGTTCTCAGCTAACCCCAGAGCTAATGGATGCTGCCTCCTGACGTAAAAGCAGACAAGAAACTCTGGCCAGGGGCTAAGCTACAAGGAGCTGCGCTTTCAGAGGTTAAGCTGATTGCAGATCTCTCATAAATAAATCTTTCTGTATTAATAAATAAATGCTTGCCATGGTTGCTTTATTAGAGTGCACGGAAGCTTTCAGCAAGAAAAATTTCCCGAATGAGCCATTTCTGCAGTCTCTGCTGGCTTTTAAAGCCTGGTGTCCTTAATTGAATTTTGCCTCGTCTGTTAGGACGGAGCGTGCGCTCTTCACTCATATGGACGGGTGATACCTCCAAAGTGTGGAAGGAGATCAAATATTCAGAGCTACTTGCACTGTTTCTGTGGCAGCGACGTTAGTGGGTTGATCTGGGGAGACTGGGCAGCCTGTCAGTGTCACTGGGTTGTGCTCAGGTCTTGGAGAGTAGGAAGGTTTCCACGCTGAAGCTCAAGTGGTGGTCGGTTGGCTGTGGAGACCTGGCTTGGTGTCTGCTGCTGACTCATTCTTCCTGCAAAATTTCTCTGGAAAGAAAAATACGTTACAAGTAGCTGCATTCTTCCTTCTACAGGGAATGATGCTGGTTGGAAATCGATCTCACCTAACCCAAAGCATTGAGAATGTAATAATTAAGATCTCCTTAATTTCCGCCCTTGATTGGTGGGGAGACAATAGCCTGTTCTTTGGAGCTGTGCTTTGTCTTTTGAAAATAATGCTACCAATGTTATGTAAATGCCATATTGCAGCCCGCCCTTATTAGCCACTGATTAGAGGGTCCTTTATGAAGTGTTGTCTGTTTCTGACATAATTTAATTACCGTGGAACCAGTAAAATTCCTATGGAAACAAAACAGGGGCAGATTTAATACCGGAGAAATGTGTGGCTGGGCTAGGAAAGTGAACACAAAACTAATTCCTTAATGGAGCCACTAGAAGACCAAACAAATCTAGAGAGGCATGGTTGTGTGCCTCAGCTAGAAATGTATGTTTGTGGATATAATTAAACTTTAGTTAATAACACATTGTCCTCAGTCTTGGCAAAGAGCTGTATTTGGGCTGTGGCGACGTGTCTAAAGCATTTTTACTGGATTAACTTCTCTCTACAGCTTGGTCTGGAGCTTTCAAAGCACTTGCAGCTCTTGGGTGGCTGCCTTGCATTTCAGCTCATTCCTCACATAGCTCCGAGAGCACCATGAGGTGATGGAGAAGTGGGTGAGTGGCCCCATCACTGACCTGCTGTAGGAGGCAGTGGGCGAGCTGGAGAGCCAGCCTTCAATAGGAGCTGCTGAGGAAGAGTGAGGTGTGAAGGTTGATGCTTTATGATTCATTTTTTGCATTGCAAATCCTAGTTTGTAAGTAAAGCAGCTTCCACTGATGCATTAAATGATTTATTATCTCTCGGAGCTTTTCTTCACCCTGGAACAACACAAAAGCTGATCAGTGTTCTTTAAAGCTCTGTGCTGAACATTTAGATGATTAAGTTGTAATTTCAAAGTGATGCATTTGGGCATATAATTTTCATAGACCATCTTTGGTTTCAGGGGTCATGAATAGTGTGGTTCCAGCCGTAATGAAGTAATGTGCTATGTTCCTATCATTGTGTGTGTGTCTTTTGTTTAAATTATTAAATCACAGTGGCTATGGCCATAATAATGTGGTTGTTTGCTGGAATAATGCAATTGTAACGTGCCTCTGGGTTTGAGTTAAAAGGGGGAGGTGGTGCAGGTGGCTGGCAAGACTCTTCTGATGATCTTCTGCAGCAAATTCCATTGCTGGAGAGTGGCAGCATATTTGTTTTTAGTGGAACAACTTGTGAGCAAACACTGGGATGTTTATGATGACAGGGAAAGTGCTAGAAAAATAGAGGCTGTAAAATCCCACTCGTTAAGGGTAGCAAGGTGGGTAATTGGCTCAGTCAGGTGCATCTTGGAGGAGGAGGTGTAGATCTGGATGTGCCACTGCCCGAGCTATTAGGGGCAAAACACTTCTTTGCACCTCTGAAGGCAGGGGAAGCAGGTCTCTGCCAGGGTGGTTTGGTGGGGCAAGGTGCCAGAGGAGGAATCAAGATCCTCTGATGCAAAATGCTTTACAGCTGAAGTATTTATTCCCCTTTTGAAGGCAAAACATGCGTGATGGTTTCTTGAATCAGGATGACTGCACCAATTCAGATGTAATCTGATAAATGAAGTATAAAGGCCCAGTGAATGACCTTCTGTGAAATACAAGAGTGTCTGAACCATTTGTGCTTTAAATCTTGCTCCACATCTTTGTGTTTCCTGCTCATGCTGCTCATTTAAGTGGCCTCCTGTGCCCTGTTGTTTTGGGGCTGATAATGGATAGCTAAGTGGTGCATGCTGGAAAGAAAATTTCTGTATGAATAAAGCAGTGTGCTTTTCTCTGCAGAGTGTCCTGTGGATATGGGGCAGAAACCTTTCTATTTTCTCTTCTTTTGTGTTGCAGCTGAGCCCTGAAGCGTATTAGTGCTCTTTACATATCCCCTCCAAGTCCAGTTTATTGAGGCATCCCCTCCTCCCCGTGAAACTTTACACTTAGGTGGCTGCAGCACAGGCTGTGGTTTCTTTCCAAATGAATCATGAGGGTTTTACAGGCTGTAAAACTTCTCTGGGGAGCTCAAGGGTGTGACCAGCTTACAAGCCTAGATAATTTTATTTTATTTTTTTTCCTGTTCTAATTCAAGGCTGACTATATCCTGAGTATCTGTTTGATGCTTTTAGTTGGGGGAACAAAACATTCCTGCTGGCATCAGATGGGATGCAGCAGAATCCCAGGCTCTTGCTGTGGCTGCCCACAAAGCTTTGTTGGGACTCCCTTGAGGGCTGGGTGTAGGAAGCGATAAAACTTTATTAGTGTTCGTTCCTTCAGTCCCTGTGAACTTTTTATGAGGAATAAGCTCGAGCATTTGGAGGACAAAAGGTGCCCATCTGTCTGGCTGGGCTCTGCTTAAGGCAAATGGATCTTGCTCCCTTCCTTAGCAGCTCTTTGCCCAGCCCGGGCTTGCTGCCCTGCTCCCTGGGAAGGCTGATTTGACCCGTCCTCTTTAGTCCAAGCTGCTTCTCTCCAGCTCAGTTGGACCTCCTGGTGTTCCCTGTTCAGGTGCAAAGAGGACCATGGGTTGGGCAGGGCTTGTTCTGCCAACCTTGTGATGTTACCAGTGGGGTCCTGCAGCTGGGAGGCTCTGCATGCTGGTGTGCTTGTCCTGCTGTGAGTGCAGCACCGAGGTGTGTGACATGTGGTCCTGCTCTGTCACCACCTGGACTTGGCATGTGTGAGCAGCCCTGGGGAGAGCTGGCACCTCCTCGCTTGTCTCTGACGTGTGCTGGGCTGGCAAAGTCTGGTGGCAAAGTCAAGGGTGTTTCCAGCAATTTTATACCCTGGGTAGGAGCCTCTTGGGTGCACTCCTTGCACAGTGTCCCCAGTGGCTCTTCCTGGGTGTCTGCAGCCCCCCTGCTCTGCTCAACTAGAAAGCAAGTTGGCTGCTCCGAGGAGAGATGTTCTCCAGAGCAGGGCACTGGCCAAGAAATCTGGAGCTGGCAGTGACATGGAGCTGGCAGAGGACAAGCCAAGCAGGCAGGAACTGTCAGGAGCTCTGGGAAATTAGAGGGGAATCTTTTTTCTTTTTTTTTTTTCTTTTTCTTTTTCTGGCATATGCCAAGAGTAGGTGGTTCAGGAGGGGAATCCTGGCACAGCACGATGGCAGCTTACCCAGCTGCCCTAATAGGAGCCTTTTGCCAGGAACCTTTGGACCTATTCTTCTTGGTGTAAATAAAATCAAATAAATGAAATACTCGTTACTATAAATAAAATGGGATTAGTCTGGTTACCTTGAGTCTCTGGATGCACCTGACAGGGTCAGCATTTGGTCCTTTCTCCTGCTGCAGGCAATTAATGGAGAAAGAGGAGCCCATCAGTGTGCACAGACATCAGCCAGGCAGCAGGAAGGCTTTATAATAACTTTCTCCTGTGATAAAAGATATATTTTTATGATCTGAATTTTTTTATTTTACTTTCCCCCTGATGGGAGAGAATTACTGGTGATGATAGTTGGTAGATCAGCTCCTGTTGGGAAGCACTGAATGGAGGAAGGATTGATTGAAGGGAATGTGTGGCAAATTCTTTTATAATGCACGTTTTTTTTTTCCTTATTTAAAGAGGTTGTTTATAACTAAGAGACCATTAGCACCCAGGAGGTAATTTTGTTGTAGCAGTACCTTATTGAATGAAAGCTTGGGAGTCTCTTTCTGGATGGAGGCCTCAGGAACAGCTCCTGGATAATACTGTACCTAAGTTGCTGGGGTGGTTTTTTTCCTCCTTTTTTGCTCTTTAAAATGGAGGTTGGTGCAGCTCCTTCCCATGCAGTTTAAAGAACAGCTTTGTGAAGTACATGTCAGCATTTGAATTATGCTTTTCATTTAGCTGCTTCTAGTACTCTCCCCCCAGGGTTTCTAGAAGGTTTCTTGACAAACCTTCCCCCTTACCCCCTGCAACCCAGAGACAAAAACCCAAGAGCCTCTTTGCATGCTGCCTGCCTGCTTTGCCTCCCTCTCTGCTATTGTTAGAGAAATTCTCTGATTTCTGTGGAGGATACTAAATCCAGAGGGGCAGAACTCCACTGTGAAGAGTCCTGGTCAGGTTGCTGCCCCCAGCTCTCCCTGTACTAAGGAGCAGTCAGGACTCATCAGTGTAAAACCTTCCCCACCAAGGGAATAGACAACACAGATTAACTGGTAAGGGATGCTCAGCACTTATGTGAAGTGGGTTTTGATGCTTCTGGCTTGAATATTGACCTAATACTAATAATCCTATATTTAAACAAAATTTTCCCCATGGTAGCAGTTAGGAGATAGAGGGAGAAGTGTATTGTATGGTGAAGATTGAGGAGCATTCCTAGAACAGAGAATCTGTTTGGTTTAAAAGAATCTTTCATGTGCTCATGTATTCCTAATTATCTCCTAAAATCCTTTGAGCTGTTGCTGCAGGATGGCTGGTGTAGAACCTCTTTTGGTGGGAAAATGGTGAGGAAATGTGTGTATTTTGCATCTTGGATGGGTGCAAAAACCAGATGGATCAAAACCAGAGGTGGGTAGATTCAGATGAGACGTTAGGAAGAAGTTCTTCCCCATGAGGGTGGGGAGACAATGGAACAGGTTGCCCAGAGGTGGTGGAAGCCCCATCCCTGGACATTTGTAAGGTCAGGCTGGATGGGGCTCTGGGTAACCTGCTCTAGTGGGACGTGTTGGAACTAGATGATCTTTAAGGTCCCGATTTCCCCTTTTCCCAACCCTCCAATTAAAGCACGTTTGGTCTGGAGCACACTGAGGCAGAGGTTCTTATGGATGCCCCATACTGCTGGCCCTGATTTTACCTACACTCTGCACAGTTCCTGCCAGTACTTTCCCATTTGCATTTTGGGCAGCAGTGATTACCCAGAGTGAGGTTCACACCCGTGCTGCTCCTGCTGGAGCTCAGCTGGCAGCCAGGGCTTGTGTTGCCCACACTGAGAGGGGGGTTTGTGTGGGCAGGGGGCTGCTGGAGGCAGTTGGGTGGGAGGAAGGGGAGGAGAGCTCTGCAATTCCCCTGCTTTTCACTGAAGGGGAGCAGTGGCTCTCTCATGTGGGGTTGTCCCGTGCACTTTGCTGGCAAAGGGCTCCCGGTCCAATTTGTCAAGGCAGAGCTTTGACACGGGTCCAAATGCACTTGACAATGGTCTCTGTGCTGTCAGAACCTCTCCTCCTTCCATGATAAAAACAAATGCTCCTCTCCTCCCTTCCTGTGGCTCGTAAGAAACACTTGGCATCCCAGAGTTGTTCTGGGGAGGAAGTTTTTTTGCCATATTCAAAGCACTTACCCATTTTCCATCTAAAAATTTGCATTCAAAACAAGGTAGCCACAGAGCAATGATTTGCATTTATGCTTTCTTTAATTGGACCATGTAAGATTTTATTTACTGAGAGTGTCCAAAGGGAGCTGTCGAAATATTGCAGAAAGAGGGAATGTGTCCATTGTGGTAATGTGCTTTTGATAAATGCATTATGGCATAGTTAGGAAGGCAGGAAGAAGCCTTAATTACTGTTATGAAGCCATTAGGGCCTAAAGCTCTTGTTGCAATTGTGGTTTAGATTTCTTACTTCAGCACAAAAAAAGGTGCTTGTTTCAGAAGATAATTTATGCCTTTTATTTCATTTGCCTTTTTAAAGTGGTTTAGAAGTGGCTGTGGGTACTTTGAATAGGATGGCAGTGAGCTTTTTATTTATTCACATAAATAAATGTACCACCTTTACACAGAGCATGTATTGCTCCCATTGGCAGGGAGGCCAACCCCATATGATCTGCTCACTGGTTTCTCCTGTTACCCACACCCATAGAGCATAAGAAATTGCTGAACTTGATTCTCCCATCTTAAAAGGGGAGAAGGTGAAGGATTAATCTCCAGGAGTCTTGTGTAAAGCTTCCTCTGGGGCTGGGGAAGGAGGAAGAGTTTCCAAGACCAGGTTTTATTAATGAAAACTGCTTTGGGAGCTCAGTCAGCATTAGAACCTCCACATGGGGTCAACAAATTGTCCTCTGCTTTCCCCATCAGCAGTTCCACGGTGCAGAGCCTGCACCTCTTGCTCAGGTCTCTCTTGACAGCAACTACAAAGCAAATTATTTGGGGCTGATTATTCTTATACCAAAAAGAGGTGAGTTTTCAGATGTTTGTTATCTTTTTAAGTTACCCAGAGAAAGGCTGTTTAATGTTCAGTCACCTGTTTTTAGTGCTTTGTAAATGTGCTTTGACTCTCTGGTAGTGCATTATTTATAGCAGATGTTAATTTAATAGGGTGAACTTGGTTACCCTGCAGGATATAAGCATCTTAATTTATAAAACAAAACTGACAAACTCGTGGTTGTAAATCAAAGGTTAACAGGCAGAGCAACTGGAGGTATTGTTTGCTTGGCTGTTAAACTGATACTGTGCTGCTTTCTTAAATGGAATATTTCTTTAGTGACATGAAGGTTAAGTACAAGTCGTGCTGCTATGAGAAAGGAGGGGAATGCACCTTATTTATTAGTGTTTTTCCAAGGCTGATTGCTTAAAATAATTGCAGGTGCAACATGGTGGCATTGATGCTTTTTATGGCAGCTGTGGGAAGCAGCTGCTTGGTCCATAAGCTGCCTCTGGCCACTGCATTTTCCTATGGGGTTCAGGCTGCTTCTCACTTGTCCTCAGTTTGGGCTCTGGCTCTTGGCTGTTCCTGGAGAGCAGCAAAGCCCTTTGCCCATAAGCTTTTGGTTGAGAAAATGCCAGTTGAAAGAGCCCTTCCCCAAAATAGGCATATTCTTGGTGAGGCAAACCTCCCAGTGCAGCCAGGCTGGGGGGATGATGGTGTCTGCATGGTCTGAGTCTTGGGCTGTGTCATTCAAGCCCGGTCTGGGATTCAGCCTCTTCTCTTGACACTCAGAAAGATAATTTTGGGGATCTCAAGAGTGTCTGCTCAATATGTTGGAGTAATTTTGTCCTTTTTGTAAGAGTGTGTTTATCCTTGCTGTGGGACAAGGTTTATGGAGGCTGTGCTCTTAGGCTGGTTTTCTGGTTTGATTTACTTATCAGTAATTAAAGCCAAAAAAAGGGCAAGAAGAAAACCCTAAACCAAGCAAACTCCCCTTCCAAACACTAACTATTCCAAGGCTGTATTTTTTTTTTCCTGTGTGCTTCCAGCATACTGAGCTGGGGAAGGTGATGATGATAAATATTACTGCCTTGTTTCCAAAAGCTGTTGGGTAAGATCTCTCACTGCAGCATCTGAAGCATTACTGGAAATATTCTCGACTGTTATAACAACATCTCTGGTGTCATTTTTCCTTTTCCAAAAGTCTTTGCCTTCCCCCTGTTTCTGGCTGGAAGACACTAATTAGTGGAGAGATGCGGGTGTCAGTGGATGTGCCAGGCTCCTGAATCGTGCAGCAGATAGTGAGTGCTGAGATGTTCTCCTTCCCTTCAGATGACAACATTAATTCTCAGAGCACTCTGGGAGCACTGCTGCAGCTTTCATTCATGTTTGTGGATTTCCAAGCTTAAAACGCTTCCAGTGAAGATGTTTGTCCTGATTGACTGTTTGTTAGAGGCTTTGGTGTTGGGAAATTTGGGTTGACTTCTTGAAGCCTGGCATATGGCATTAACATTCTCAGAGTGCTGCTTCTCTGCAGAGTGACAACACTCCAGATTAAACTTAAGCACTGCTACTCCCAAGGAGATAGGCTGAGTATTTTTTCCTCTCCAGAGAGCTCTGCTCTGAGTAGCTCTACAATTAAAATTGATATATCTTTACTTGCTTAATCTAATACCTATTATTTCCTCTTTGTTTCAAATTTGAGCAGTTTGGGCCAATTCATGCTTCAGAGATCTAATTTAAATGAAATTGTTCACAGCCGTAAGCTTGTAAATTGGTTAACATGAAGCTCTAAAGAATTGCTTGGAGAGTCTGGAGAAATTTAACAGGGTGACTCCTCCACTTTTGATGTCAGCTCCTGTCCAGGCATGGTTCTGTGGGGTTGTCATCTTTCCAGCCAGTCTCACCAGCCTTCAGCACATCCTAAACCATGTGTATATTTCTTTATTCAAAGGATTTGGAGTTGATGTCTAACTCGCAGTCTGCTGCTGTTCCACAATTTTCTGGTTCATTAAAATACTCACCAGAAGGTGTCTGGATTTATTGGTCCTGCTGGATTTCCTTTTCCACTGGCAGGTTTGAGGGCAGATGTGTGTCTGCTAGGGCTGCCCAGCCTGTCCCTTCCCCAGCGTGGGGATTTTAGCCAGTCCAGCTCTATCCCTTGCAGAGATGCCCAAGAATTATTTCACCCCAGCTCCACACCCACCTTAGCAGATACTGAAACCAACCATTTGCCTTCAGGCATTTGGGGCAAACACCAACAGAAAGTGGCACAGAGGACGAAAAGTAAATTTGGCCTCCTAAGATCCTTTCAGCTTTAAGTATTACAGATATAATTAGAAACACAGGCATGGATTATTACCCTAGAAGTGCCTTTCTAGTCTGTTCTGCTTTTGTAACCTTTCCTTTTTCATCTGTTTGGCTGCATTGTTTCTCCTTGCAGCCTGGCATCTCCACCATCGGGTGCTTTGTGCTGCCTCTTGTTTGCCTTTCGCCTCCATTTACGTCACAGCTGTCGTCTCTTGGCTCTGCTCTGGTGTTCCTGTGAAGCCACCATCACTCAAACAAATAGGTACTTCTTACTGCTGCAAGAAAATGAAGAGCAACTCCCTCCCCAGCTCCCCTGCCTGCACAGCTTCCTCCTCTCCTGCTTGGTACATGAAGATTTGAGGGGGGTTTTTTTTGTTGGTTTTATTTTAAATTGCCTCAGAAGTGGAAGGTTGAACCTTTGTGTAAATTGGTTCCCTGCAGGATGTGGGAAGCAGAATGGGGCCCTTGGAGGTGAAGGGCTAAAGCTCCATGCTGGGAAAGTTGCTGTTGGGCAGGAGCTGCCTGGGTGTTGGGAGAAGAGCCACTCTTCTCCTGTAAGAACCCACCCCAGTTTGCTCAGGGGTTGCTCTCGGTCATCTTCAGGTTCTTTTGCACACAGCAGAACTGTCCTCCAGTGGGACCTTCTCTGGAGATGTTTAAAGCCCACCTGGATGTGTTCCTGTGTAACTTGGTCTAGGTGATCCTGCTTGGGAATTGGACTAGATGATCTTTGGAGGTCCCTTCCAATCCCTGACATTCTGTGATTCTGTGACCTTAAAGTTGAGGGTGGGGAATATTGTGGGGTGTTCGTAGCTGCTTTTGTCCCTGCTCAGTCTGCTGCAGGCAAGGCTTTGGGTCTTTGAGGCTTGGTCTACTCTGAAAAGCTTTTTGGCAGAGCCATCTCACATAGAAGTCTTGTTTCCACCATCACTGCCCAGTTTGATGGTTACTTTGATTAGGAGCGTGCACTTCTCAACCCCTCTGTTTGTGGGGTTGTCTCTCCCTACCTTGACCAAAAAACCCCCGAACCAGATGTCCAAGAGCTCCAGAGTGGGAAGGGGATGTGGCAGTCAGCCATGGGAGTGTATCTGAGCTCAGATGGCAAAGCTCTTCCCTCTGCACACTGTGGTGACTGGGAGCCCTGGAAAACCTGGGAGAGGAGTCATCTGATGGGGTGTGAAGGTGCTGTCTCCAAAGACCTTTGTTCAGGATCCTGTGGCTTTTCCTCCTAAAGCTTATTGCCTCAAGCAGGACTGTGAGTGGGAGCCACACTCTGTAGCATCATTTTATATATGCATTTCAATAGGCTTGTGTTGGTGTTTGACTATTGTGGGTGCTCAGCAGCTCCAAGACCAGGGTCCAAGGCACCTTGACTTGGGCACCAGCAAAGGAGAGGAGCTGCTTGTAAAACAACCAAGCAACCCCCCCTAAAATGCACACACTCCTTATTTCTCAGCTACAACTGGATGTTCAGCCTTGCCCAGAGGAAAATCGATGGTGTGTTTGGACTCCCTGTTGCTTTACGTGTGTGTGAGTGTGTTTATTTTATTTAAGGAGTTGGTACATAATCAGTCTTAAAATTAACTGCCTGCCTGTTGACTTGTCACCCCGTGAATGAAAACACATTGCTGGTAATTTGTTTGACATTATTCTGTCCTGTTGTCAGGCTTCTAATTACATTTAGAACATAACCCAGATGTCTGTCTGTCTCCTTCTGTCTCTTTTTTTATTACTGTTATTATTATTTATCTTTTTTACTGTAAAGCATGGAAGGAAATATTTCTCTGAAGTGATGGAAGCCTGTTTGCTCTTCTGTCTTTTCAGGACATTAGTAGGTGGTTGCAGGTTTATCTCTGTTCCTTCTTTTAAAAGAAAGTGTCAGTTTGGGCTTCCAAAATTCCTAATTCCTTGTGACTTTGGGCTGACCTTCTGTAGGTTTTAAGGGGTGTGGAAACATCTTGGTATCTGCTTTAAAATGATTCTGTAGATGCTGCATTCTAAAAATGATCACATTCCCCACCTTATTTATTTTTAAAGAAGAGATAAATTGCTTGTGCTTTTAGAAGATTGAAATATTAATGTATTTAAATACAACAGTAGGAGAGGTGAGGCAGAAGGGGTTGCCCTTTCCAAATGTGCACAAACAAGCAATCTTTTATTGAACCCATTGGATAAGCATGGAATATTCCCTGCCAACATGGGCTTTGATAATTAGCAAAGGAAAACTCAAGCTGCTGTCTGGGAGGTTTTATTGCTCCAAATCTATCCTGTAACTTCAATTTTCCTAGAGCCATGAGCTCTTAAGCAGCAGAAGCACAATTTCCCAGTAGCATACTGGGTCACCAACATACTGGAATTCAAAATATTAAGTCACTTAAGGTAACTGCTTTCCTAATGGGACATTGGAACACTTTACCTCTGATCCCACTTGGAGAAAGCCACGTTGGCCACTGAACAAGCCCCATTCCCCTCGTGGTGGTTCTTTCTTAGCTGATCTAAACGTGCAATGCAATGGGAGTGTGTGGAAACTGTTTTTAGGGATAAGAAACTTGACACTTGGTCCCTGCTGACTTGGGGTTTTGGTATTATTGATCTCCAGCTCTCCTGCTTCTCAATCGTGGCAGATAACTATTATATTTAAAGGCTGTTTCCTTACACAAAAGAGTCTGATCTGGCTGGCTCCAGCAGGGGACAGATTTTTCTTTCTGCAGGGTTTTGTTCCAGCAGAGCTCGTGGTAGGGGAGAAGGCAAAAGTGTAGGAAGGACACAGTGGGTCTCCATAGGAAAGAAAAATTGGAAAGCAAGAATAAAGGGATTAAAATGTGTTCAATACAAGTGATAGACGTGGCACTTGGGTATAGAGACTGCGAATTATTTTGTGGTCCCTCCCATTAAATACAAGTATATCCTTGATTTTTCCCCTCTGCATCCCAGCCAACAGGATCTTAATGAAGGGCAAACTATGGGAACAAACCCCCTGGACCACTTCTGCCTCAGCTTGAGGCAAGCTGAGTTTTCCATGTCAGTGTGCTGGTGCTTTTTGATGTGCTGCTGTTGTTACTCGGGGTCTGGGCATCTGTTAGACCTGGGGCAGAGAGCTGCTGGCTGAGCCATCAAAGGTCATTCAGTGAATGTGGAGTAAAACCAGGGACACAAACCAAACCCTGGGGTTTTGTGGGGGAAGAGCCACTTCCCCGGAGGGGCAGAACTGACTGGCAGAGATGGGCTTGGCTAAACTCCTGCTGGGGTCTGTGCACAGAGTGTCTGGTGGTGGAGCTTGCAGTTGGGAGAGGGGCTGGAGGGAAGGATGTTGTCACTTGAAGTTCCTCTGATCCCTTCCTGCTTTTGTTGGCAGTTAAAGGGGGGGAAGAGGCATTTCTGGCTCTGAGCATCGGGGCCCAAGCCTGGCTGTCATCTCAGTCAAGGGTCTGGTGGCCTCAGCTGCCTTTGAAGATCTCAGCCTTTATAGGAGCTGACAAACAAGAATTAATTGATGACTCACCAGCACAACAATGTCAGAAATGCTGGTTTGATTTTGCTGCTCCTGCATGTTCTTCAACCTGGAACTGTTGGATGCGGTTTTTAGCCTGGAGAGAGGTTGTTGTGTCCAGCAAAGGATGAATATTGAGAGGGGGAGCTTCTGGAAGGAGAGTGGCTGTGGTGTCACTGCAGATGGGCTGTAAGAGAAGGGCTTGGGGACTGCCCAAGCCTATGTTGAGAAGCTGGTCTCAGTCCAAGTGGTTGGTGGAGCAAAAAAAAAGGGTTTCTCTAAAGGTTTGGTGTTTGGATTGCTTGTTCTTGTTGGTTTTTTCCCTCCTGAAGCAGCACAAAAAAGGACCTGCCAACGTTTGTAGCCTCAAGTTCAGGAAAACTGTCTGTCCGTGTGTGTTTTCACAGGTTTGGGGCTTAAAGTAGCAGGTTAATCTTGGGCTGCAAGGGGGGAAAAAAATTCCTTGAAATAGCCATGGAGCAATAATGCACTATGCCAGTTATAGGGAGAGGTGGGAAAAAAATTTAAGAAGAAAAAAAACCTGCTAGCTTGTAGTTTAGCTAATGAGATAAGGAATTAGAAGGTATAACAACGTAAATTTCTTGACTTGTCTCTGTTTTTATTAGTTGCTGTGTTCAAGTGTGGAGTCCCATGTGTATGGCTTTTATATGATGAGGATTTCCCTTAATAAATTAAGGGATTTATGATCAGAGGATGTGTGTGTTCCAGCCTTCAGGGCCAGGTCTGAAGGAAGCATGAACCCTTTCATGTTTGTGTGAGCAAATAATAGCACAGAGTGAAACAGGCATCACCCCCTGCACAGCTCCCTCCTCATCTGTGTGCTGTGGGGTGGCCAATCTTGTGACAATATCAGTATCTAAACTCTCTGGGTTGTGTATGTGAAGTTTTGTTGTGTGGGGTGTTTCTTCTAGTCTGACTTTTCTGCTCCTTTTAGCCATACTTTCTTGTTCTTCACAGTAAATTTGGATATTAATTATATGGTATTCAGCCTCTCCCTACCCTCTTCCTCTCCTGCTGTGACAACAACAGCTGGTCGATCATTTTTTTGGTAAAAATCTC
The DNA here is from genome assembly GCA_013401335.1 of Brachypteracias leptosomus. Classification (NCBI taxonomy): domain Eukaryota; kingdom Metazoa; phylum Chordata; class Aves; order Coraciiformes; family Brachypteraciidae; genus Brachypteracias; species Brachypteracias leptosomus. The sequence goes on along the minus strand of VYZX01002827.1, from coordinate 118,293 downwards.
ATTTTTGGTAAGAATTTTACCTCTGCAAGTACAGCCTTCAAAACCAAAAAAAATTCAACCCCAAAAGAAACCCTCCCAAACCATAAAAAACCTCAACGAGGCTTTGAAGAAATGTCAATGTCATTTAAATTTATAACACACATGTTCAAGCTTTCTCTTGGTACCTGCTGTCTAATTTCCCTCCTCTCAATAGCTCTGACTAATGCTGGGATCTTGCTCTGTTTGAGCTCTGCTATTTCTGAATAGAGCAGGTCTTATCTGCAGGCTGGTGAGTGCTTACAGGTACGAGGTGCACTCGTATGAACAATGTGCATAAATAGAAAATAGTTGAAGGGCTGAGTCCTCAGAATTACAATTGAGAAGAGGTGACCCTGTTGAAGCTGTGGTGAAGCAAACAGAACAGGTTCCCTGCTTGGCAGCTCTTTGGTTGCTGGCCTGGGTTGAGGGTAAGGGTGTATTTCTGTACCAGGACTTGCCATGAGGAATTAAGGTCAGCCAGGCACTCTGGGGTGATCTCCTCCCCCTGAATCCTGCTGATCTTCCCAGGCTGAAGAGGTGCTGTCAGTAGGGTAAGCTTTGGAAGTGATGCTGAGGGCACTTGCCATAGATATGATGAGTTATTTTGCTTTATAATCAGTGTGGCTGAGCTGTCCTGCTGCTGCCCTGCTTCCTTCTCCACGACAGGCTGGGTTTTCAGGGGTGATCCTTAGTGCACTCACTTGCAAAACGCTCGCAGGACTTGGCTCTGTCTTTGACACAATTATCTCTAATGCTCTTCCTCCTCTTATTGCAACCCTCCTGTGTGTGTTCACTAACCCAGATGTTCACATCACGCTTCATATTCCTCTGTATCCCTGAGCTATCGGGGAGAAAACTGCTTGTTAACCTATGGAGTGCTCCTCTGCAGATGTGCTGCCTCCCCATCCTCACCAGGAGTAGAGAGCAAAGCTGGACCTACACACATGCATGACAAAGGCTTCTTTAATTGCTTTCCAGTCCTGGGAAAAATCCTTGGGACACAATATTGTTGCTTATTTAATTACTGTTACCATGTAGTGAGTTCAGGGCAGCATTTGAAGCATAACTGGCATAAAGGATTTGGTAAACTCATTACTTGTTCTGCTTGTAACAACTCCTGGGTCTCCCTGGTTTTACCTGGAGAAAATAATCCCCTTATAACATCTTGAAAGAAGAAGAGGGCTAGAGAGAGCCTGCTGAGGTCAGGGCAATCCAAAATACGTGGTGGCAACATCGATACTCTCATTTTCTGCTGCGTGTCTGGAACCTCTATTAGCTTACAAGATTTGCTACGCTGGTTTCAATGCAGAATAAGCATAAAAGTGCCCTCAGCTGCGTTTCCAGGAGGCAGCTGACACCCAGCACCTTATCTCTGTAACATTTCAGTGGTGATAAGGCATCTGTAGCTCTTTCCGTGACACAGTTTAGTCAATCCAGCAGCAGCCTCTTGCCTTTACTGAGCTTGCCTGGCTGACTCACAGAGAATCTGGGGAGCTGCTTTTTGACTTGGCTGCAGAAAGTGGCGTGTAATGAGCGCTGTAAAACCTCCTGGTTTGGATATTAGGCACGAACTCTTTTTCATTTCAGTCCCCTTGTGCTCTGGCTGCTCAGATTCAATCTTCCCTGGTCATCCCTGCACCTGCTTCACATCAAGGACAGAGGCCAAAACGTGTCACTTTTTGGATTCTTCCCTTTCACATCCTCTGCGCCTCGTGTAGGGAAATTCCACCCTCTCCATGGGAGAAGAAAAGTCCTTCTGATGTGCACAGCTCAGGAAATTCAAGCCTGGTTGGGAATGTCAGTGGCTCAGCTTGGACTTGGGCATGTGAGGGCTGTTCTCATGCATGGGGTGATCACGCTGCAGTGAAGATGTATTTCTGCATGGTGAAAGATACATATATCTTTATAAATAAATATATTTCTGCTGCTGTCATGAACCAATACAACTTCCTTCTTAATGTTGACCTTTTCCCTGCCCAATGAGATGTCAATTTGCAGCACCGACTGGAAAGATCCAGGAGAACATCATCTTGACACCTGTGGTCAAAAACGGTCCCTTTTCCCCTTGCCACAAACTGTCTCTTGTGATGTTTTCCCAATGGCAGCCCCAAGTATGTAAAGATGTGTGTGTTTTCTGTGCACACAGCTGCTGCTCTTGACCCATCTGCCAGGAATTCTGCTCTTCAGACACAGCTTGCTTCCTCACAATGTCTGTCTCCCTGTTCCATCAGAAACAAACATTTTAGCACAGCTTTGCTTCATGCAAAAGAACAACTCGCTCTCCCTTTTAAGGGCATGTTTCGGAGCATGAATGAATCCAAGGATGGGCTGAATTTACTGTCAAATGGGTGTTTTAGTTTGGACAAGTGTATAAAGTGGGTTTTTGCTGTGGAAAATCTGTTCTTCCACTGCATAAAAATTCCTTAAGCAAGCGTGTCTGGGCAATGCCAAACCTGGTTAGTGGAGGGTGAAGCTTCTCAGCTTCTCTGTTCTTCCTGATAAAAAGAAAACTGAGTCCTCTCCTCATCTTTGATGGAGTTAGTATTGCTCTGCTACAAAGGCTTTCTCAGCAGCACGAGCAATATTGGTGAGGAGAAAGAACAACAATTCTTTCTACTACTTAAAAGAAGTGAAGAGGGAACAAAGCAAATGAAACCCCAACAAACAACCCAACTAAATAAAAAAAAAATCCCAGCATAAGAGCAGCTGCTTTTAAAACACCTGCTTCTCACCTCTACTAAAAAGGGGCATATAATCAAATTAAGGAGGGCCTGCATCATGCAGTCAGGAGACTTTCCACATCGTGGTCATCTTGCTGCCAAGGGCGTGCTCACGAGATGTCCTCTAATTGGGTTAGAAGTGCTCTTCCAGGAACCCTATCGTTATAGAGTTTGAAATCCTGGAGCCTGAGTGGAGCAGTAATACAGGAGAGCTGGTGCTCTCTTTCCTTCTTCAGCTAAAAATATCTCTGGAATGACCTGTGTCCTGGGCTGGCTGCTGCTCCTGCCAGCTGGGGACAACGGCCCCTGAAGGGCTCTTCTCCCTTCCTGGTGTCCCAGCTCCTGGAGAGAGGCAGTGGGAAGAGCTCTGCAGAGCTGGACGAAGCCCTCCCCTGTCCTACTGGCCTCTCTTCTCTTCAGGACTTGCTTCACCTTGTTGATGAATCTTCTTCAACCTTATTGATGCATCTTCTTCATCATCCCATCAGTAGGGGCCTTGTGATCTTTTCATCCTAGAGGTTCAGTTTTTGATGTACGTGGGTGTTGCTGGATGGATGAAGCTGCTTTGGTCCATAGTCAGTGTTGCCTGGACCTTAACAAAGAGAATATCTGATCGTGGTTGGGTTTTCTGCCTCATGGAGCTGTACTTTGATGGGAAATAGGGACAGACGGGGTGGGTGGGGGAATTAGCTGCAGCTTTTGGGTTCTCACTTAGCACCTCTTAACTCTGCTGTTGATTTTGGGGTGGTTTTTTTTTAGCTTGAGCTGTGGACTGTTTGCTTGGCTACCTCTGCCATTTGGTAAGTGCATGCTCTTTTATAGAGGAATATGTTTGAAACTGGAGTAACAGCTTCTTAAATTCCTCCCATAAGAATTCTTCCTGCAAGGAGAAGTGTTGCAGGACAGTGGTGACCCCAGGGGAGCAGCCCTTGTTCCCTTGGAAGAGCTTCCTTGGTGTGTGCTTTCTGCAATATAAAGATGTATCTGAAGCTGCCTTGTCCAGAAGATATCTGGGCCCTTTTATTGTAATCCTATTTGTGCATTCAGACCAATTTTGATGGTTATGAAGGTTCAAAAAAAAAAATCCCGGAGATCTTAATAAGCTAATTTGGTAACTGTTTGTGGCTTTTGTTATTCCTCTTTGTTGTGAGGACAGAACTGGTTCGTGCTGATGAGTGTTGCATGAAAATTATATTATTAGTAATTACTGCTAATTTCTTGTCTGGAAGCTTCAGGTTTGTGGGAGCACTTAAATCCATTTGCTTCTCTATTCCCTCTGGCTTTGCTGTAATGTCTCTCAGCCCCGTGTACCTCAAGACACTTCAGCAGTTCCCTTCTCTCCATGGCAACTTCTCGCAGCGGTTCCTGTATCGCAGAGGGACACTTCTCCCTCTCTCTCTGCCTTGATGTGGATTTTCTGGTTGATGTACATCCCCATCCTGGCCAGGCTTCCCCGAAGCAAAGGGAGCAGTGCCAGCCCCGGGCCATTAGGGATGTGGGTGCAGGGTGATGCCTCGGGGATGAGGGAGAAGGCAGAGGAGCAGCGTGTGCTTCCCATTTTCCCCTCCCCCTGAGAGCAATTGTAATTTTTCTTTTTATTTTAAAACCTGTGCTAACGCAGTGGTTTTTGTCAGCTGCCAAAGCTCAGGCTTAGTCACAAGAGTCTTGTTTTGTTTTCTTCTAGAGAAGCTGGCAGGAAGGTAAAAGGAAAAAAGGCACAGCATTAATCAGAAATCCCTGGAAAAAAACAGCCTAAACCAACTTTTCAAAGAGAATTTGCAGTGTTGCTGTACTGGGGAGCATCACCTGGCTGCAGGGTCTCAAATCCTTCTTTTAGGTGATTCTATGATTCTAAATCAGGGATATTTCTGATTTTTGAGTTGTGTGTGGAAGCATGCAGCAGAGGTAATCTTACCTGGCATAGCTAAGGAAATAGAAATAAATGAAAATACTGCTTGCATTGCTCAGTTTGAGAGTTAAGTACCAAATCCTGAGAGTTTTCTTCAAAGATTATCATTAGAATAGAAACATTTTTCTTATCCTCAAACTGAGATTAATAGAGGGGGACTCCTTAAACCCCCTATCTTCTGTTTTGATTTGGTTTCTGGCATCCTAATGACTCCTGCTTCTAACCCTGCCTCTATCTCCTTCCCTTTCATCTTCCTGACTCTGATTGAACGTGGCCTCAGACCAGAGGAGCCGACAGGGGGAATCTCTGCCGTAGGTGCAGGAAAGCAGCATTTAGAGAGGAGGAGGGTGGTTGGTGCCTTGCCCAGGACCCACAGCCTCAGCCCTCCCTTGGGAGCACAGCCCGAAGGTGGGCGGCCCCAGGGTCACGTTTTCAGCCAGCTCTGGCAAAGGGTGCTGGTTTAAAATTTGCCTGGGAATAAATAGTAAGTACTGGGATAGACTTGGGGAGGCAGCTCCTGCAGATGTTCCAGGCTTTTGTGAAATGAGCAAGCAGAAAAAGCAGCAGGACTTGTTCCTTTCTTTAAGTATTTTTATTTTTATTTTAAGCTATAGTCAGTTTAAAATGTAAATTTTCAACCTGTTTGGAATGGAATCCTGATGATCAGCTGGTCTGAAGAAATGTCAGATTCGTTGCTGGTTGAAGGAGTTGGGGGCTCTGGGGTTTGAGTCTGTGACTCCTTAGCCCGGGTGAGAAGGTGGCAGCATCTTTGATTCCACATCACCATCTTGTAATGACTTTTTGTTCAGGAAGGTAAGTGAAGCTAAAAGGCAAACAGCTCGTTCCCCAAGCAGCGGGCTCGCAGTGCAGGTTGGGTTTATATTTGTAGCTTTGTTTTGGATTTTGTTTTTATTGGCTAAAGAAATGCTTACGCTCCTCTGGTGCTCTGTGAACTCAGCTGCTGTGCCCTCCAGTGCCTCTGTGCTTGGAGAGGGAGGAATGCATGGGATGTTGTGTGATGGAAGAGCCTGTTTCCAGGGGCTCAGGCTCAGGGATGTGTAAAACCTTTTAATGCTAAAGTACCAGCAGAGTGAGGCTAAACTTTCTCCTTGGCCAGAGAAGTGATGGGAGGTGTGCTCCGATGTCTAAATTAATTTCTTACTGGTTACTTCATGTAAACGCTGATGGGTTTTTAAATGAATTGATTCTCCCCCCCCACCCTCCAGCTTTTGCAAGAGATATTTAGCAGCACATGGAAAATGTGACTGACCCTCAAAGGTCAGATTCTAGTCTGCCATTCTGCTTTTATTATCCTGCTTGTCAGAGAACACAACATATTTGCTCGATCTCCTGTCCAGATTTGGGGTTTTTTTTCCTGTATATCTACTTTTGTTTTCCATGTGTGAATTTTAAACAGGATTTCGGTGGCAGTAAAGCTGTTCTGAAAATGTGATTTACTGTCTTTTATAGCTTCTGCTGATCTTTTTTTAGTTTCTTGCTAATGACAATATTGATCAGAGCACGGCGTTTTTATGCAGCTGAAAGGAAAGGTTGTGCTATTACATAGGGTTTATTTTTTGTTTTTTGAAGACTCTTTTACCATAATCAACATATACAGGCAGCAGTTACCAGAACTCATTATTAAGTAGCTGTAAAACCCTTAACAAGATAAACCGTTTAACGTATTGACTTGTTAGTGTCTTTAGCTCTGCTTTTGATGGAGTGCTAGGTAGGGTGTATATTTAGAAGCTAATTCCAGATAAAAACACATCTGTCAGGCTAAAGTATTTTTCAAGACCCAAAAAACAATCTTTTTTATTTTTTCCCTAAGCAGAAAGTCATGTGCTAGGTATGAAAGATGCTGGTGGTGAAGCTTTGCCTTACCAAAGGGAGAACCAGGGGCAAGCAGCTCAGAGCATCACAACCATAATAGGAGAGCGAGAGGCACATGTCGCATTCTTGCTGGTGGAGCTCCCCTTGGATGACAGGCATGGTTTGTAGGCTTGGCTCAGCCAAGGGAACAGCAAAGAGTCCCTGCTCAGTGTGACCTGCACATGGTTGGAGTGCTGGAGTGCCTGGAGGAGTGATATTAGGTCCTGGTGGGCTGCTAGAGCTGCTCCTCAGTGCTCCGTGTAGTTCCATGGTAAGCGCCTTCGCTTTGCATTGCGTGGAGATGGGGTTTGCTGTGGGAGTTTCTGTGACAGCCACACTCAGATTTGTTGTTCTTTGAGCTAATGAGCCCGAGCCGAACATCTCTGAGCTTTTGAAAAGCGTTTGTGTCCAGGTTTGCTTCCAAACCTCCTGGAATTTGGCTTGGCTTTTATTGCTGGCTCTTGTAGCGAGGTGCTGTGTGTAGTCAATGGAGCTTAGCACCAGGCAAGCTGTGGATGTTGTTGCTCTATCTGGAAAGGGTTTGGAGAAGTATCAGGCATCTCACCAAATGATTCAGTTCTAACAACCAACCTCCTTCCATGCGTGTTTGTGTCTCTCCCAGTAGGGCCAGCTTGTTTCTGCCAAGCACTGGGATGTGACTCTTGTTCCAGCACAAGAGCAGAGCATCCCAAATTATTTAAACCCCATCTCTTGTTGTTCTTGGCTGGTTTCTTTCTTTTTCGCTTTCCTTTTCTTTGATGTCACACAAAAACACTTCTCTGGAATAGACAAGTACGTAACGGAACAGATTTAAACTCTTTTTTTGCTGGGAGTGGCTTATTTGCAGCTGAAAATGGGCTGTTGGTAGTAATATAGGGGTTTGTTGGATGTTTTTTCTCTGTGGGGAGGTTTGTTTGACCAGAAGTTTCACTGAAAATGGGCTGTTGGTAGTAATATAGGGGTTTGTTGGATGTTTTTTCTCTGTGGGGAGGTTTGTTTGACCAGAGGTTTCAATGATTTCTCTTACACATTCTAGTCTTTGCTTAATTGATCCTGCTAACGAGGAAAATATTTATTCTGAAAGGCTTTACCCAACCTAAGAAAAAGTTTATTTGTGTTTAGTGATACTAACAATGAGAGCATCCCTATAAATAACAGAGAAGAAAGTTACTTATAATGCCCCACAAGTCTCTCCTCTGAAATATCCCCATCAGGCAGCCTGAGAAACTGAAGAAGTTTTGTTGGCATCAGTTTGGTGTTGACTGTGTTACCTCTGAGTGCCAAAGCTGCTGGAGAACTGGGGAGGATCTTGCACATGTCTATTTTTCCCCAGCAGAATTACTTCTTTCACCGTGTGTATTTTAGCTTGTCAGCTTTTTGAGGCTTCTCTCTTCCCCACTGTGGTTTCTATGGAAATGTCATGGGCTTGGGTGGTGTGTAGTAACCCTCCTGACTGCAGCACAGTCACTCTGGGTTGCTTGGCTTGTTCTAATTTTGTGCCTGAATCGTGCTGCAGAAAGAGGGCAGAGGGTGTTTGACATTAACCAGGAGAGCCAGTTACAGGCATGGCAATCCATGAGATGTCTTCTCCATCCTCTAGAGTGGAGAAGGTTAAGCCAAAAAGCTGCAGAAGTTGACGTTGCCAGGCAGGCTTGAGGATGGACCTTATGGTCACCAGTCCCCAGGAGCAGTCCCAGGGATGGGGCTGGTGATTTAGGGAGTGGAAGAGGAGAGGGGCTTCTGTGGCTGGCTCCTGTCAAGTGAAAGATTTGTCCCTAACACCTTTTTCAGAAGAATTGGTACGTGCTAAAACATCTAAGGGAGTTGGGAGCGTGCCTAGCTCTGTGCACAAAGCTACATGCATTTTAAAATAAAAACTGCTGACATTTCTTTCAGCTGTCCTCAGTGTGAATCAAAGCACTTTGATTTCCACTATTTCTTCAGCACTGAGAACACCAGGCTGGGCAGCAGAGATATTTTAGCTCTGCATACACAATTAGTGGCATCTTGGGAGGAGAAATGAGGCACCTTGTGTTCCAGCAACTTGCCATTCACCAAAAAAACCCCCTTGTGATATTGTCTAGTTGATGGGTCTGTGCTGAACAAGGCGTTTAATCTGGAAATACTGTCAATCACCTTCACAGTTGAGGAGCTTTAAGTGGGTTGTTCTTGCTGTTACCATAACTTTGTGCGTGCTCATCTGCCATGCAGGCTCAGAGAGCTTCTTCCAAAGAGCTGGTGAGTCCAGATGGCAGATGCTGTGAGTGTCTTTGGGTGTAAGAGCTGAACTTCAAAGTTATAAATGCATTTAGTTAACTAATCCCCGTCCACTTTGAGTAGGACTTGAAGTGACAGCTTAAGCATTGGTCATAGGGCACGTCAAACCATAAAGCAGGGGGGGAGGTGGGATTTCAGAGACTGTTTGGTGAAAGTCCTGTGCTTTGTAGTTCACTCTGTTCTTTTGGGTGGGACCTTTAAACCCTCCCCATGCTCATTAGCTTTCATAGAATCATCAGGGTTGGAAGGGACCTCAAAGATCATCTCGTTTCAACCCCCCTGCCATGGGCAGGGACACCTCCCACTACATCAGGTTGCTCAGAGCCCCATCCAGCCTGGCCTTCAAAATGTCCAGGGATGGGGCTTCCAGCACCTCTCTGGGCACCCTGGGCCAGTGTCCCCCCAGCCTCATGGGGAAGAACTTTCTTCCTGGAGGCTCCCATTGCCCGTGGTCTGGCAGCATTTCTGAAGGAAGAGGTGTTGGGCCGCTCCGGGTGAGAGGAACACAGAAAATCATTCACTTTGTCCTTGTAATCTACCCTTCTGCTGCCCCCACCACATTGGCTTGGATGGAGAGAGTGGAAGAGCCTCTCCCAGGAGGGTTTCTGGAGCATTCACAAGAATGCTCTGTGAGAACATCAGCAGAGGTGTGGGTAGAGCTGGAGGTATTAATGCATGCTTTTACCACAGCATCTCAGCAAAGCATTTTCTCCAGCAAATGTGACAAGGTAACCTGGGGCTTCCAGAGAGGCTGGAGGAGTTTGCTCCTGAATCCCAGAGGAGCTCAGTACTGGGAAGTGCTTGGGAGGCTGATATTGTTTTGCAGATCTTAGAGGAGATTGCCTGGGAGAGGAATAGGAGAAAATTATTTCCTTCTCCTTCAGCTATGGTCAATTGAGTTTGGTTAATCTGATTATCTCACCTAGGATGGTAGGTGGGATAGAGAGATGTGCTCTGTTTATTTGGGGTCCTTTTGTGCTGAAGGAGCACATGACCTTATTTTGAAATTGCAAAATGTTTTACAGGCACAAATACCATAAAGAGGAAAATGCAGCTTTCTCTGCTTTCCCCTGCGACAGGCTCTGGAAATTCAGTCATTATTCTTTAGCACAACGTGGTTATGATCCTGTCTGTCAGCATGAAACTGGAAAGTATTCTCAGCTCAAAATAAACTCCACAAGGAGAATAGTTTCCATGTTATCTCCTGTGCAGAGCAAAGCTGCAGGACTTCAGTCCTAAATAAAGATTCCAGCCAACTTGGGTGCTTGAAGAAGCAATTAATGGTTGTCCTCAATTTGACCACTAGCTTAACAAGTCCCCTTCTCTGCATTGCTCTGTGTTGACCAAGTCCATGGAGCAGGTTTCAGGTTGGCTTCTTGGTGATGCTGGTGCTTTCAGTCCCTTTGAGAATGGCTTCAGTTGTGTACAATGGAAGATGGAAACCTTTCCAAAACCTCTGTGCTGAGCCATCAGTTGACAAGTAATTTTCAGAGCTTGCCTTTGTCCTTTTCTCCTCTTTAGCCCCACTGGGGAAAAAAAAGCATTAACCTGTGCTTGAGAAGGCAGTGATTTGTTTGGGTTTGATGCAGTTAGAGCTATTTATTTTGTAAGTGGGAGATGTTTCTAATGTATTTAGCAATAAATCATCTTTGGAGCTGTCTCTCTGAACAATACTTGCTGCTGTTCTTTCTCCTGACGGGGCTATCAGGAGCTTGTTGCTGAATTTGCAGAAGAGAATGGCCAGTCTCCTTAGAATTATTATTTTTTTTCCTCTTCTAACTTCAACGATCAACAGAGATCACTCATTTCTGATGCATTTTTAGAAGTAGCAATTCTGGTTAGTTTGGAACTTGGAAGTTTTCTCTCCCGTTAGCTAATTGTGGCTATTATGCTCTGTTGTCATTATTGTCACTGGGGGTATTTTTGAAAATTAAGGGTGAAAAGTGACTGCATAACAATGAAACTCATCAACGAGGCTCCCCAAGCCTCTTGTGAGTCACTCTTGCTGATTTTAGTGACAAAAATAAGTTTTCTTTTACAACTGTTGACTCCTGCAAGCCCCACAATTACTCATGGCAGGAGCTGGAGCTGGTTTGTGTCCTGCCTCCTGCCTTGGGAAGAGCCACTGTCACCAGCATGGGGCCAGGGAGGCATCTCACCTGCTTCTGGCCAGCTTCTTACCTCTCCACCTCTAGCCCAGGGCTCAGTTGTGGAGCTTTTTATTGGTTTTTGGATGGTTTTGATCTTTATCAATTCTATTAAAGATGCTGAAGCTGAATAGTGCTGTCCTGAGGAAGGAGGAGCAGCTTGTATTTTATTGGGAGAGCAGGGAGGAGATAAGGTCCTGGATTTACCTAAGTGTTGATGGCTTGGGTCTTTTTTGGGGGGTTTCTTTTTTTGGTGGTTTCTCTCCTTTGGTCCTTTGATTGTATAATGGCACTAAAAGATAATGGTGAATGAGTGGAAGCCACCAGCAGGGCAGACAGGCTGTGCTGTGCAGCACTCCTCTTTGGGGGAAAAGCACCTAGGAAAGGTGCTTTTTAAGGACCTCTTACTTTAACCTCACACCTCCCCAAGAAGTCACCTTTTCCTGCTCCTCCTTGCTTGGTTTTTGCAAGGAATTGCCTCCAGTAGAGGTCATTGGGCAGCTTCTCTGCTGGGAGCTGTTGTCCCAGTGGAGCTGGCAGTCTTGGTGAGCCTGCCCTCACATCCAGAGTTCTTCACTTCCCAAATAATGATGTTCTCAGGTTCACTCTCCTTCTAGCTGCCTTGCTGTTCCTCTAACAGCTTTCCTCCTCCTGGTAGGAAGCAGAGCTTTGTACCACGTTATGTTGAGACATCAACCTGCCTCTAGCAGGTTGGAGTTTGAGGAACCTTCACGTGAGGTCAGATGTGATGTAATTAATGGCTTGTGAGTTCTGGACATCCTTTGGGGCACTCGTTGCACAGCTCTCAGACACCACACCAGGTGAGATGAACCATGGAGCTGGTGCACGATGGCCATTTGTATTTGTATTTTTATTTTTTCCTAATCAATCTCCAGGATTTCTTCATCCCATCATGAGTGGGTGCCTTGCTTGCACCTGGGAATGTTAGGAATGGGTCTGTTGGGGACAATTGACTTCTAGAATGTGGAAACTTCATAGTACTCTGCTGAAGAGAGGTGCAGAGGGATAAGCATGTTAGTAAATCACAAGGCATCAGTCTGGAGTGAGCTTGGCTTGTATCTTAATTGCATGACATTAAACACATCAATTGCCCACCTGAGCAACTGAGACAATCTTTGAGAAGTGGTTTATGTAGATAACAAATAAATAAATTGTCACTAGAAGTGTGGATTGTTGGTGCAGCCGTTGCTACACTTTGCTTTTCTTTCTTCTAATTACCATGAGTGGTATTTTTAGGGTAGCTTTGCAGCTTGGCTATTTTTTGCCAAGTTGCCTAAAAACGTTGGTCTCGCGTGACATGATAAATATTCTTCTGGAAACTGATGCTGGATATAACCTAAACTCCCCTGGCTGGATTCAACCCTTAAAATTGCAACAGCAGGAGCTGGAGGAGAAATGTCTCTTGTTATTAAAGTCTGGGTATAGGGATGTTATGGTCCTAAGAGCAGCTCGGGTAGTCTTTGCAGCTAGAGCTGATGGACTGGAATGTTTTTGTTTGCTTTAGCTTTTGGGTGGTATTAGCCTGAGTTGTAACCTCTTTCTATTTCTGTTATCTTTTGTAAGGGCTTCCTAGAGCTCTGATCCTGCAGTGAAATCCATGTGGTTGAGCCCTCCTGTGCTCAGGTCTCAGTAATGAGGCCACACACCAAGCACGGGTCTTCTGCTGTGCTGCTCTCCTGTGGCACCTCTGCTTGATGCTGCTGAGCTTTTCTTACAGGGCTTTGCTGCTCTTATTTCCTTATTTTAGGGTTGCCTTTACTGTAGCTTTTCTCTGCTCATGTGTCTCCTATCTGTTCACAACACATCTAGATAAACGTTTCTTCTGAGGTGTTGAGGTGTTGCTGGTGGGGAGATTCAGATGAGACGTTAGGAAGAAGTTCTTCCCCAGGAGGGTGGGGAGACACTGGCACAGGTTTCCCAGAGAGGCGCTGGAAGCCCCATCCCTGGACAATTTGAAGGCCAGGCTGGCTGGGGCTGTGAGCAACTGATGTAGTGGGAGGTGTCCCAGCCCATGGCAGGGGGATTGGAACGAGATGATCTTTAAGGTCCCTTCCAACCCTGACCATTCTATGATTCCCCTTTTACCCGCCCTCTCTTTTCAGTGACACCTTCCAATTCCAGGCAGGCTCTGAGGTGCTACTGGGAAGTCCTTGGGTGGAAAAGGTGTTGGGAAAAGGCATCATTTGTGTGCTCTTGCAGCTCATGGACAAGCCTTGTGTGTTTGGGCAGCTCTGTGTAGGTAGACCCAGGGGTTTCCTCCGTGGCTCTTGCAGTGATTGACTGTGTCCTACTGCAGCTGGCTTTGGGAATGCTCCATCAAAATACCATCTAAAGCTTATGCAAGTAATGCCCTGTTTGTGTTACTGATCTCTGGGCTGTGCTGCCATTCAGGATTTGAACTTACTGATACAAGCAAAACAAAAGCAAAGCTGTGGAGAAGCAGAAATGGACCTTTTAGGCTAATGGAGCCATGTTGTGTCTGACAAATGGGTGCCTAATCTGCTGGAAAAGGGGGAGGGTTGACTTGTAATGAGGAGTTATTAGAAGTTGAATAGCTGTTAAATTGCTGTGTTAATAAAGTGGACAATCCTCTCTAGCTCGTCTCCTTAAAGTATTCTAGTAATTGAGAGCCCCCCTTTAATCCATTCTTTTAAAAATTAATTAACAGTTTTTAAAAACACTGCTTTTAACTGTAGCAACCTGATTCAGATTAAACTGGGGTTATGTAATGGCTGCTTCCTTTATGTGCTTTAGCTGCAATATATGGACTCTGTGGATAATGTATCTTCATATATGAAGAGCTTAAGACTTCTAACAAGTCTTATGGGCTGACTCTTGTCACAGTGTTTTGAATTGGCAGCAAATAGGAAAATAGAAATGAGATGAGAAAACAGGGTCTGGTGCCTGGAGTGGGAAATTGGGTGTTATTTTCAGTTCAGTTGCTGATTTCTGGTTTGCCTTTGAGCCAGCATTTGTGGTGGATTTTGGACTAAACTATCCAAACTCAATGGACCCTCAGTCACTTGCATTACCTGTAGGATGCAGGTAATTGTCCTTCTCTTCTTGCCATGTTGTGCCCAAAGTTGAAGTGGTCAAACCCTTTGGCTCCTCTACCTGAAAAACACTGTCACCCTTCCCAGATATGCCAAAACCTCCACCTCTTGGTGGTTTTGACTTTCCACCTGCCACTTCCAGAGGCTTTCAGATGCCATCAGAGGTGAGGAGGATGAGCAGCATCTCCATGGAGGTCGGGCAGCTCTGGTGCTGTCCATCAGGAGCCAGCATCCACGTGTGCTCTTGGTGTAAGAAAGTCCAGACCCTGAATCAGGTCAGTGTTTACAAAGCAGATTGATGTCAGATATAAATACAGCTGGAATGCCCTTTAGTGAAGGGCATGTGGGGCTGCTGTGAAGGCTGCACAGCACTTGGGCTGTCCAAGGGCTGACAGAGCTGGAACAGTGAGGGTGATGAGTTCTCAGGGTGTGAAACTACTGGTCAGGCTGTAGTGAGAATTATAAAAAGCCAGGACAGGACCTGTGTCTTTTATATCTGTCCCTAAAATCTGAGCTGAAAGGGTTTGGCACTTTCTGCTCTGTGCTTTGCTTCCTCAGCTGTTGTCAGGCTGGAGCAAGATTTCTGTCCTATGGAGCATCTAATGAAAAGGAGAATTTTCTGCCATAACCATTTGTGGACTTGCTTTTGTAACATTTTCTTATAAAGGACACTTTACAAAGGATGCTCTAGGTACAATTTGGATATTCGATGGGGGACAGAGGAGAAAAGTTTATTTGAATGGGCCTTGGAGATCAGGAAACATTAAATTTCTTTTTTTTTTTTTAAATCCTCATTAAATTGCTTTCTTTTATTTCATATGTTTAAAATGACACCTTGTTGTAGGACATCTCGATGGACTTGTGAAGTTTAGTTTGTAGTTGGAGAAGACAGTTGAAATCCCACTTAATTTGAGGAATAAAAATCCATGGAATTCCACATGAGTCCTCAAGGAATGTGAGAAACCCACCCTTGGGAAAGCTCCCCTTGTTGGGCTGAACCACAATATGTGGTCTACACTTTGTTACATCCAGAAATTCTCCATAGGAAAGAGAATTGTCCTGGAGAGGAGGCTGAGTGAAGCCAGGTCGTGGCTTTTTGAAAGCAGTGGCAGTGGGGAGAGGCTCTGGGAGGGGTTCAGCAGCAAAATGGGTCAGATTAAAAGTCTCAAGGAAATGCTTCAGGGTTTTGTCTTGTGGATCTGACAGCTGAAAAGTCAGTTTTGTGATTCCCAAGATATTAGTACCACTGTTGGGTTCAGAGCACAGCTTAATTACATCTGATAACCTTATCTACAGCAAGGATTATTTGCACAGGGTTTTGAGGCTGGTGCTTGAAGTGATGGTTTGAGCATCTTTTGATCTTGGCTGGTTTCCTCCCATGTCATTTGTAGACACAGTCAGGAGCTCTGGAGCCCTTGTAGAAGAGGGAGGGAGGAGTGTTTGGTCGTGGCCGTGCTTGTCCCAGTTGAATTCATTCAATTTATTGCACCAAGTGAACCTTGAGCTGCTCAATTAAACAAAACAGAAAAGTGCTTGAGCCTTCTGGGTGCTTCCCTGCAGGAAAAGGGCATCTCTGCATGTGATGGGAGATGGGATGTGTGCAGAGAAGCTCTGGGTTCCTGGAGAAATTTAACAACTGTGATATCATTTCCAGGAATTTATTTTCTGCCAAAAATTACTGCTAGCTCCAAAGGTAGTTAAGAAGACAAGACAATTCTCTTGCATTTTATTCTTGCAGAACTGGGCTGGAAACTTAATTTGCTTGAGGTACCCCCACTCTGTCCTCTATTAAAAAATAAACCTTATTGCAGCCTTCCAGTATCTAAAGAGTCCTACAAGAAGGCTCAGGAGGGACTTTTCACCAAGGCCTGTACTGATAGGATGAGGGGTAATGGGTCCAAACTGGAAGAAGGTAGATTTAGACTGGAAATTAGATGGAAATTCTTCACTCTGAGGGTGGTGAGACACTGGAACAAGTTGCCCAAGGGGGTTGTGGATGCCCCATCCCTGGAGGAGTTCAAGACCAGGTTGGAGGGAGCAACCTGGTCTAGTGGGAGTGCTCCCTGCCATGGCAGGAGGGTTGGAACTAGATGATCTTTGAGGTCCCTTCCAACCCAAACCCCTCTCTGATTCCTTTCCCAGTGCCATTTTCTTTCCCAGTTATGTCCTGTCTTGTTTCACAAGTCTTCAAAAGGATGGAAACAGTAATTGAGTTGCATGTCAAGAAAACCAAACAAATACAAGACCACATAGCTGGCCCTGGGTTTCATCTGGAGAAGGGTTTAAGTAGAAACACTCAGTACTTTGTGTTCAGAAAAGCTTGTGGAGAAGTTAAATACACCAAGGTGCAGCTGGAGTCCCTCCTGGGAGGGTCAATGTCACTCTGCAGGGCAATCAGCCTCCTCCAGCCCATTCTGTGTCAGCTCTGGAGTGGTTTATTAGGATTGACTTGACTGCAGGTGGCCTCAGCCTTGAGGTCCAGGAAGGTCTGTCTGTGACCTGGACAAGCTGAAGATGGATGGTTGTGGTGCTACAGGAGTATTGGGGCTGTCAAAGTGGTTGGTACAGACAGAGAAGGAATTAAAAGGTGGTTTCAAAAGAAAAAATAGCAAGAAAGTGAAAACAAATGTGTATAGGGGTATTTTTATTTGTTGTTTTGTTTTTTTTGTTAAAAAGCACTTTGTGGATGCTTTGTAAAGTTCATTTCTAGAGTTTGCTTGCATCAAAAGTATAGATAGAATTTGACTTTTCTTTTCCCTTCCAATATCATCCTATGCTTTGCCTCTTTTGTCTCTCCAGCCTGTATCTAACTTCAAATTACATGTTCAATTTGCCTCCTGCATTGTGTCTGTAACTGTCCATTTCATTGCCATGAAAACTTGGTTATTTAGGGGGGAAAAAAAAGGCATCAATAAATAGTGTATTTTTCCAAATTTCTGGCTAAACTAATAAATCAAGATGTATATTTCTCCTGGATGTGTCATGGAAAAATAACTGTTAGGCTGATTGGGTCAGTCTTGGGTCTTAATAGTTAGATATCAACCAATATTGAGTAGATCTTAGGAAAAGCTGCTCTTTTAGGATTTTAAAACCACTTCAGCCTCAGTTGTTTTGCAACTGTGTATTCTCCAGTGGGCAGGCAGATGTTGGGCTTCTCCAGGGAGGGCTTTTTCCTGCTTCCAGAAGGCTCCTGATTCAATCCCCACATGATTAAATGGTGTCTCCTCATCCAGCAGCTCATGGAAACGTTTCTGTCCTGGGTCAGAACCACCATAACTCTGTTCAGTCAAGCTCAGTAGCATTTCTTCTTCCTCAACACGTTGCCTCAGGTCCTGGAAAGACCTGCAGAGGTGCTGAGATTTATGGAGGTGCAGCTGTGGCCCCAGTGGATCTGGAACTAAGTGAAGACCCTGGTCCCATCAGCAGCCTCAACCTTGTGGCATCTCACCATGGAGGAGCCTGGACCTGTCCCATGGCTGAAGAGGCTTAAAAGAGAATCTTTATCCTTCTTTAGACTCTTGGGGGATAAGCAACAGAAATTACCCAGTGATTTGTTACCCAAACCAAAGAAGAAACTCTTCTGGTCTGGCCTCTGGTTCCATTTGGCCTCCTCTGCCTCAGCTTGTGATCTGCTGAGCTGGAAACCTCGAAATGATGGAGGTTTTATTAGAGGCTGGGGCTTGTATGTTGTGGTTGGTGTTAAGGATGATTTGCAGTAGCAGTAAAGAGCTGATGGTTTGAAACTGCTCTATCACTCCCTATGTGGAATGGGAGAGGGGAAGAAAATCACAGCAGCCCCAAGTGTGCTGAATAATGAACTGAAAATGGTTATTGATTATCTGTGCACTTTCATTACCCTGCTGCAGCCTGAGAGCAGCTCACAATTCTTTTTTTCTTTATTAAAAAACCCCCAAAAAACCAACCCAAAACTTTCAAAGGCACTTCTGAAATATTTAGTGTAATTATTTCCACGATCAAAACTCCCAAGAAGTTGGCCAGCCACAGAAACCTGGTTAATCTGTTGGTGTTATGGGTGAAAGACATAAGAGGGATATTAAACATTTACTGCTCTGGTGCAAAATGGCCTCTTTCAATCGTGGTTGGAACAACATTCATCAGCCTTCACTGCTGTGCTTCTCATGCTGGAATTTTAGGTGTCATTACAAGTTTCTTCTGATGGAGTAGGACTTATTTTCTCTCTCCCTATTTAGCCTCCAGGCAGAGCAAATCTCAGCCTAATGAAAGCAGTATTACAGTGCCCTAACACTGCCTGTGCAATCAGACAGTGTTTTCCTCCATGAAATAGTCTTTTAAAGCCAGCTATGAATGTTCATTCCCTTTCCCACATCATATTTGCATAAATGAGGTCGTAAAATGTGATTTCTCTCTAGACTGGAGCTACTGGCAAAATGGATAAGGAGTTAGTGGAGGGGCAACCCAGAGTTTGTTCAGTGTTCACTCAAATCCCCCAAGAGTATTTTTGTGTCTCAAAACCACTTTTAGTGAATCTTCACGGATCTGGAGAGAAAAATTCAAAATAACCTTGAGGAACAGCCTGAAATGGGCTGTAATTTGGAAAAGATGAGTGCAAAGGGCCATGAATAAGCTGTGAATTGGGGAATGAGTGATGTGGTTGCCTTGCTGGGGGAGATGAGTTAAAGGCTGCTGTGGGTTTCAGATTGAGTGGCCATCAACTGCTGGTGGCAGAGGTATCTGAACAAGAGTCACAGGGAAGACATGAAGTCACCCTTCTCATTCTTTAGGACTTCTCTGGCTCACACCAGTCCTAGAGGTGTGGATTAGTGGGAGGAGGGGTGAAGAAGAAAGATAAGGGAAAGAAGTATTATGTATGTCTTGGATTGAACATGGAAAAGAGGAATTTGGGAAGAAGATGAACCAGTTGGTGCCTCTCCTGAGATTAGCACAGGAGGAGGGAATCTTGAATCATAGTGAGGATAAGACAGCAAAAACCTTCTACATCTGTAACAATCTGGAGACTCCAAGATTCCTTGTTTCTGCAGCTTGAAGTGTTTTTCTTCACTCCTAAATTTTTCTTTTAAAAAAGAGAAATAGTTCTGTTTCTTGAGCAGCTCTTAGCTGTGAGGCCCTTGGTCTTCAAGGGAAGTCTGAGCATGGTAGGTTTGGGCTGGGTTTGTGCTCACATGGGTTCCTGAGGACTCTGGGTGGGTTGGTGACCAGCAGTTTGCAGAGCTCTTGCACTTCAGCCTCACCACTCTTGAAATTTCTTAGCCTCAATTTCCTATTTTCATGCTGAGTGACTGGTGAGATTAAAGAGTTGGAGGGTTGTCACCTTCCTGCTCTTGTCGTCGTAATTTCCAGTGCAACAACTAAAGGAGAAGAGAGAGAGAAGAGGGATGGTGGGGATTGGATTTGTTGTTGGCTTTTTAGTACTTGGTACAAGTGAAGCTTTGGTCAACCAGTGGGGACTGCACTGGTGGGGTCTGGAGAATGTTGTATGAGGAGTGCCTGAGGGAACTGGGATTGTTTAGCTTGGAGAAGAGGAGGAGAGGAGACCTTGTTGCTCTCTACAGCCACCTAAAAGGAGGTTGTAGTGAGGCTGGTGTTGATCTCTTCTCCCTAGTAACTAATGACAGGACAAGAGGTGATGGCCTCAAGTTGCACCAGGGGAGGTTTAGATTGGACATTAAGAAGAAGTTCTTTCCTGGAAGAGTGGTCAGGCTCTGAACAGGCTGCCCAGGGAGGTGCTGGAGTCACCATCCCTGGAGGGGTTCAGCAAATGAGTAGATGTGGTGCTTGGAGACATGGTCTAGAGGTCAGGGTGGTGTTGGACAAAGGTTGGACTTGCTGATCCTGGAGGTCTTTCCCAACCTAAATGATTCTATGGTTCTAAATTAACTCCTGCTCACCCTCCTCCTGAATCCCATCAAGAGGAGAGATTGGAGCAGCCAGAGGTGTGATGTGTAAATGCTATATTGGAAATGAGATGTGTTTGGTTTGGTTGGAAATTAGAGATGTTTGGGGTTTTTAAGCTTGGCCAACACCCCATCTCCTGCCACCACTGCCCCTAGAGTGTGCAGGTTTCTCCATGGCAGTTCCTTCAGCTAATGATGTGCCACAAATGAAGGGAGGATGCTTTTCATCACCTTGTGCCTGGAGCTTGCACAGGTTTTTCTTCACCACAGTTCACTCCCCTGCCAGCAATTTTCAGTCTTGTCAATGCTGCTTTTATTTTGGTTTCCCTGTGTGTATATATATGCATATCTCTCTATATAAACTATATATTGCACATCTATATGTCTTTATATGTGTGTGTTTACAGCGTGTAATGCTCAGATTTTGGGCTGAGAGCAACCCATTAAAAACAAGGGCTGCCCAGTTCCTTTAGCTCAGCTGACCAGGCTCTCAAGGCCCCAGGACACTGGGTTTTCTGGCTGCCCTGTTCCTACAGACTACTGGGAAACTTTTAACCTTTCATTTCAGATGTGTTCCTTTTAATATTCAGCTTTATCCCCTGCATCAGCAAAAGGATTAGAGGCTGGTTTGTCTTTCCCTCTGAACTCATCTGTGACTTCAGTGTACATATTAGTTCTTTTAATGGCTTCTTTATTAGTTCATTATTGCATGACCTCCAGGCATGGCAGGACTTGAAACGTTAATTTTCCAACCAAAGTTCAGCTGATGGGACTTCACCTCATCCCCTTGAAGTCAGCATGTGAGCAGAGAGGGCTTGGCTGGCTTTGCACCACAGCATCACTCATGAAGCAGGAGCAAGGGAGGAAAGTTTTCTCCTCCTCAGATGCTAAAGGAGTAATAGGAATGGAAAATATGAAGGAAACAGTCCAATATCCTGGAATATTTCAGGAGAAAAGGTGGGGGGTGAGTGTGGCTGCTTTGGTGTGGTGTTACCCCCTCCCCCCTTTTTTCCTCTCCTTGCTTCAAGCCAGTATTTGGCTGCCCAGTGAACTCTAACAAGATTTAATAGCTCCAGTGTAGCTATATTGCATTTGGACTGATTCCATCCTTCTGTTGTAATAAACGTCTGCTTTACAACGAGCTCTTAAATTCTATAAGTGACGTCAAGTTGTATCTAATAATGGAAAAAAGATGAAGTCCTGTAAATGCAACTTGTTCTCTCTGTGCCTGTCTAACCAAGCAGGGTCTTCTCCTCACCCCTTGCACTGCTCTCTCCACCTGAGATCCCTGCCCTGAGCTTTACACCTGAGGAAAATGGATTTCCATGCTTCCTCCTATACAGAAAAAAGATGTAAACAGGCTGGAAAAGGTCCAGAGAAGGTCACGAGGATGATCAGGGGGCTGGAAAACCAACTATATGAAGAAAGGCTGAGAAATCTGGGCTTGTTCAGCCTTGAGAAGGCTCAGGGGAGACCTTAGCACCATGTACCAGTATTTGAAGGGTGGCTACCAAGAGGGAGTCCCTTTTTACAAGGAGTCACATGGTGAAAACAAGGGGGATGGATGCAAGTTGCTCCTGAGGAGCCTCAAGTTGGAGTCCTGAGGAAGGTTCTCCACAATGAGAACAATTAAACCCTGGAATAGTCTCCCAAGGGAGGTGGTGGATTCCCCTACATTAGTTTTAAGACTCAGCTTGACAGGGTGCTGGAGCAGCTCATGTAAACTATGGGGGTTTTTTGGGGTTGGACCAGATGATCCCTGAGGTCCCTTCCAACCTGACATTCTATGATTCTTACTCTTCCCTTCACTTTTCTCTGACTGTGTCTCAGGCTATGGCCAGATGTGGCAGAGGGAGGCACCAGGAGCTCCCCCAGCTCAGCCACCAGCCTCAACCTGTCACTCCAGCACTGGGAGAACCCTGCTGTGGTTTTGCAGTGTTCATTAGCTGCTGATTCACCAGCAGATACAACCTAAGCTCAGTGCTGAAACTTGGCTGTGTAAGCATCTGCATGAAAACTTCTACTTGAGCATGATGTAACAGATGAGGTGTATGATCAAGATGTACCACTGAGGAGCATCCCTCACTGACCCAGTTGCCTTCAAGCAGGGAGTGTGTGAACTGTGCACTTTTGAGGAGCTTTAACTTGATTACTTTTCCTTTTTTCTCCCCCCCCCAAGGCCTGATGAGGTTTTAAATCTGCTTAGCTGTCAGCCAGCAGGTACAACCCACACTGTGAAAATGGGAAATTTTTTTACAAAGCTCCTTCTGCCTCTTCAGTTTGTCCCACGTGCACGTGTGTGTGAGAGAGAGTTTTCAGCTTGGTGCTGGGTGTGTTGGCAAATCGTGGTAGCCACAAGGTTACTAAATAAAGCTGTTGGGGTTTTGAAACCTTTCAGTATGAACATTGCTGGTGAGCAGGGGTTGAGGAGCGTTCAACAATGATGTTCTGCAGTTGCTGATGGAGATCTTCTCCTGAGAGGCAGGGACAGAAGGGAGCAGAGGGACAGGTGAAGGGAATGGTCTTTGCAGCAGTGATGTGCTGGGTGGATAAAGCTGAGCAAGGCTGCTCTGGGGCCAGGAGGGAGAAGTGCTGCATTAATCAAGGGGTGAGTGTTGAGGCTGCCTTTAAAAAATGCTGACTTAGGTCCTCAGAATCTATTTCACGTTTATGCTGCTTCTTCTAAAGGCTTAAATAAATCAGAGTAGTATGTGTGCAGTGCTCCCAGTCGTGGGAGGACCCTGTATCCTCCCTTGAGGAGCTCTGCAGGACAGGGAAGGTGGCCAGGCTGCTAAGTCTGGTGGTGCTTCCCAAAGCCCAAGTGTTTGATATGCTTGGGATCCATGTTAACGTCTCTTGGATATCACTTTCTTCAAGGAGGCATCTTCTTGGGGGATAAAGCAGATGTAGGGAACCTAAAGAAAGTCTTTAGGGAGGTAGGTGAGGTCTCCAGGTAATGTCTTTGCTCGTCCTTTTGCTGTTAAATGTTTGGCTTGGTTTTCTTGCAGTTATTTCTGTCAATTATCTTTCATTTTGCAGCTATGTAAAAATATTGCAGGGAAAATTACTCAGTAGCTGAGTCAAGGGATATCGATCCTTAGCTCACAAGTGTGATCTTTCAGAGGAGAGGTTTTTCTCAACTTCAAAAGGCAGCACAGCCCTCAACAGGCAGTGGTTGGTAAGAACCCAAGACTGGAGCTGGTACCTGCCTCTGCTGCTGGCTGCTGTGACCCTCTGTGGTGGCTTTTTCTTCCCTGCTGAAGATGGGAACCAGCAGCCGTGGCACAGGGAGGGTTGTTGCTGCTGTGGTGTACCTCATTCCAACCCTAAAAAGCTTGTGCTCAGTAGCCTGGACATGGAAAATGTGAGCTGGTTGTTGAGGTGACAGCACAGCTGGGAACAGCCTGAACCCACTGGTGTGAGTGGTTCTCCTGCACTGGACCCAACTGACCTGCTGTGGAGCCAAGATTTTTGCTGCAATACTCAGTTTCCATTCTCTTCAGGGCCAGCCTGTGAAGCCTGGCCAGGGTTTGGCCTCCAGCAGCACAGTTGAAACCCCCTTCACACACTCTTATTGCTTAATTACAAGCTGTCAGCTGTCACTGGTCCTCTGCTACCTTGTTTGGTACCAGAGACTGACCCTGATGCTCCCAAAGTGACAACCCCAACCATCAAGCTCATGGGCTAAATGGAGATATTTTGCTGGGTCTCTTAATCTGTTTGGCTCCTGCAGATCCAGATACTCTCCCCAGCTTTACAGAAAGGGCATTTTCTTAAAAAGTTTGTTGTTGTTGTGATGGGAGCCGTTAAAATCAGAATTAAATGCAGCATTAGCCTTCAGAGAGCCCAAAGCCATAGCTCAGGGGTGGCCCTGACTCATCGCAGCAGGATATTGACTCTGCAGCGTAATTAGGATGCTTTGAGAACCTGATTTCAAAATAATTGAGGTATAAAATTATGCGCCTGGCTCTCACAGCTACTACAGCCCCACGGATAAATTGAATAAGGGCCTGGACAAATGTGCTGCTTGGCTGTGGCAGGGACAGCAGCCAGTCTGGAGCTGTCCTGCCTCCCCATTGTTTGCTCTGCCCGAGAGGAGCCGGCTGCAAGCTGAGCTCTGCAAACAGCCCTGGGCTGCCACTGCTCCTGTTGTGCAGCACTGGGGGGTTGGCAAACCCATGGCAGGTCCAGCCATCAAAATGCTGCCTGCTTGCTAATCCCAGCGTGTTGGGCATCTCCCTTCAGACACCTCTGGCTGCTGGTAGCCATGGGCTGGAGGAGGGGGAAGTGATGGGAACACGGCTGGTGTTTTGACACCCGTTTTCCAAAGCTGTGTCATGGCTCCCTTGCTTCCAAAAGGGTCTCCTCTTCCCCCTTCTTCTTCCCCCTTCTTCCCCCTTCTTCCCTCCTATCTGCAGACAAACTTCAGTGTTTTGGTGAGCAATACAGGCAGCAGACTTAGAATCATAGAATTGTCAGGGTTGGAAGGGACCTTAAAGATCATCTCGTTCCAACCCCCCTGCCATGGGCAGGGACACCTCCCACTACATCAGTTGCTCACAGTCCCATCCAGCCTGACCTTAAAAATGTCCAGGGATGGGGCTTCCAGCACCTCTCTGGGCAGCTTGTGCCAGTGTCTCCCCACCCTCATAGGGAAGAACTTCTTCCTAATGTTTAATCTGAAACTTGGTGAGCTTTGATTCTCTGAAGTCCCAACACTTTGTAACTGTTGTCCTCAGTGAGTTATCTGAAAATGTGATTTTTGTCACCTCTGTCCCACCTGGCATGATGTTCCCCAAGACCTGAATCTGGTGAAAACCCATGTTTGCCTTTCATGGTTTCCCACCTGGGCTCCACTGCTCTTGGAAGGGTTAGGGCAGGTTATTTTCAGCTCAGAGGCAGCCCAGGCTCCAAATTTGTCTTGATATTTTCTTTTCAAGCAATCTAGTTTAAAAAAATAAAACAAATAAGTCAGGTTTGTTCTCTTTGTGCCTTCTTCAGGGTCAGGCTGCTGCTCCCCTACTGGCCCTCACAGTGTGAGATTGCAGAGTGGTTCTTGCTCTTTCCCAGTGCCTTTCCAGCATTGTTTGCTACCCAACTTTGAGGGACTGGTTGTAGTAGCTGGAGTTTTGGGGAGCATCACCTCTCCAGTGGACACCTCATCAGGACCTGCTGCTCCCTCGAGACCGGCAGCCTGACCCAAAACATTGACTGCAGGGAAGGAGAAACCTGAAGTGGAACTTCACAGCAAAACCTCAGCTCTGGTAAAAGCCAAGTAGGAGCCACCACCGTGGTCAGACATGCTCCACATGCTGGGAGCTGCTGGTGGCTGCTGCTCTGCCTGCTTGGGGCTGGAATGGTTGAATGGTTGGGTTTTCAGCCTGTAATAAAATAAGCCCTCTTGTGTCTCGGCTGTCTGGATTATAACCTGCCTGCCACTTCATTATAAACACATTTTTTCCATCTTGCTACTGCTTTCCTGCCCTTTTATTGCTTTTAAGATTCTATTTTTTGTTTTATTAATCTCTTCCAATCGATAGAAATATCCTGGTTTTAGTGAGCAGCAGAGGCAGACCTGAGTGATGCCCTCGTGGTGGGAGCAGAATTGCTTCCAGAGTGTTTGGGGGAGAGGGAGGAGGAGCTTTAAAATCTAATTTTCAAAGATCTCTAAAGCATAACAAACTGCTCAAGATGTGGCTGAGTCTCCCACTGCCATGAACTCCAAGAGTTGGGATCTCAGCATGGTTCTAATGCACATCTGGGGCCAGTGCTTGAGATCCACCCCCTGGTGCTTCCTGTTCTTTGTCATGGCACTAATTAAAAACCACCTAATGAGAGGGTCTCCACCTCTTCTGGAGGATGAGTTTGATGGAGGAAATCCTGTGTGTGTGTGTATGGATGCAAACCTTCTGTGCATGGTCTCCCCAGAGTTATTCTTTACATGTTTACCATAGCAAAGAGATTTTTTTATCACCTCCAGTTTGCTCTGGCAGCAGGAAAATGAAACAGAGACTTGAATTTGAAATAAATAGTTGAGATGATGCAGCCCCAGATGGATTGCTATTCCACAAGAGCCAGTCTGGGTTGTGCCTCAAGTGCCCTCGAGGTCCTGCACAGGTTAGAAGCCAGTAGACCTGGGTTATAAATCCTGAATTTTGTCCCTGGTTGCTCTGTGACCAGGGGCATGTGTTTGAACCTCTCTCAATCTTGTAAAAGGCTGTGGAGTGCTGTGCAAACACTGAGTAGTGCTGAGAGCAGTGTGGTCTCCTGGCTCCCAGCACACTGTTTAATCCACTAGATAAATTGGTGGTTACTCTGTCCTTTTTTTTTTTATTCCCATCCATAGGGTTTGGGGCAGCTTTGGCTACAGCAGCTTTATCTGAAGGCTTCCAATAAATAGGCACAGCAGAAAGGTGGAATTTGGTGGTGAGAAGGAACTCTGTGTGCTAAGAGGGTGCTCATCAGATCCTTTTGGGGCTTGTTAGCCTTGCTACCAGCCAGCTTTGCTTCTTGGGTCCTCCCTTGTCACCAGCCATCTTCCCCCTCTCCATTCCTTACATGATTTTCTTGTCTTTTTCCACAGCCCATAGGGAGCCTTAAGAGTATTTGACAAGTTGCTGCTTTGAACCTTGGTGTAGTAAATGCTGTATTCCCTGGATTCTTAAGAAATAATTCTAAAATTGCCTTGAAGTGGGGTATAATGGGAGTTTTTTTGATGTTGCAGTTTGATCTCTGGCTGTATTATTCTGCAGTGGGAGTGTAAAAATGAGTCTGGCATTGACATGAGTGGCAGGAGGGTTTTGCCTGTAGACTACTTTGGAGGTGAAATAGAAAGGATCCTACCAAGACAGTAATTCAGAATAAAGCAGGGAAGGAAAGTACATTTCTGCTGCCTTTATTGTTGAAATCCAAATGGCTTTCTTCATCATGATGTTACTGAGGGCCAAGGAAGTCTAATTATTGCCTTTTCTTGCTGCTGGATGAATGTGAGGGGATAAAACCTGCTACCTTTGAGTGGATGCATCTCTGGTGTGTTGCTGGCATTGGAGAGATGCTTTATTGTCTGGCAACAGAAGGTCTTGCCTATTCATTTGGAGCTTTTGTCACATCTTCCACGAAGATGCTGTTGCATATGAAAGTCTGATTGAGATGGTGGCAAAGGGCAGGAGGGTAATAGCTGAGATGGTAGCCCCTGAAGCAACTCAAAATTCTTCTAAAAGATTTTATTCAATTGGATGCCAAGGGTCTGGTAGCACTCCAGGGATTCTTCTCTCTGCTATTAAGCTTATAGCCAGTACAAAAATTAATGTTTGCCTCTTGTTGTTCTTTTTGTCTAATAGAATGTTCTGCAATAAGGATGGGTAATAACTGCTCCTCTCTCTCTTTTTTTCTCTCTCATTCCTTTTCAGGGATCCTCAATGCCTTTGCTTGCCATTATTTAAGGAGCCTTTACTAAAAGCTTCTGGATTGTGTTTCTGAGAGGACAAAAAGATTCTTTGTTGTTGTATTCAAGATGCTCATAAAGGAATATCGGATCCCTCTGCCCATGAGCGTGGAAGAATATCGCATTGCCCAGCTCTACATGATACAGGTCAGGGGGGTTAACAGGGGCTTGGGGCATTGCTGCAGGGTTTGGGGGGATAAATATGGGGTTTGCTGGGGGCTTAGAGAGGAGCAAA
This sequence comes from Brachypteracias leptosomus, assembly GCA_013401335.1. Lineage (NCBI taxonomy): Eukaryota > Metazoa > Chordata > Aves > Coraciiformes > Brachypteraciidae > Brachypteracias > Brachypteracias leptosomus. Next base: position 90,703 of record VYZX01002827.1, on the reverse strand, counting down.
GGGGGGAAAATAACACAAACTCCCAGTTTATGGATCGCCTCTTGTTGTTGTTAAATTGGAGAACGTCTGTTTGACCTGCCCGAGGAAACAGCAGCTCATGGAAAGGCTCTTCTGAAGCTCTGAGCTTGTTTCCCAGTTGGGCTTTGGTTACTGGTCATGCCAGTTCCTGCTGCAAACCAAAGGCTCCTACTCTTTTGTTGGAAAGAAAGAGTCTGCTGTAAAATTGAGAAGGTAATCTAAAGGAATAACTTTGAATCTAGAGGGGGGAAAAAAAAATCTAGATGTAATATTTCTTTGCTGATGTGCTGCTATGAAGCAGATACTAATCAGTTTAGGCATCAAACTTAGATTATTTTTAATAGGCTTCTGAATACTGAGGGGAATTTCTGTTGAATTCCCTCTCTTCAATAAAGCAGTTAATTAAAATGTTGGGTTTTTGTAATTCAAATCCTCTGTGTCCTTATTCTCCCAGTGTTTGAAATGCAACCAGGAGTGTTTTTAGAAGGAAATGAGTCTGAAGTGTTATTTCATTGTCCCATACTTTAAATAAAATTTAATTTTGCACATCCAGAAGACAGTATCTGATCCAGAGTTTGCAGCAGAACTCCACTTTCTGTGGCAGGATAAAGCAATGGTAGAAAAATCTGCTTGGGTGTGAAACCTGAAATGAATTGAGGAAAAACCCAAACCCCAAAGTAAAAATAGAACTCCCCCACTTCTCCCCTGGCCATCCAACTGTGTTCCTTCAAGGACTCATGTTCTTAGCCTTGTTAGAACAGGTACAGTGTGTGTTTTCCAGTAACTACAGTCAAATTCCCTTTTCTTAACACAAATATATAATCTCTGTGTGTTTAACCTGAATGTTACCAAAGATTTTTCTTAGGTGGCTTCATTTTTGTGGATCTTTTCCTGAGGCTGCAGCTGCTTTGAGGATTGTAATGATTTTGTTACAACTTTTTTTTCTTCCAAATTTGGCTCAGCTGCTTTGAATCAAGAGCTGGCTGGTGGGGACAGTGTGTGAGTGGTGCAGGGTGGGGGAGAATCATCTGATGGAGGAGGAGGAACCCACCTGATGGAACCTTAACTGGGGAGTGTCTGGGTGAGATGGGAAGGATGTGGTCAGGGGGCTGAAGTTGCTGTTCAATTTAAGAACTTAAAATACTTTTTATATCATCAATGCAGAATAGTGCATTCCACCTTGTTCACTTGACAGTGATTTTGATTTTGGCCATATCTTAATGTCAAAGGCCATAAGCCAGGGGGGTTTCATGCAGGAGGAAGTTCACTGATCCTGGAAACTACCCATGAAACTACCTCTCCAAGTTGCCAACCAGAAACCAGAGACCTGCTCTAGTTTTCTAGTGCACTGACAGGCAGCAAAGTGAAGTTTCTTCCTTGGTGTCAAGTCAGATCTTTGCCCTCCTTCCCCTCAACCCAGTGCTAAGCTGGAAGTGCTTCTGGTAGACCAGGATCCAGGTGAGTAGAAGAGGAAAAAGTTAGTTGTGCTTTGTATTGAAAATACTAGTCTCAGCTTACACTTGAAAAAAAAGAAATAGCAAGAAAAAATTAACAACAAACCCAGAAAACCCATTTAGGGTAGAATGTGGAGTTTATATTCTTAGCATTTGGTAGCCAATACTGAAACTGGTGGGAAGATTCCTGCAGACTTCAATGGGAGCTTTTCCTAGACCATGGTATTAAATGTCCTTTTTCTTCAGTTTGATTTAAAAGTGGAGGTTTTGTCTTTGAGACAGGCTCTGGGGGGAGAGCAGTGGGGAGCCTGACTTCCATTCTGTTAGAGAATGAGCAAGTGCTTCATGTCTGTCTTTTTATTTCTCCTCTGAAACGTGTAAGGAGGCCACAGGAGAAGCAAGTTGCGTGTGCTGGAGGCCCTGAGGGGAACAAGCTGAGATATCTGTATAAAACAGCAGTGGAGAGGCAGTTCTTAGAAATCTTGGGCTGAAATGTCCAACAGAATGGTTTAAAATAGTTCCTGGGTAGAGGAGCAATTCTTAAAAGGTTCATTTCAAAGATGTTTGTTGTCTGGTGTGATTATTGCTGGAGACACTAGTCAGCCTGCTCCTGTAAGAAGCAGTTTTCCAGCTGTGTAAGATGGAGATGTCACAATTACTCCTCAAGGGTTCTGGAGAGCCTTAAGCATGTACCTGAAGTTTAACTCATTTAACTTCAAGCTCCTGAGTGAACATCTCCATTAAACTCCAAACCAGCTGGCAAAAAAGTTGCTTTTTTAAGAGCAAGCAAATAATTCTCCTCAATTTCAGCATCCTCCACAATGAAAGTTTTCCAGAAGGACCTTCTCACCTGGGATGATGAAGCAACTGCCCCTTGTAGTTGCTCTGGGAAGTGGTGCCTCAAAGCCCTGTGGGCAGGGATGTTCAGACTCCAGCTGTAGTGTTGTGGTCAATTTTTAAAGGTATTTTCATGGAGGTTTTTGCTTTGCAGTGGAAGGTCCTTTCATGAGAGAACAGTCCCTCCTTCTTAGAAGTCTTCACAAAAATTTCCACCAGATTTGATGCAAGCAGCATCTTGCCCAAGCAGTGAAGGATCTTCCCATTAAACTGGGACAGGCTGTACTCATATTTACCCTGTTTGCTGGATGGGAGAATTAAAATTATGCAGTGTATAATCCAGCATCTCTCTTGGTTCTCTGCCCCACTAGGCAGGCGAGACGTGCCATAAATCATTGTGTGTGGCTCTGTAATTCCTCTTCTACAGCTTGTTCTCCAGGCTGGTGTAGAAAGCTGTGAAAGCTGTGGTGAGTGGCTTGCTGCTTTTGCTTTTGAATTAATTCTTGGTTTTAAGTTTCAGGCAAGCAGCAAGTCTCTTAAATGTTGCTTTCTGCTCGCTTCCGAAATATTATCTACAGAGACAGTGGTTTCAGTACTTTAAGTAGCACTTAAATTCTTCCATAAATAAGTTAATTTTACATTACAGCAAAGGGCTTAATGTACCCTTGACTTGCTTGAAGCCCAGCAGAGCTCAGCTGAATTGTTTTTCTGTATTCAATTTGAGACTATCAATATCCCTCTTTCCATGGGAAGCCTCTCACACGGTGTTGTCAGTGTCTCCAGGTTGGGAGCTCTTGCTGCAGTAGCCACAGAGCAGTTGGGTCCTGGCTTTTTCATATGAACAAGGGTTTTTTTGCATCATTCCTGAGTCTCTTTTGCTATCCCAGTTAAAACATCCTATTTTTTATATCTGAGCCCAGAACCAGTGATCTACCTTCCTACTGTGACCTGGTTTTATTCTGCTGCGTGAAACAGGTGAAATATTTCAAAACAGTGAAATAATTCCTTGTATCTCTTTTCTAGACAATAGTTTTGCAGTGGAACTTTCCAGAAATCTGTACACACATTTGAAAGCCTGTCCTGCTTCCAAGGGTGAGGGATCCCTGGATAAACTCCACCTTGAGATTTGCCCATGGGACAGGGGAAGCTGCAGTTTGATGTGGGGAAACTGCAGAAGATGGACTTCTCGAGATGAGCAATGAAATGGGGGTTGGACTAGATGATCTTTTGAGGTCCCTTCCATCCCTTAACATTCTGTGATTCTGTGAAATGAGGTTGTTTCTGGAGGGGAGAGCTGTAAGCACCTGCAAGGATTTATTTTTCCTGCAGCAATGCTGAACCAAGGACTCCATCCTGGATGTGCCTTCTCCAACTCTGCACATCACAAAGGCACGTGCAGCATTTCTGTCTCTGTGAGAACATGGAAGCCTGTAGAGCACAAAGAATAGAACCATTCTTTATTATAGATTAGCTAGATCTCATTAAAAAGTCTCTTAATTATTCCTCTTTTAAGTGCCTTACCAGCTCTCCTTCCTGTAACACTTGCTTCCTTTTTTTGTGTGTATTTAGGGAACCTACCTTTTTGTATGCACAAAACCCACACACTTTTAAGTCTCTATCTCCTAAAAGCTTGTATTCCAAGGTCTGGATGTATTTGTCAGAAAGATCAGTGTGTTATTAGCCAAAGGTCAGGCCATTTGTCATCTTAATACCATTCATTACTGCAGCTCCATGTGCCATGAGATTCCGAGAGGCCGCTGCCTTTCTGACCCTGACATGAGATGAGAGAATTCCTCTTGTTATTAAATCTTATTTTTATATCAGTGTGCATAGCTTCCTTTCCCTGCTCTAAGTCAGTCCAGTCCTCACGCAGTTTTCCCTGAGTATTTTTGTGACCTTCCTCCAAAGATAGTGCACCTTATAAATATTCCTCTGGACCTAGTGATTGCCTTTGGAGGATGAGACTTATTTTAAGATGCTGCGTCATCCTTGTAAGCTAATAACGTGGGTACTTTGTCATTCAGCACGTTGAGGTCCATGTTTGAGGCAATCTGGTAAAGATAACCTGTCTGCTGAAATGGGGCAGGATCCTGGGAGGATCTTCTCATCTTTTAACATGAGCTTCTCTTCCGCAGCCCCTCAGGGCTTTGCATTTATTGCCTTCCCTGCAAAATCAGAGCGTGTTTTGCGAGCATCTGCTCTGTGCTGTGCTCTCCTGTCGTGGTGGCTGATGGAGCAACCCTGAGTTGCTTCTCTCCTTGCTGAAGGATCATGGTTTGTCCATCATCTCAGTCTCCAGCCCCCTGCACCGTCCCATCATCTCCTCCATTTGTGCCTAGCTCTCTATTTGAGAACAGGCTTGGAAAATGTGCTTGGTGGTGGGAATTCTTGAGGTCATGTCCTGATACCTGGATGCAAAAGTCGTGTCCCTCAAACGACAAGCTACACTTGGCAACTGCCAGCAGGCTCAGCAGATGGTGAAGGATTGATTGAGTGGGGGAAAACAAACTTTAACCCTTCCTCTCTGGACACTGAAGAACTGGCTGGCTGATGACTTCCCTTCCATTCACAGATGCCTTGTCCATCTGGACAGACAGACATAGATGCTTTAGTTTTAAAAGCAGGTGACAGCTCCAGACACCCTGGAAGATTCTCAAGTCCAACAGCTAAAGTTTAAAGCTTTTACAGCAATTTCTATGCTGCAGCATGAAAAACTTGTGACTTCTCTGTTCTCTCTTCTTCCTCTGGTTTTCTTTTCCTTTTCTTTGTGATCCTTCCGAAGGAGGAGAGTGAGACAGTGGCAGTTGCTCAGCTTTGAGAACAAGGGTGACACAGGTATGTTCAGTGCTTCCAGATCTGTGGTCTGGTTTCCACAGGTGACATTTGGGGAAAACACACAGAAATAGCAAATATCTTTTCTGCATTTATTTTTTTTTTAGCTCTTCTGTAGTCATTATCCTGGAATAGTTGTTAAGCTGGCTATTATTCCACACCTGGTGGAAAGAAGATTGATTTTAGAGCAGTGAACAATGCTGCCTTGACAGTTCACATGTTCTCTCTTTCTCTAACAAAACTGAGTGAAGCTGAGATAAGGTTATAGCACAAAAATTATTGTAAACTTCAGATTTGTCCTGCATTTAATATGGGATGCAGCACTGAAAACCCTGCTGAGCTTGTGGCTGTCAAAAATCCTTTTCCTTCCTTTATTTTTTTTTATTCCTATGAAAGATTTCGGACGTGTGGACAAAATCTTGGCTGTTGACCCAGATCAGGTTCTCACTTTGTCAAACACCCAAAGGCAAGTGATGAGTTAAGTATTAGGAAAACTCTGGAGATTTCTTCAAGCCAGTCCTGCAGTATTTTAGCATTCAGCCTGTTGTTGTTAGGGAATAATTGCTCTGGCTTCCTGAAATCTAAGGGGTGTAGTCAGAGGACCAGAATTGATGTAAAACACCCTGAGTTGAAATTTCATCTCTGACTCACAATAGAATAATGGGCACCTCACTTTGCCCATTACAAGGGACAGTAATTCTCACACGCAGTGTCTGTGGAATGGTTGATACAGTGAAAAATCCATTTAAAGACAAGGAAGGAAAGACTCAAGGTAAGATGAAACACTGAGTAGTAGCCATTTGAAAGATGAAGCGTGTGGGGTAAACAAGTTTGAGGTAGCTCCATAATAAAGTGATTCCTAATTCATGTGCCTCTGGCACATCCAGCCCTGGCTCTGGAGGAGTGTGACTGGGAGGGAAAATGATTAATGAGTGGCCACGAGAACAGTTCTTTTAATGCTGTAAATTATTTATAGTCCTGCACAATTGATTGTCCCCAAAATATCCTGGCTTTGTACAAACAGCTTCATTAATATCTAGACCTGGTTCTAAATAATGCAGCGTGTACAAGGTTTGTACAAATTGGTGCTGTCCATATCTCTGCTGGTGTCTCACAAGGGTCTGTGGCTGACAGCCTGTCCTGGCTTTGACTTTTAGGGCTTTTTTGGGGGAATGAACTTTATGTTGCAAGAAAAACAGCCAAGAATGATGATGTGCTGCAGGTAACCTGCACCTGCTTGGCTGAGAATGGTCCCTTCTTCAGGGCCTTCTACATGCTCAGCTTGGTTCTGCTCCTGCTGGCTGGGGAGTCTTGCAGGATTTGGGGCTGGAAACACAGAGGGAGGAGGTTCTTGCAGCCTGGGTGTTGTGCAAAGGGCTGTGACCCCCACCACAGCTCTTCTGGGCCCCTTAGTTCAAGGAGGACACAGAACTGCTGGAGAGAGTCCAGCAGAACCACGGAGATGATGAAGGGAGTGGAACATCTCCCTTGTGAGGAAAGGCTGAGGGAGCTGGGGCTCTAGCTTGGAGAAGAGGAGACTGAGGGGTGACCTTCTAAATGTTATAAATATGTAAAGGGAGAGTGTCAGGAGGATGGAGCCAGGCTCTGCTCAGGGACATCCAGTGATAGGACAAGGGGCAATGGGTGCAAGCTGGAACAGAGGAGGTTCCACATCAATAGGAGAAGAAACTTCTTCATGGTGAGGGAGACACTGGAACAGGCTGCTCAGGGAGGGTGTGGAGTCTCCTTCTCTGTAGATGTTGAAAACCCACCTGGATGTGTTCCTGTGCAACTAGGTTGGGCAGACAGCTGCCAACTGCTTTATGGTTACTCTCAAAGTCACCTACTTATTAAACTAATATATTTGGATGTCCCCAGCGAAGGCAGACTGTCCTGAGGAGAAGGAGCAAAAGGTACTTGACTGTCCTCATGGCTCTGAGCACAACCCTCCAGCTGCAGAGTGTGTAGGACAGCCCCATTCTTGAGGCCAAGTCACTGCAGGGATGGTGAAGGTGGTTCTTTGGTCTGTCAAGTGGACCTGGAAGCTTGTTGTTTGGTCAGCAAAGCCTTAGGTCTGTGTGGAATGCCTCCATGCTGATGAAGCTCTTCTCTTTGGCCATCTGCTACAGCAGCCTGGCATCTTTTCATGGCATTATGACTTGTTTTGTGCCAGGATGGGGAGTCTCCTTTCCTTCCACATACACACTTTGCAACTCTCTTATTTTAGGACTCCTTTTGTTTGTTTTCAGCTGGATGGTAAGACCACGTAGGAGCAGGTTTTATGTTCAGCTGCTGGAGCTTTGGTGTTTGGGGGAAGGATGGAAGGAAGCACTGCAGGTTGCCCAGCCATTGATCAAGCCTAGAAGGAGGATGCTTAAAACAGCTGCTCTTTTGCCTTCATTAATGAAGCCATTGATGAGGAACAGATTTCTCTCCCCTTTCCCCAGGATTTCAGGTCATTCCTCTGTGTAGAGTGCAGTGAGGCTTGGAGTCAAAGTGCTATTGTCAAGCCTCATGTTCTGATCATTATCTTGTTGGCTCAAACTGACCTTTCTTTGCTTAAATAAGTATCAGCACTGACCCTTCATGGGTTGTTATTTTATTTTTAACAGCACTAATTGGATTAAAATAATTTTCATGCGTGAAGGATGCATGTTAGAGCACAAAGGGCACAGGGAAACCTCAGCTGTGGGCACCATGGTTACGGGTGACATCACTTGGTTGGCTGCTACCAGGAGTGATTTGTGTGCAGTGCTGAAGCCCGAGTGAAGATGGCCTAAACTAAACCCAGAGGATTGCTGATGCAGTCCCATTGCCATGGCAACAGATGCTGCAGTTTAAAGTTGCCTGCATCCATCATGTGGTGCACGTGGTGGAAACAAAGCCCTGGTCCTGTGGTGTCCACAACTCCTGGAAGGGCAGGAGCGGTGTTACTGGAGAGGGTGGGGAATCCCATTGCAGTTGGTCTTGGTTTCCCCTTTAGGTGGCTGTGCACAGAGGTAGAGTGAGCCTTGACTTTGGGTGACAACACTCACAAGTCCTCACTGTCCTCCAGTTGCTGTTGAGGGACTGTCAGTTCAACTTGATGTGGATTGTTTCTGATTTCTGCAGGCCAAAAGTCCTATTAAAGCCCATCCCTGGAGGAACATGGTTCCTAGCTCCTGCTTACCTTTAATATGTCTTTCCAATATGACCAGGAGTAGAGGAGCTTCCTTGTCTTCCCTGTTTTTGAGGACTGTTGTGCTGGTTTTTGGTAGAGATCCCTACTCAAGCCCAATGAAGAAGCACCATGCTTAGGATGCTGAAGTGGGGCTTGAAAGATCTGGGTACTAGATGTAGCCCCATCAGCAGCTCTGTGTCTTCAGCTTACTGTCTCCCTCTTCAAAATGCTGCTTCCTTGTTGATTCCATCATCTCTAATGTGAGAGGACTCAAGCAATTGCTTGTCTTTCCCAGCAAGAAGTTGTGTGTGCCCTTCTCCTTCAGCACTCTCCTGCATTAGTAACAGTAAGGGGTGATTTTTATTTGAATTTAATTCATGTCACTTCCTGTTTGCTCTTAAAACATGTTCTGCACTGATAAAATTATGTTGGTTTTGGTCTGACCAGAAGTTCTCCTTCTTGGCTGCTCTAAGAATGGGATGATACCATCTCCTCTGTTCCTTTTCACACTGAAAAAAGCTTTTTGCTCAGATATCACCCTGATTATGGTGATAAGATTTTAATTGTTTCAGTTCTTTGACACATATTTTGAAAAGAAAAAAAAAAAAAAGGAAGAACCAGCTTGGGAAGTTTGACTTTTAGAGTAAACCAACACTTTGTTTCCATAGTCAAAAGACCTGATTTTTGATTCCCTGCTGCAAATACTGCCCATGAATGGTGCCTGGTCTGTCAGATCTCTGTGTCAGCAGGCAGAAGGTTGCTGGTGGTGAAAGCAGATTGCTCGTAATGAATTAGATGTCAGTTCAAATGCTGAGAGAGGAGTGGTGAACAGAACCCAGAGCTGAGTCACAGCATGGCAGAGACAGCTGAGGAGGGAACGGCTGCACCCGTGTCCATGCCCATCATCACTGCACATGTTACCCATGTACCAAAGCCCCGTGCTGGGAAAATGTGGCAGGAATAAACCACGCATCAGTTTCAGGACCTTTTGGTATTTTCCAGCATCTCTATCTTTGGCTTTGGGGTTTTAGGTGCTGTTTAATCCTGGCTTGCAGAGGGTATGGCTGGAGCTGTGCATCTGTTGTCATGCTGGTTTATTTGTGGTGTTTGAGTGCTGGGATCACCACAATAAACCCTAAAGTTCCTTATAGCCTCTCCCAGCATTTCTGTGAAAGGCTTCCCTGTGCACCCAGAGTCTAACTGGTACCTTAATACCTGCAGCTTCTGCTCTTGCAGGTAGGAGATGATGGTGGCTCATAGGCAGCTGCCTGGAGGACATCAAGGAAAGCAGTTGGTGATGGGAAGAAGGCAAAAAAATCAATCAGTGAAATCTCCAATAATGTCCAGCTGGAGATAATTGGGAATATTTTTCTCTTAACCTATGGAAGAGATTGAAATTAAGTGGTTTATTCCTCTCCCAGCCTGAATTTTGTTACTCAACCCTTTAGGGGCCTTAGTACTTCCTTTCTAAAACTGAATAGAAAATAAAAAAAAAAATTAAAAATAGGTCTCATTAGTGAAACCAGGTCTTGAAAGCTCTCCAATGATGGCAGGAATCATCCATCCTCAGCAGCTTCAGGCAGTTTTGTTGTCTGGTGGGTTGTGTGAGGCAATTTAGACTTTTCTCTGCTTCCCAAAGGACAGGCCTGTTTCTGGGGACTTAACTGGCATTTGTGGCAGCCTTGGCATCCAAAACAATACCAAAAAAAATAGTAATAGGCTACAGAGAATGTTTTCTTAGCCTCCCTTGCCACAACAGCATGAGCAAGTATGTTAGCAGGACCCTCTGGGGACAGTTGCTGTCATGTTTTTCTTCAGTGGTTACACAGATGCCTTTGCTGTTGTTAACTGAAACCAACAGGCAGCTGGAAACTTCTTGTGTCCATATCTGTGGCCAAATGGGAGAAAACAATCCCAAGACTCCCGAGTTATTTTAATGGATTATCCCAGCAGAATTTGTCTGGACTCTCAGAATACCCACTTGCCAAAAGGGAGCTGAAGCAAAGGAGAAAAAAACCCCTTCTGATTATTGTTTGCAGACAGTAATTTGTGTCTTCATTATTCATGGACAATGGTTTTACCAAGCGTGGTGCTGTCAGTCTTCATCATTCAAACCATTTCACAGCAAAACTCCCATGGGTCACTGGTACTGTGTGAATAATTGCTGGAATACACCAAGAAACTTCACCAAGAAACTTCACCAAGAAACTTCACTGTGAAGCTAAAGCACATCAGCCTTTTGTAATCACTATCTAACTATTGGGATTGAGTTTTATTGTAAATATTAGTGGTAAACAAGGTAAGCTTAGAGCTATAATCTTATTTTTTAAAGCTAGAACAATGCCTGGATCGAGCACTATCACCATGCACCCTACCCTGTCTTTGCAATATCATTGCAGTGCTCAAAAAAATACAACTTTAGGAGGAACTAAAGCCTGAACTGTTTGAAGTGCTGCTCTAGGCTTTGTGTATTCCCTGTATTGTAGGGGGGTTGGACTAGGTGACCTTTGGAGGCCCCTTAAAACCCAGAACATTCTATGTGCTTGAGCCTCTGCAGCCTTTGCTTTATTCTGGGCTGGATCATCAGCAGCAGGATTTGGTTGATTTAGGATAATATTCTTCTAAGCAATACTGCATTTGTTGGTGGGGTTGGTTCATTTGTTGATGGGGTTGGTTTTTCTTCTAATGCACCTAAAGCAAAACACAACAAAGCAAGTTTAAGTCCCAAGTTTAAGCCTGAGTTGTGTGTTTCTCCAGCTGACAGGATAAAATGTATTTTAGCTGTTTTATCCAGCATGATGAACTCATCTTCTGTGAATGCTGTTGCTTCAGCTGGAGTGAGACTCCTCACGTTGGGGAGGTCTCTGTTGCCATCCACCATCCTCTTTTGAGCTGTACCCCTCTAGAAGAACATAGAGGTTGCACTTAGTCACCTCAAGGCTTTGCAAGGTGTGGTCCATGTTGGTAGCTGGTGGTGAAGCACATTCCTGACTGGGAGAGGGGATGGAAGATCTGAGAACTCAACCTGTCTGCTGGTGGAAGGCTTTGTTTACAGCCCTTTGTCTCCTGTTGTGAAGGGCAGATGATAGATGGGGCTGGGCTAGCCCAGTGTTTAGATGACATTCATGGGAATTATTCAACTCTGATTGTTGTGGTGAGGTCACGTGCTCTGTCCCATGCTATGCTGCTGTGCCAAGAGATTTATTTTAATAGAAGCCTTTAAGTAACTGGCATTCTTGCTAATCATGGTGCATCTGCTTCTCTGGGTTCCCTGTTATGAGTAATTTAATGCTGTTACTTTAGCTAGAAGGGATCTGTGTCACCATCTGTCCTGGAAAGCTATTGATGGGGCCGTGCAGAACATGGAGTGTCATCAGCAGAGGAGGGGGACTTCTAGAGGGATGACTGGATTTCCTCTTGTAATACAATATAAGTCGGTTTACTGTGATTACAGCTCGTGAAAGCTGGTGGCCACTCTTTGATTTTTGTTGAGGACCATCCCTCAGATCCTTACATAGAAGGAAGAGAATGTTGTGAGTTAGTAGCAGGTAACACAGGTAACCTAAGTCAAGTCTCTACTTCTCCCAAGGACGTGGGTCTATGAGGCTGAAACCTTCAAGACTGACCCTAAAACACCAGCACTCCCAGCAGACAGACACTCTTTGGAGAGGGCTTGCCAGGCACTTCCCAAGCCAAATGCTTTCCTAATCAATGGCTAGTTTTTTAATTGCTGTTTACAGACCACTTCCTTGGAACAAGCCCTCTCTCCACGCCGTAGCTGAGTCACAATAGACATGAAGAGGCTGGATGGTTGGAAAGCAAATTGCTCTTCACTTCCCTAAGTGCTGCACTTCCCCAGTGACAGAGTGTCATCCTGGGCTCTCAAATGTGTGTGGATGAGGTCTTCATTTTTATTGTCTGAGAGGAGTATCTTCTTTTTGTCTTTGTGGCTGGTTAGTAATTGGGCTGTTCACCATCTAACCCGACTTTTCCCATCCTTCCTGAGCTCACTGCAGCTTGTTGCCTTCTCAGCAAGCTCACTGGTAAGTGTGAGGGCTGGGAAGCAGCTTTGTGTGGGTTTATTGGGTGGGGTTTTTCTCTGAGCCTACAGTCCTTCCCAGCAACGTGGTGTGTTTTGAGTATAAATTGCCCTGACTCAAAAGTCCTGGCTCAAGAGATGGTTTAGGGTATGAACTTTGCAGCTTTCATTTCACATTCATCTAAGAAAATGTTCTGGCTGTCCCTTGTTGGATCTTATGTAGATAAGTGACAAGCAGGAGGAATGTGTAGGGCCAGAATTTGCTGAAGGCTTGAAACCAGGTGAAAGAGGCTATGGGCTGGAGTTGGTCACCTGGAAAGGCTCTCAGAGTAGGGTTCACAGGCTCCTGCAGGTGCAAAGGAGGGAATAAAATAACCAGAAATCAGAAGTGGGACTTGAACTGACTTCCACAAAGAGTCTCAGTTAATTTGGGTTTTTTCCCTTCTCTCCCTCGCCAAGTTTTGGGATGATAACACCATGGCACCCATCACATCTCCTGGGAGCTGACAGCTCTGTCTGAGTTGCTGAGTGTTAGCATTAGCAGGTCATGTGGAAAAGCTGCTCATGGGAGTATTCATGTAAAGAAAAAATTGCCCAATATCGCAGGTTCACCAGGGTTCTAGCTGTGGGATGGGAACCAGGCAGCTCATCTTTATGCAGAGAGATTTTTATCCAAACTGGCTAAATGGGGGAAAGAAAAGTGGAGAGTGTTAGTGCTGAGTTATCACATCTCCTGGGCTTCCAACCAGGAAGGTTTGAGCAGAGGGACTCCTGAGCTGGGATCAGGCTCCATCATTATGAAAGGATTGGGGGTTGTTTTCTCTGACCTGTTTCAGATGTGAACCATTTCTTGTTGTATTGAAATCAAAAAGGATGGATCCCTCAGGTCTCTATGCAGAGACTGAGGATGTTTCATCTGCAAAGATGGGTTATACTTGGTTCAGAACAGTTGTGTTTGGAGGCTGAGGGCATAGACAAGTGTCTGTGTCCTGTTCACCACAGCTTGAATCTTCTTCTCATGGAGAACTCCCACTTAGGAGACCATCAGAGCCAGGTTTGCTTTGAGTGCTTGTCTTTAGTCTTCTCAAGTGGAGCAAGTTGGGGAGAAGCCTCCTGCTTTGGTCCACCTTCAATCCTTCAGGAAAAGCAACAGAAGAAAACAGATTTTGGGAGCTGTATTGAGCAAGGGTGACATGGTGCTGCAGGGTAGGGTGCCAGGGGCTTGGAAAAAAGGAAACCCATATTGCAGGAGAGCTCCCTGGCTGCTGCTGGTCTGTTTGGTGGGAGCTGGCAGCAGAATTGGCACCACAGATCCTTGAACCTTCAAACCTGTGCTCATGGAAGCAGCTGGCCCCTTGCATGGCCTGTGAAGAGCTCTAGAGATGGAGAACTAGAGGGGGGCAAAGCATAAGGTGTGTCTCAGGTGGAGCTCTGGAAGGAAGAGTATGAAATTCATTCTGAGAAAGAAAGCCTAGAGAGTGTTTATATCCATTTTCCTATCAACCATGGCTATTAAACCAAAATAAATCTTCAGTCTTTTGGTTTCCTAGTTCAATATGAGAATTTGTAAATCTATGGATCAAGTTCTGTGTAGGTCTGGCTTGGTGCAGCCCTAGGAGGTGCCAAGTCCCCTCAGTGCTGGGGATTTCTTTTGAAATTTAAAAACTCTTAAATATATTTTGGTCCCCAATGAGGACGTGCAGATTTGACTGGAATTACTGCTAACCCTGCAATCTAGGATGGAGTTTTACACCCAGCTGGTGTAGGATCCTACGTGTGATGCCCTGGCATGAGGAGAACCCATCTTTGCTTATAGCTTCCAAGTGCTTCTGCCATATAATAAACCTCTAGATGTCCATGATTTGTCTCAAGTGTTGAGAGCAGCTGCTGTTATTCACTCTGCCTGCTGGGTTACTGCCTCTGAATTAACCAGATTTTGAGGTCATCAAGATTATTTAATGTTATTGTCATAAATATTTGCACAGGACTTGGTCAGTGCTTACACAAGGACTGAAAGACAGTAATTTGTTTTAAGAGGATGTGTGTTTTAATGAACTGTCAGCTCAATGGTAGGAATAAACTGTAAAAAAAGTGCTTTTCTTGTGCAGGACTATTGCGGTTGGTGGGGTGGGGAAAAAAATGCCTGTTGAGCTTGTCAGTTATTTGGATTTGTCTGTTACAGCTGATTAAATTTCAAATGGCTTGAGAGCTCTTTAAAAAGAGGGCTGTTTACTCCTAAATAGCTGTGTTGGCTTCTCATCCTGACCTCAGAGGAGGAGAGGCTGATCTCTTGCATCTTATTAATCATTTTCTGCTAAACCATGTTATCCTTTGAGTTGTTTGCATGCCCAAAGTGAGGAGTTGTTATTGTGTTATATTTCACAGTTGCTTCTTGTATAAAATTCCATTTTTTTTCCCCCCTTAATTTCCAAAGCTCTCAAATACCAACAATAAACTCCCAATACCAACAATAGGAATCTGTTGTTTGGAAATGGTGAAGGTTATACATCATCCAATCTGCTGAAATGTGTTAGAGATGAATAAATATTTGGTTTGCCTCTAGCTCTTCTTAGAAGCATTGGAATTAGTTGGTTTTTTTTAATTGAAGGAATTTTTGCCAGGTTCCTCAATGAGGGACAATACTACAAATAAGCCAAGCTATGGAGGCTGCCAGGGGGTGCTGTGTGCATGCTGGCAAACTTGGGTTGTTTCTTCTCAATATCTTAATTAGCAGAGCAAATCTCCAAGCTGTTCTTGGAGAGCTGCTGTCATGCCAGATCACAAGCAACAAGCCCCCAAATCCTGTGGTTTTTAGGTCATAAAATAGGCTTTAGTTGTGTGATGTTGTGCTGGGTGTGTGTATGTATGATCCTTGATGCTGATACAAGACCACAAGAATGTGCCAAGTTGGACAAAGTCCCCTTTGCCCTGTCATCTGCTGATGTGAAAGGCTTTAGTGCTGTTGGGGTGCTCATGATGAAGGGGGGGATGAAGTGCTGGGGTCTGAGCCATAGGTCCTACATCAAAGCTGACCTAGGGATGAGCCCCACAACCAAACAATGTATTTTGTAGCAGTAACCAGCAGAAGGTTTTTGTCTGTCTGGAGGTGTGGGACCCGACACCCACCCTTGCTGAGAGATATGTGGCCAAGACCAAAATAAATAGAGATGCTCCTTTGGGTTCCTCCCCTTGGTCTGAGCAGAATCCAGTAGGGAGGATAACACCAGATGTTCTGCATTGAAGTTCTGAAGGTGGTTTGCTCAACTAAGGGTGTTTATTCAATGGTATAAAAGCTGGGCCCTCTTGCAGTGACTTTGGAAGCCTCACCTACGAGTGGACACCCTGTGTAGGACTTCCCCATTGCTGGGACAGGTTCCCCAAATCCTCACTGCAACTGGGGCTCCCCAGGGACTGGGGACTAGAGTTACTTTACCCTGGTTATTTCTGCTGCTGCTCTGATCATTTCACTTCTGTATCACTTTGAAATAGTAGAGTAAGTCTAAGCCTCTTGGTGTCTGTGTGCTTTCAGTTGACCCTGTCAATGGACAAAACAGGAGGAGCAATTGATGTGTCACAAACTGTCTCTTAGTGTCAACATCCATATTTCTACAGGATCCCTAAGAAATCCAATCTCTGTTCCTGTGTTGACCAGACTGGTCTCTAAATCTTTCCTTTATCTCTAGGTTTGATAATCTTACTGCCAGGGTGCTGCTAGAGTTCTGTATGAAGCTCTCCTCAATAGGAGTCATAAAAACCATCCTCAATGTTCATGTGCAATGCAGTGGAAGGATTAATTATATATGTTTTCCCTTTCAGAAAAAGAGCAGAGAGGAGACATGTGGAGAAGGCAGCGGGGTGGAGATCCTGGAGAACAGGCCCTACATGGATGGCCCAGGGGGCAATGGGCAGTATACTCACAAGGTGTACCACATTGGTATGCACATACCCAGCTGGTTTCGCTCCATCCTGCCCAAGGCAGCCCTGCGAGTGGAAGAGGAGTCATGGAATGCATATCCTTACACAAGGACAAGGTAAGGAGCAGCATGTCCAGAGCTGTCTCCACTTCAGAGAGAAGATTTGAGGTCACTCTATGTGGTAGTGGCATCTCACCCGTCTCCACTGATATCCTTTAGAGAAACTGGGGTCAAGTCCTGAAGTTAATCTCAGGAGTGTGAGTGTTGCCTGGGCTGGCTGCATCCCTGCTGGAGGATTTGTGGCTGGTTGCTCTAAGCTTTGAGCTGGTTTGTCCATCAAAACATGGGAAATCTTGAATGGTTTTTATTTAGGCTTGGATCCTGCACTGCATGTTCTGCTTAACTGTGCAGATCTCTGCTGGCTCAGTGGAGTTATAAATGTACCCCGTGATGGGACAGTTGTCATGCTGAACACTGTCAAGTGAGACAGGATTCATTTGTTCTAGGGTGGAAAGTGTGGGGAGAGAAGGATCTTAATAAATAAATCTGGTGCTGCTTTTCTGGGAACTCTCTCACTGTCATTTAGCTAGAAAATAACAAACCTACATGCTGAGGTTTTCACCCTGAGAAGGGAAGAGAGACAGAGGCTCTGTGGAGCCTTCTGGGACCTCCTCATTTCAGCTGAGTTGGTCTGGGAGGACTTGGATACCCTGGAATAAATAGCTTTATGCTAGTTACTGTGGTTTGGAGGTTCTGCCCTTTTCCAGGTTTACAAGTTTCTTGCTGTCATCTTTCAGAATAAAATGGCTTTAATGGATGGTTTGATTTTTATCCAAAATCTAGAGAAGTTTCATAGTTTTAGCTGGTCTCTACAAGTAACATCAGTGTGGGGGAAGGTGAGGGAGTCACTGTCTGGACAGGCAGCTGCTTGTGGCTGGATGGAATGGAGCTGTCTGACTTGCAAGTGATTAAAGTCCACTTCCAGTCTGGTTTTATCTGTTCTCTCCAAATGCCCATGAGTCAATCAGTTGGCCAGGAAACCTGGCTCTGCACAGAACCAGCCTGTATTTTATTCTGCCATAGATTCCAGGCAAGAGCTCTGCTTGTCTCCTGTAGAGGTGCATATCCAGGGTGTCCTTGTGCTAGCATCTGTGGCATAACATCACTTGTTAGTATAGAGAGCCCAAAACTTATCTCCTGGCTGAAAACTGCTCCTTTGAAAACAGTCTGTCCTGATAGTACAATCCTGGAGGAGACATTGTTCAGTTAATTGCAGGTTTTTGTCAATGTCTCTGCAAATTGAGACAATTTCTTGGGTCCCCTTGGGCTCCTACTTGCTTATTGTCAGCTGGGAAGTTGTTTCTTGGTCAACGTGGGTGCCCAGGCTCCAGTAACTACTCCATGGAACACTTCATGGGGAGCACAGCCTAAATCAGAGCTATTCCAGTCAAGCCACACATCCAAGGTGAGCTCCTGTCTTAAGAAGTTATTAAAGAATCTGGCTTTAATATCTACAGTTGATATTTTAAGCATATCTGAAATAAAACATGAGTGAAGGCTGATTTTCTACATCTTGGGAAAGCATTTTCTCCCCTTGCCAAATGGGGTGGGATTGACTCTGAGCTTCATTGTCCTCACTTTCCAGGTACACGTGTCCTTTTGTGGAGAAGTTCTCTATTGACATTGAGACATACTACAAAACTGACCCAGGAGAGCATGGCAACGTGTTCAACCTTTCTCCAGCAGAAAAAAGACAAACCATTCTAGGTGAAGAGCCTTCTTCTTTTATTTTTCCTTTGTTCTGTGCTTTTTTTTTCCTCATTACATCCCATCTGCCCATCCACCCCCCTCCAGACACACACCTGCAGCCTTGTTGGTGTCAGGCTGTGGGGTAGGGTTACATCAAGCACAGGGAGGACACCTGGATTCTCTTCTAGGCTTGATGTAAATCACATGGAAAACATTTGAATCCCCTGCCTGTAAATTGAAGCTGATGCTTTCCTGTCTTATTTGGGCAGCTCCCAAGGGGGGAGTAAGAATCTAATGATTTTGAGGGTGATAAGTAGAAATAACCATAAAAGGGGAAAATATTGCTGTATAATTGTGTCTCTCTTTTGCATTTATGAAAATCGTTTGTATCTGCACTTTTAAAACAAAAAGGTGTCTGTCTTTTTTGCTTCCTCTCCTTTCAGTCTTGCCCTCCTGCAGGTTAACACTTCAGCTTCTCAGATGTCTTTGGAAGATTGAGTTAATAAGCCTTATATATGTAAGGATTTAATGAGGAAAAAGGGAATATCTTGTAAAAAGGCAGAGACTGGCAAGTGTCACAGTGATTCCTCTGTCTTCTTGTCCCCCGTGGGCCATGCCCATGGTGTTTGGTGGCAGGGAGCTCTGGCAGGGCTGGAGCATCCCTTGCTCTGAAGCTGCTGAAACTGGAGAGATGTTGAGCTGGGGCTGACTTCTGGATGTCCCCTGGTGTCCTGGCCTCAGTGGAGCTCTGGGGAAGGACATCTAGTGGCTGCTCTGCCTCCTTGAGCACTGTTGATGTGTGGGACGTGGCAGAAACCCCCCCGTGCAATTTTACTTGAGTGTTAAGTGATTTAAACTTTCGTTTTGAACTTCAGTTTGACTGTCCTCATTCCTGAGCCTATCTGATCTCTCAGTACCAAACAAACAGCCTTGAGTCATGCTGTGCCTCACTGAGAAGTGTCAGAAGAGCTGTTGTTTCTTGGGAAGTGAGATCCTGCCCTTCAATCCAAACTTCAGATGCCTCTGCTGAGATGTGGGGTGTGGGTTCCACATACACTCTGCTCCCATTGCAGTTGCCACTTCTCCATTGTTGAAGTGACTTAAGCTAAACTTTGTTCCTCTCACAGCAGGTCTGGTCTAACAATAGCATGTGAGAAGTTAGCAGTAACCTCACTTGATGGCCTCCAAAGATAAGATGTTCAGCAGATAGTGTCTTTTCCATAGCAGAGCTAAGAAAGGGCAGGTGTGTTTAACCATCTCAGCTGCAGCACTGAGTGATATTAGAGAAGCTGAAAGATGGAATGTGCTAAAGATCTTTTTGGAGCTGGAAAGACAGAGTGTGTAGATCTGCCAGAGCACTGTGGATCTGCAGTCACTGTGGGGAAAAACATCTCTTTGGAGCAAAGCCTCTGCTTGCTGGAGCTGTGAGTTCCTCTGGCAGAGCTGGTCACTGCCCAGCAGCAACATATAAACAATTTACATATCAGTTGGTGAAGTGTAAATAAAAAGCAACTAAATTGCTGTCATGCTTCTGGTACTTAAGTAAAACAGAAATAAGTCCTGAAAAATGAGGTTTTCTTCTCTTACTCAAGTAAAGGAAATGTCTGATTGTTTCTGTTCTCTTTCTATAGATCCTATTGACATTGTTAAAGATCCTATCCCTCCACATGAATACAAAGCTGAGGAGGATCCAAAGCTGTATAAATCAGTGAAGACTAAAAGAGGGCCCCTCTCAGAAGACTGGATTCAAGAGTACAAGAACAACCCTGGGAAATACCCCATCATGTGTGCATATAAACTGTGTAAAGTGGAGTTCAGATACTGGGGGATGCAGTCGAAGATCGAGCGGTTCATCCACGATGTTGGTGAGCATTTATGGCCTTGCAAAGTTCACTGTCAGCTCCTTAATATTGTTTCTGAACTGAAATGCAAAGGTGAGGTATGTGCAAGGTACCATAGCCCATGACATCTCTATGAAGAGGTTCTCAAATCTGATTCCTCTTGCAGAGCTGTGGGTCAGTTCAGAAAAAATCCTGTTATTCTATCCCTTACAATTGTGATATGTATGAATCCAAACCACATGTAGTCACTGAAAGGCTTTCAAGTCCTGTTTAGGCAAGATTCATAGATTGGTTTAGATTGGAAGGGACCTCAAAGATCATCTAGTTCCAACCCCCTTGCCATGAGCAGGGACACCTCTCACTAGACCAGGTTGCTTAAAGCCCCATCCAACCTGGCCTTGAACAATTCTTGCATTCTCTTCTCTGTTGTTTTTTTTTTCTCTAGATAAGGATTTGTCTATTAAACCTTGCCAGATCATTTTAAAAATCTGCCACTTTTCTTAGCTGTGAACAAAATCCTGATGGGCTGCTCAAAGAAAAAGCTTAATTTGAGTCCTAAGTGGCTTCAGCAAACCACTCCCTGGAGCATTCCTACTTTCTGCCTGCCTTGTGGCAGGGCTGCTGGGTCTCCCTGTGGCCATACATCTCTGTCCCTCAGGCTGTGGTGTCCAGGGCTCCCCACCTCAGTGTGATGTCCCACCATGGGTCACTGCCAGCTCTCAGTTGTAAATGTGCTGCTTTGGTTAACACATCATTCTTAGGTGAGTGCTTTTATGTTTATGCCCCAGGAGTAACTAAGAGCAGGTGGTGGCAGTGCTGGCAGTAATTTGTTCTCTCCAGAAAATCTCTAACATAACTGATCTAGTTTCTGAGCCTTGCCACAAGAGGCAGGACCTATGGCCAGGTGGAAAACCTAAAGAATGTTTTAAAGAAGCATTCCCACCTCAAAGAAAGCACAGAGCTGTGGTTGTCCTCTGGCAAAGGAAAGGTCAAAGAAAAGCTGTGTAAAGCATGCTGCCTCCTCTCTGTACACAGCAAATCCTCCTACATCACTTCTACAGCTGCCCTTGCTGTATGCAAAACTTCTTTGAAGTGCCTGATTCAAGTGTAAGTCATTTTATAGCTCTTTTCAGTCATACCCTGCTCCCGAGAGATAATGTGGGGAAACACTCATAGAGCAGTGGAGAATAGTCCCTCTCCAAATAGTCACAGGTGGCTTTCTTAAAGCTCCTTTTGCTTTTCCTTCACCCAGAGCTGGAAATTTCCACCTGTTAGAGGCTGTGTTACAAGTGTCTCTCTGTGATGAGCTCCCTTGGCGCTTGGGTGACACGGGTTAATTTAGTGTATGCTGCAAAACATGGGGCCAGCATAACAACTCCATTGTAGCTGGTAAATGAAAGAGGAGCATGTGATCTTCCTGTTGTTGGAGGTGTTTGGCATAGATTAAACCGTGGTCCCTTAGAAACGTTTCTTTTGTGCTGTGTGAAAGATTGCCTGCCATTTCCCTCTTGATTGAGGCTTTGCAGAGAGCCAGCAGGCTCATTGTCTGCCTCTCAAAAGCCTTTCCACTCTTTATAATGATGGCAAACACTGGTTTTCAAAGTGCTTAAGATGCATAAAATCAGAGAAGTCTTTAAGGCAAGACAAAGTTGAGGGAGGGGAGAAGTGAAAGGAAAAGCTTAGGGTATCTCCAGAAGATGTGTGGCCTTCCCCTGCCATGGGGTAGCAATGGGGATGCCATTAGTGAGTGGGAAAAGTGCCAGAGCCCGTGTACCAAAGACAGTGAGGAATGAGGATGCTTAAATTGGAAAGATTTGGGCTGTAATATTACTGACCAGGCTTATGTGCTGATCCCAGTTTTGGGGTTTCAACTGGTGACCAAAGCAGATGGAGACCTTTGTGCTCTGTGCAGCCAATTGAGAGCCAACAAACTCTCAGGTGCCAGAGATGTTCTTGTGGCCCAGCCTCTCCTTTGTGTTTTTTCTCCTGGTTCCCCTCTTTCCAGCACCTCCAAATTTGTTTCTTGAAGAATTAGCACACCCTGTACAAGGTCACCAAGCCAGCAGGAAGATGGAGGCAGAAACCAAGAGCAGGATCCAAGCTCTGCCAGAGGTGGGGAGGGGTGCAAACTAAAATTAGAGAATGGGTTGAAAGCAGAACATGCCTGAGTTAAGTGATGGATGGATTGTGCTATGGAGAAAGGCTGCTGAGCAGAAGGAGTAACTCTGGGGGATGATGTTGAACCGTTCTCAGTCTCACTGAGTGCACCAGCCATTTTTTCTGATGACTAATTGGACAGTTACTCAGTGCTTTGACAGCCTGAGACACAGACTAAAATTGTGGGCTATTAGTCTACTTGGCTGTAATATTTGTGTGCTTTTTTACTCCTTTCCCATAGAATTTAAGTTTAATTGGACTGGCACTGCATAATGTTCTGCTCCCACTCGCTTCCTAATGGTGCACGTGGGCTCTGATTCTTTTGTTGTTAAACAAGTGTGTTCACTGTGTACTGGTTACTGGTTATATACTGGGGCAAAGTGTGTTCCCATCCCAGCCACTGGAGCTTTGTCCAAGCCTCAGCCTCTTTAGGCCAGATATGCACCAATGGTTGCAGAGTGGTGGAGTGGAAGTGGTTTCAGAAAGCTCTTTGGCACAACTTGCACTTCACTAAAGCCCTCAAAGGAGAAATTCATCCAGAAAATCACTGCCCATTGGGACCTGCAGGGAGAGCTTTGTCTTCTCAAGGGTGTCAGGTTGAGGTTAGTGACCATGGGATTTGATTTGTGAGTGGGCTGAGCAAAGGAGGGTAGGGAAGCAAGGAGATCTCACTGCAGGTTGCCTTTGATCAGATACACTCAGACAACCAGAACTGTGCTGATAAGGTGATGGGATTTGCTGTGACTATCAAGGAAATAGTGTTGGAGGAGGAAAATTGGGCATCTTTTATGTGCTGCCAGGAAATTGTGAGAGTAGATTATAAAATGCTGTGGGATGTCACCACTGGGACTGAGTTGATGGTACCTGAGCAGTTGCTTTATGTGGATAGTTGAGGGTGTTTGGGGCAGGATTTGGTGATGGGTTTCTTGGATTCATTTTGCTTTCTTGCATTGAGTTTTTGTTACATTCACTATTTTTGCTTTACGTTGAAGAACAAACCCAGAACTACAAACAAAAGGTTCTTCAATTCAACTAAAGAGTCTTCTCAGTCCTTGTCTCATGGTCATTTACATTTCCTTTTGTAACACCAAGTTCAACACCATGATCTGCAGGCAAATCATTCACAGGAGTCAGCACCTCATGGGTTCATCCAGTCTCTGGGTTGAGGTGCTGAGTTGAAAAGCAAGTGATTTAGCTCTTTGCACCCTGCTAGACTCTTCACAGAGAATCTTTCTGCACAGCACAGTGGGAAATGTTCTAATTAAATCAATGCAACAATGAGGGGTGCTTCTGAACTCAACCTCCATGTGTACATTTGTGCATGTGTGGCTTCCTTGGGGTTTTTTTTTAAACCAAAGCACTGCATGCTCTAGGGAAATAGTGGTCTTGTTAATTACTGATATTACTGAAATCAGTTGGTACCTGCATCCTTATAAAAAAATCCTGTTCCCATTATTTCTGATTGACTCCAGTGTGTGAGTTGCCTGCTGAGACTTCAAGGTTATCCTCCAATAATCACAGAATCATAGAATTGTCAGGGTTGGAAGGAACCTTAAAGATCATATAGTTCCAACCCCCCTGCCATGGGCAGGGACACCTCCCACTACATCAGTTGCTCACAGCCCCATCCAGCCTTCAAAATGTCCAGGGATGGGGCTTCCAGCACCTCTCTGGGCAACCTGTGCCAGTGTCTCCCCCCCCTCCTGGGGAAGAACTTCTTCCTAACATCTCATCTGAATCACCCCACCTCTAGTTTTGCCCCATTCCCCCCAGTCCTACCACTACCTGACATCCTAAAAAGTCCCTCCCCAGCTTTCTTGTCGCCCCCTTCAGATCCTGGAAGGCCACAATAAGGTCCCCTTGGAGCCTTCTCTTCTCTAATGCAGCGTTGCTGGCACAGCCCAGGTGAAGACCAGAGGCTAGGGAAATAATCTCAGTCTTTTTGACTTCCTAACTAATGTGGAGTGATGGAGACCCAGCAGCCACGATGGCAAACCATCCTATTTTCAAAAACCAGGGCTTTAAGGAAGGGTGATTTGGGATGTCTAATCAAAGTGATGTGAGCAGTGCAGCTGGGGAGGTCTGGGGGTTGGGAGGAACAGCACAGGCGAGTTTTACGATCTAAGAGATGAAGTGCAAGGAGGCAGAGGGGAAATTCAGGAGCCTTTTTTCCCCCCCCCAAGTGGTTTTCATGCTCCCTGTGATGTTAGAGCATTAAACCAGAGATACACGGTTGGTGGCATCTGTGCCTGTACACAGAGAATTTCTGAGGAGTTGATGCATTGATACATCAAGGCTGGATCCAGGAGCATGGGTGGAGGCTGCTGAGCCTTGGATCAGAGGGATGAGGACGAGGGGGGTGTTCTCTGACTGATCACAGGCTGTTTTCAGGGTGCTTCAAGCAAGGTAGAAGTGGACACTGTAGGTGGGGAAGTCCAAAGGAAGGTTGTGGTGTTGGGGACTGAATTACAGCATTTTCTTGGCTTCCAGCGTGGCTGTGATGGGAGTTTAATCTTTGTCTTTAAGCTCTGCTGATTGTCAAATAACAGGAGGTGAAGAGGCTGAAACATTCTCCTCTAGTTCTGCAAAAAGTAATCTGGGGGGGGAAATAACTCGACTAAGGTTGAACAGAATTAAATTGCCAAGACCCCTCATTCTGCCCCCAGAAGGTCACATTCTGCTGGCTCAAACTTGCATCTCCTACGTGGAGCTCCCTTCTGAAAGTCAGGGAAAGAAATGCCTGAAATATTGATAGATTTAATCTTGCTGTGCAAATGGAGTTCAGGTTGAGCTGGTCCATCACTTTAGCTGCTGATCTCAATGGCTGTGTCCTCCTGGGAGGTTGACTTGTGGTGGTTGGTGGCTTTAAGGACTGACCAAAGAGCAGAGCAGGCAGTAAAGTGCCCAGACCTGGGAGGAAATAAACAGATAAAAATAAGCTTTTTGGGTGTTTAAAAAACAACAAGTGATTGCTGTAAACAAAAGGGATATTGAGGCTGAACATCCCAAAGCTGTGGCAGAAGTGACATCTAAGCTTTTCTGTGCAACACAAGCATGTGTTGCTGAAAGCACCTTAGAAACCTTGAGCACAGTGGGACCATCCAGCTCCTGGCAATGGAGGGTGGCTTTTGGGGACCATCTTACCTCTTGATGGTGCTTAGAGAGCTCGATCTGCAGCTCCCCAAACCAAAATGACTTTAATGTAGCCTGTTGATTGCTCTCTGTCCTGTAATAGTGGTGGTGGCATGACCTGTGGTCTTCAGCCAGGTTCTTCATTAGGGTGAGAGGACACCTACCCTGCCTGGTGGCTTTTTGGCACAATATGTTTCTGCTCCTGTGTTGTGGATCCATAATCCCACTGACAACAACTCCCACTGCTGCTTTTGGCATGTTCTTCAACCCATCTCTGCCTCAGTTTCCCAGTAATTAAAGAAGGGATGATATTCATTGATTGATTTTTTTTTCCAGAAGGGCTCCTGGGGATTAGTTTGTCAGTATTTATAGAAGCTTTTAAAAGCAGCATTACTGCTGTGTGCTCAAAGTTTTGACCTGTTGTGAGCTTTTAAGCAAAAATATTGGTTGAAAATCCTGAGTGACTTTGCTGGTTTAAGTCTTGGTGGTGCAATGATGTTAGCCAGCAAGATTAAGTCTTGGAGAAAAGTTTGTGTTGCTTGCTCAGGAGCATTGGGTGTTGATATTGAGGCAGTTCTTCCTTTCAGATCTGGGATAGATTGAAATATTTTAAATTGGTTTTACCCACTCCATTTTTCTCCTGCAGCACAAGGCAGATGGTATCTGCAAAATAAAGCATCTTTATTCCCTCCCTTGCTTTGCTTCGCATCCCATTATCTCAAAAGCTTGTGTTTGTGATGCTGCTTCACTGTTGTATAGAAACCAGGTGCAGAAAGCAGGTTTCCAAGGGAAGGAGAGGTTTTATTCTTAGCCCTGCTGATGGGAGATGTGATTCTGTCGTGTAACAATTGTGATGGGCTGTGTAATGCTCATGAAGGAACCACTTGAAACTCTCCTGATAAAAAAATCAGTGGGTTTTGTTGTTGGCTGGCTGCTTTTTCTTTTTTTTTCTTTCTTTTTTCTGGGGACTCACTTCACTTTGAAGGCTGGATCCAAAAGTTACAACTTCCCAGAAGTTAATGGGAATTGCCATCGTGGTCTGTGCCTGGCTTCTCCTGGATCCAGAATTAGGAAATCTCTTCCCAAATTAAAAGCAGTCACAGAAAACTGGCTGATTTTTCAGTGCATGGTTGGTCAGCAAGAATGGGTCAAAACTAGGGGTGGGGAGATTCAGATGAGATGTTAGGAAGAAATTCTTCCCCATGAGGGTGAGGAGACACTGGCACAGGTTGCCCAGAGAGGTGCTGGAAGCCCCATCCCTGGACATTTTGAAGGCCAGGCTAGATGGGGCTGTGAGCAACTGATCTAATGGGAGGGGTCCCTGCCCATGGCAGGGGGCTTGGAACGAGATGATCTTTGAGGTCCCTTCCAACCTTGACAATTCTATGGTTCTTTGATTCTATAAAGTACGTGAAGTGGCCAATTTGCCATCCTGATACTTTCCCTGCTGCAGCTTACAGCGTTGTGGTGTTGATGACAGTGTGGTGTCCTCACCATGGTGTCCCGAGGTTCTGGGGAAGGGAATGGGGAAGTTCCTGCAGTTTGTAGCACTGGTGACAGGCATGTTGGCTTTGCAGGCTTGAGGAAGGTGATGGTCCGTGCCCACCGGCAGGCGTGGTGCTGGCAGGACGAGTGGTATGGGCTCACCATTGAAGACATCAGGCAGCTGGAGAAGGAGGCACAGCTGATGCTGGCTCAGAAGATGGCCCAGTTCTGCAGTGAAAATGATGCTGAGCAGCACGGGGTCAAAGACACTCCTGGGGAGAAGGATGTTGAAGCCAACACGGTTTCACCTGTTGACACAGAGGATGCTGCTGGCAACAGTGAAGCGGCCTCTGGGAGATCGCTCACCAAGCAGTGGTCCACCTCTTCCAAGTCCTCACGGTCTTCAAAGAGAGGAGGTAAGGTGCTGCTGATGGCTTGCTCTTTGAACTGCATGGAGGTTGGGCTTTTGGGAGGCATCACCATGTCTCCTTGTGGCTGGCACCTTTGGGACAATGCACATTTCTCCTGGAAGTCCTTTTAACTTGGTGACCTTCTCTGCTGGTGTTGCAGGCTCAGTCTTCTCAGGTGACCTGTTATGGGTTTGGGAATGTTTCTAGTCATCCCATAACTGTGACTCAGTGGCATGTGACAGAACTCTTGCCAATCTCAAAAGCAGAGAAAACTATGAAAAACCATCAGAAGAGCAGGCAGCAGCTGGCTGGCAGTGTTGAGTGTCAGAAGAAGACAAACAGTGGTGCAGAGAGAGTTAGCCCTTGTTAACCAAGAGCCACTGGTGGCCTTTATAAGGCCTGGTCCTTCAGTGATGTTTCCTTTCTGCTGTGTCACAGACCCAGCTGGGCTGTGGGTCACTGTTAACCACCTCTTGTTTTCCAGGAGGCATCTACAGCAGGGTTGGGTAGAACCCTTGGCCAAGATTATAGGCTGCTACATGACATTCAAGAGCAGATGTTTGGCTCCGTGGGTGCTGCAGTGCAACTCACACAGCAAATCCCCATCAGCTATTGGGGCCATTAAGGCAGGTACCCCCAAAAAGTGTGTGGGAGCTGCTGCCTTCCACTGGTGATGATGTGTGGTAGCAGTTTGGAGACCAAACTCTCAGCCTGGGATTAGGCAGGACCATGGATATTTATATTCCCTTTAAAATACCATTCAGGAAGCTTTGAGGATTTTGCTGTTAAAGCCCCACCTTTGGCTGCCCTGTAAAGACTCTCCTGGGTTTCATCACTCCCCTCTCCCTGGGCAGTCACCTTTTTCTGCTGCACTAAACTCTTCCCTTCCTTGGATGTTCTGTACCAAGCAGTGAATCCCCAGCGAGTTACAGGCAGGAGGTTTGAACCCTCAGCAATTCCTTCTCCTTTCAGTCCAGCACAGCAGGGTAAGAGCTCTTACAGCAAGAGGGCAAAAAAAATCCTGATTTTTTTGAAACCCCCAAGTTGCAGCATTTCTTCCAGTGACGGTGGAAGGGGGACACCTGGGTGAGTGAACTTTCTCCATCTCTTGTATGCACTGAATGTTGTGAGTTGAGTCTCCATCTTTATTTACCACTCCATCACTATTTCATCACGGGGTGACTGAGAGACAAGCAGTAGTTTTACCTTGTGATGACTCACTGGAGTGAGCCCCAGGGAGGAACCTACCAGATGCTCCATAAATCCTTGTATAAAGCTAAAAGTGCTGCCTGCTTTGCTTGCACCAGGGTTTGATATTGATGTGCTCATCCCTCATTACACTCCCTGTTACGAACCCTCTTTTCCCCCAACGTTCATTGGAAGCTGTAGTTTTCAGAGCTCTCAGGATTTCACTCGAAGGTTTTTCCACTGGTAGCAAAGCATGGATTCCTTTGAAACTGCAGAATGTCTCTGCTTTGACATGAAAAAGTCATGAAAGGGATGAATTGTGATGTGCTGGGAAGTACGTCATGAGGATATTTTAATCCTCCTCTATGCCGGCAGCCTATTAACATATGGAAGGGCTGCCTCACTCACCTCCAGCTGAAAAAGGCAACACCTTTCCTCCAGAAGATCTCAGCCCTTCCTATACCATCCACCACTGGTGATAGCAGGACCCTCGTTGCTATTCCATATGTTATTAGATGCTCTATTTTTAGCAGCTATTATGCGAGTGCCTTTGACGTCACCGCAGCGTGAACCAGCCCTGCTCTGCCAGCCCCGAGGGGTGGGTGCTGGGGGGGCTGGGGGCTGCCGAGCTGCAGTTAGATGACTCTGCACAGAGTCTCCATCCTCTTGCCACGTGCCAACGTGGAAAATCAGAAGAATTTTACTTATGTGTTTAATGCTGTTGAAATATCATGGACCGGCTCGTGCGGCTGTCACAGTAACCGGAGCCTTTCAGCATCTTTGGATATGCTAAATGAGAATTTGTCAGCCTCCTCAGGTTTTTGCTGTGTTAGGTGAGGTGGCTGCTGCAAGAGCTTTTTGTGTGCACTGTGTGACATGCAAGAGCCATCTGGGAGAGGGGAGAGACCCTAGAAACCCTCTCTCTTGTCATTCCCTGGACGAGAGCTCCCTTCAGCAGACGCCTGTTCTGTAACAAGTGCAGCCCAGAAGAGTTGAGGCTGCATCATTGCTAAATTATATCTAAAAAAAACCCAAGAAAAAAGTTGTGATGTGTTTATATTTAGCTCAGGGAACTCTGGAGAGGAAAATGAAAGGGCACAGGTAGGTGTGAGAAGAGGAGGGCAAACAGGAATGCAAAGAACCAGTGGGTTTTCTCCTCGCTCCTCAGGACAGCTGCTCTGACAGCTCCCGAAGAAGCGGTTGGACAGCATGCTGTTTAAATCATGCAAGTTTCAAGTTCAAATAGATCTCTAATCCAATTGGTGTGGAAGCAATTTCCTCCCAGAAAACAGATGATTTCTCTGCAGGCTGCTCTGCTGAGCTGCCCACCCGAAAGTTAGCGAAGCAGGCGCATGGTTCGTGTGCTGCTGAGAGGCACGGGGAGAGCTCCCAATCCTTCCTAATTGCAAACTTTCAAGCCCAGCTGATTTTTGCACGTCCCACTAACAATTATAAATAGCTGCCATTCAAAATAGCACTGGGGGTGATCCAAACAGCTTGCTTGAGTGTTGCATCTCACTGGCAGGTTCTAACAACAGTAAACAAGCCGGGTCTGTAGCGGCACGCTGACATCACAGCAGCATCACCGGGGTTTTGTGTGGTTTAATCTTGCAGCAGAGGAATTTTCATAGGGGAACACACGACTCTTCCTCCAGCAAAGATCATGTTGGGAACTCTGTGTGGTGCCGAGGTAGCAAATCGCATCAGGCTTCTCTCTTTTTCCCAGCAAGTCCCTCCCGCCATAGTATCTCGGAGTGGAGGATGCAGAGCATCGCCAGGGACTCGGATGACAGCTCAGATGATGAATTCTTTGATGCACACGGTATGTGGAGCCTCAACCACCATCGTGTGGTTCCTGGAATGGTGGGGTAGGAGAGCTGAAGGCATGAGGGTGGAGGGGGAGCAGGGAAGGAAGCAAGACTTTTTTTTTTTTTTGCTTTGTTTGAAGTCTTTTCCTTTCTGCATCAATGCAGCTTCTTTGAGCATCTCCAGAGTCTTACATTTAAGGCAGCATCTCAGATTCATCGTGGTCTATCTGAAGGGGTCTTGGACAGCCTTAGCCTTTGGAGCTGTGTTTTATTTGCTGCAGCTGAATGTGGGTAAAATCCAGCAATATTAACTGGACAGTGGGTGTGTCCTAATGATTCTTGATTATTTTTCTAAGTTATTATTTAATCAGTAGGAGGTATAATTAATTCTTCGGTCTGGGCTTGAAGAGCCCCAAGTTTGCCTTTATTAACTCCTTATTCTCCTGTTGCAAGAAATACCAGAGTGAATGCAACAAGGTGCTTCAGGTGCCAGAAGCAATCAGTGTTGATTCCAAAATTCTCCAAGTAATTTTGACTCTATGTATGAGGAGGAAGCTGTGTTGTTTCTTCTCCCTGTGCATGTATGTGAAGAACCTTGATTCCACTGCACTCATTTTATATGTGGTCCTTAATGCATGTTTAAGCCTGAAGGCTCCATCTCTCCTGACAACAGATGGACTCTTCTCTGGGTGTGTAATGCTGACCTAAGTTAGATGCTCAACGTTCTGATGAAGTTGGTGACCTTTCTGTGAGATGCAGTTGTTGGAAGATGACACCCCAGTTTTCTAGAGCAGAATTTCACTGGTGTTCAGCTAAAGTTCAGTCTCAGTATCATTCTCCAGAAGAGTTCTCTCATCAAGTATTTAGGCATGCACCTCAAAATCTGGAGGAGAAGGTGCCATGCTAGTGTAGGGTAGTGTCTTACACAATAGCTTCAATGGCCAGGGTGTGTGTGAGGCAGGGGATGGATGTGTCTCTTGTCTGGAAGGAGAAGGGTCAACTTAAAGTGTCTCTATTAATGTATTTAGCACCTACAAGAACCATGCAAGGGATTTATTGTGGCAATATGCATGCAAGAAAGGAGGAGTTGAGTCATCATATCAGCATCATTGCTATCCACACTCTCTTCTGCATTTTTTAATTACTCAGTGCTGAAATTGAGATGGAGACAGCTCTGCTGGGATCTGGGCCCCCAGGGGATCCCTGACGTGCTCCTAACAGGGCTGGGAAGGAGAATGAACAAGAATGAGCCTCATGCCACTGTTGTTCTCTATCTCAATACTGACAGGAGCTTGCTAACAGTAAAAGCAGCTCCATTTACATACAGATTGTCCCCTGCAATTCACACAGTTGCCTGGTCTGATGGGATTTGGGTTTAGGAGTTGAAGCCCTGATGTCTGTGCTGTTCAACCCAGCCCTGTCTTTGGGAGGCACCTCCTGTTGCCCCTTGGCCAGGAGATGGCAGGTCCCAGCTCCTGGCTGTGAGCAGGGATGAGGCATTTCTTGCAGCTCCTCCTTGTGGGGTCGGTACCATGGGAACTGGCACAGATCAGGATGTGAGTCAACACCAAGCAGAGTTCCTCAGAAGTGCTTCCCATACACACACACACATTGCCTCACAGAGCAGTGGGTGTAACCACAGCCCGAGAAGATTCCTTCCCACTCATCCCCATTCACTGGTAAAGATAGTGACAAACCCAGTAATATCTAATATCTATCCTGTAATAAATGCTAATAACGGGAGTAATATCCCATTCAGCCATCACTTGAGCAGCAATAAGGGCTGTAATTAAGCCTCTCAAGGAAATAAGTTTAATATTTAGATGAAGTTGCTGGAGGAGCTCAGAGTGCAATCTTCCTCTTAATTCTCTGCCAGCGTGTGTTGCATGCTTGTGGTTTCCACTTGCTCTGAACAGGTAGTTCCACACTCCCTTGTGCAGGGAAATGGGGATTTACTCTGTTTTCTCCAGAGCTGAAAAAGGAAATGACATGCTGGTGGGAAGTTTCCAGGTTGCTCTCTTTTTATGGTCAAACTGTAAATAGAAACGCCTAAAAATAATTGGTCTTTGTTTGGTTCTGCACTTAATCTCCTTTATATATATTTATTTATTTTTTTTTTGCTGAAAAGATTAATATATTTCCTCGTCTTTTTGTTCCCCATCTGAGGATTTTTCCAACTAATTAATTTCTTAGTGACTATAGAGCAACAAGGAAGGGGGAACCTAGACTGGGATTTTGAAGATTACAGCTTTTAGATCTTCAAGACATCTGTAATTACCGCTCTTATTATTGCCTTTATAACTCTTTATTAAATTTACAAGCCCAAAATTTTCAGGAAAGAAATACTAGGCACAGAACAATAAATAAATTAGGAAGCACTTAACCTCTGTAACAGTAAAAAGATACATCCTCAATGTAAAAAGAGAAAAGAGAAGGGAAAAGAAAAAGGAACAAGCAATCCAAACCAAAGACATCCTTGCAGTGCTGTTGTTTGTATTCCCCTGGATTCATGTGGGAGCTCCAGGGCTCTGCTTCCTTCCCAAGAACCTGCCAGGATTAAACAGGTTGGACATTAGGGAAAAAGTTATTTAATATAAGAGTGGTTGGTCACTGGAACAGGCTGCCCAGAGAGGTGGTGGAGGCCCCATCCCTGGAGACATTCAAGGTGAGGCTTGATGGAGCTCTGAGCAACCTGCCCTAGGTAGAGATGTCCCTGCTTCTTGTAGGGGGGTTGGACTGGATGACCTTTGGAGGTCCCTTCCAACCCAACCCATTCTATGATTCTATGAAACACAGAGCATGGGGGCTGCCCAGTGTCCTGCCCAGCTCACACTGGGTCCGTGCTCTCACCCAGTAAAGGAACCAACAGGCTGCTGCTGGCTCAGAGAACCTCTGGTTTGACACAGACACTTTTGTGAGCCCTTTCTCAGCTCCAAGCTGCCCACCCTGGCTTCAGGCTTGGGCTGAAAGTGAGCCCAGCCTCTCTTGGGGAAGTCCACACGTGTTGGATAACCGAGCCCAGGCCAGCAGGCAAGGGGGGGGTGTTTTTGGGATGTCCGGTGCAGGCACTGGGGTGAACTCCTCCAGTGCTGCAGCTGCTGCTGGCCCCGTTAGTGATGCCTTTGCAGGGCTCAGCTGCTTGTGTCTGTGGGGATGTCCCAGCCCATGGGCAGGCAAGGCTGGACCCTGCCTGGGCCAGACTCTCACTGCACCGTGTGGGGTGAGCACCGAGCCCAAGCCTTCCTTCAATGATGCCCACCTGAGAGCCCTTCTCTCTGCCATAACTCCTCTGATGTCTGCTGTAGAACAGGGCTATTCATCTCTCTTAGGTTTGAGTCTCTCCTTTGTGTGCCTCTTCCTTTCAATTACCTTTCTAGGAACTTCATAATTTTGGGACCCTTATTCTTTATCAGCTGTAGTTGAACCAAGCCAGGGAATGTCAGAAGATCCTGAGGTAGGAGGGAACTGGCAGAGACGTGCACTCGGGGTGACCAAGCAAGCCTCATCTCCTAAGGAAACCAGGCTAAAGATAGCCATGGGAGTTCACATTTCCTTTAGTATTCTTGCCTTTTTAGGTGTTGAGTCCTGGTAACAATAGTGATCCTTGTCACTGCTTTCCTCAGAGACATCCCACAGCTTCCAAACAGGGCTGGGAGCATCCCAGCACCAAACGTTGCTTTGTCCTGTAGCATCATCAGAAAGTCTGTCAAGGAAAACAGCAAACCTGCAATGGGAGCATTAAAATTCCATGTTATTTTTTTTTTCCATGCTGTAGGAGTTTTGTTTGTTTGTTAAAAACATGCAAATGAACCATTTTGTTTACTTCTCAAAAGGTGCTTTGGTTTCTGTGTAACAAAAGCTGGGAAAGTTACCACGTTTTATTATGACTTCAGCCACCCAAATGTTTCTGAGATTACATAGAGCTGTGGGGCTTTACTTTGATTTAAAAGTCTGTGCTCTGCTCTTGCCTGTTTACATATTTGTGTGTGTGTGACTCTTGAAAAATCTGTTTTTTAAAGAGGACTTGTCTGACAATGAGGAAATGTTCCCGAAAGAAATAACCAAATGGAGTTCCAATGATCTGATGGATAAAATTGAAACCCCCGAATGCGATGATGTCCAGGGTAATTTTATTTTTTTTTAAGTAAAAACTGCATGGGATATTTTTACAGTATTTCCAGGCAATTGTTAGAGCCACATTCTGAGAAAGGTAAAACTTGTTCTCTTCATCTCACAAAAGGGGAAGCTGAGACAGGCATAGAAATTGCTGCCAAAAAAGAATTGCCCAGTGGGAGTTGGGATAACTCTTGATTCTCTTATTTTCTGTGTTGGTTGGGTTCTTTTGTTTGGCAGCCAGGATTTCTCATGTAAAATAATGATGAAATATTCTGTGATTCTGTGATATTCCAGCTCCATCTTGAACCACTTGAATTCCTCCTGACTCTTCTTTCCTCTTGCTTCATCCTTTGTTCTTGCCTGTATCTGCCTGGGTTTTATTTTCTGGAAGTTTTGAAAGGAAGCTGGGTCCATTCATGGAGCAGCACAGGGGGTGATGACACTTGGATTTTTTGATATAAAGTCAGTCTGTGTAGGCACAGCCATAGGAGTGCATCAGATCTCTGCTCCCCCAAGCAATGCCTTTTATTTCCCCTCAAACCAATCATTTCTGACAGTGGTGCAGGGTTGTCCCATTGTTGCCATCCTTGGTAAGCAGCATTACTGGATATCTTGTAATGAGGAAGAGCTCCCTCAGTGCTTATTGAGCTTAGGAAAAACTGCTGGAAAATAAATGACCCAGCATTGCCCAGGCTCCTCTTGAGGAAGGAGGTGGGAGGGAGGGAAAGGGCAATCGGATGAAATAATTAAGGAGATGTGAGGCAAAAGAGGCTGAGAGGCATTGGCACAAACAGTGTCTTTATAGAAGAGTCTCTTTGCTAAATAGCATCTTGCAGTGCTGACATTTCAACCCTCTCTGCTCCCAGGTGACCTGTATCATGAGACATCAGCAGAGTACCACGTTGGCTCCAGCGTGGAGAGACTCAGCATCATTGAAGTAAGTGCTTCCTTTTCTTGTCATGAGATCCTGTGTTGCTGGAGTATGTCCATGGGGTACTTGGGGTACACAGCTCCCATTGCTGTGAGGGAAGTGTCTTTGTGTGTGGTTCTGAGCCACACCAGCATGCTGTGTGCTCCTGGGCTTGCTTTGCAGGATTATTTCACTCATCTTTTGAACATCATCTAGCAAATGCTCTGTAGTTTGCAGGCAGGGTCAGATATCCAGCTGGAGAAAAATACTAATCCTGTGGGGATAAGTGCAGCCTGAGACACTGCTGGGTAGAGCTATCCTGCTAATGCTGAGTGGGCATGGAAGCAGGAGAGCCACATTACTGCAGCACCACAGGGTTGTCCTGTGGCATAGCTCAGCTGTAGCCCACTCAGGGTCTTGTCTGGGGGTTATTGTGTAGCCCCTGTCAGCATTCTGGGGTAAATAATAAAAAATAACAACACACTCACCCACTCTGGCTTTCTAGGCTTGCATTTACAGGCTCCCCAATCCAGCATCTTAGTGAGACAGAGCATCTTGGAGTGGATGTGCTCATCCTGCCTGTCTGCTGCAGAGAGGAGGTAGCTGCTTGCAGAGTGCCTGACTTAGGTTGTGGTGTATCAAAGACCACGAGTGTGGGTTTGGTTTTACTCTGTGCCACGTGGACAGCTCACAGTGATTTGGGTTTTTTGTAATAGACTGAGGGCTCAAGGAGTCCCATGGGGATAGTGGGTGACTGGGATGGGAACAGCTCTAGTCACCTCAAGGTAGTCAAGTCACAGCCCTGAGGTTTCTGTTAGAGCTCAAGATCACTTGGAGAACTTGTTGTGTTCAGAGGGCTGTAGAAACTCAACCCCCTCCTGTTTCTGTCTTCATTTTCAAATGTAGCAAATCTCTAGCCACCGTTGCAGTGATTTTCAGGTCAAGAGCCTCCATCACCAAAAGGCTGTGTAGGAATCAGGTGTCTTAAGAAACTCCAGACCTTACAGGAAAGTTCTAAACAGCCACCTCCACCCTTGAACTAATCAGCAGTTGCTTGAAGGTTCCCCACTTCCTCCAAGAGCAGAGGTTAATGAACTGAAAGGGAAAGGTGCCTCCAAGGAGCTGCTGATAAACTTCTGGATGACTTCTTAATGACTCAATGTTGTTCTCCAAATGAGCACTTAAACCACTTGCCTGAAAGCAGAAGTGATGCTGAGAGTGCTCCTCCCATCCTCCAGCCAGGCAAAAGTTCACTTTGCAGGGGCTGTAAACCTGAATCAGAGGAGGTTTAAAGAGCAGGCAATAATACAGGGTAATGGCACTAAATAATTAAAGGCCATTCTTATGCAGGAGGTCTGGAAAATCTTTATTACAGACTTGGATGTGAATTTTAATGCTTGTGATGTATTAAGACATGCTTTAACATTATCTGGTAAAACTGTAAGCTGGTAGTTAAGTCACTGATGTGTGCCTGGACATGCTCTCCTCCCACCAGCAGCTTTGTCAGGGGCTCAGTCAGTGCTCAGAGGACAACAGGTGACTAAAGATGTTAAAATTAGAAGAATTTTACAAATNTCTCTGCCTCACCAGGGATGTTCTCAAATGTTGGCTCTGCCAGCACAAGGGGTAAGGCACAGGAGGGAAGATCAGTACCTGCTGTCACATACCTCAGAGGTGTTGGGGTGGGGGATTTGGGTCTATATGGGAGCTGTAAACTCTGAAAATCTTGGTAACAAATAGATATTAAAAATAGTTACTGCTTCCTTGTGTTATAATGCACAACCAGGACAAATGGATGCTCTGGGGCATCAGGATTGGGTTTACAGCTCTTCTGGCAGGGCACTTAAAAATAACCCACTGTGGAGTTAAAATCATAGTTTGGATACAATTCCTTCCTCCCCCCAAACTCCAGCCAGTCTGATCAGGCAAGGAACTGATTCAGCATGATGAGCAAATGACCTGGACAGCCAAAAATAAAGCCCTTTGCTGTATTGATACAGCAATGTCCCAGCCAGATGTTGGCCAGCCCTTGGGTCACGGGGTCTTGAAGTTCTGTTCTTTTCAGTTCCTCTTTTGCCACAGCATAAGCAAATCTGAAGTCTTATTTATAGCTTCTGTTATAGGCAAACAGATGCAATGACTGAGCTCTTCCTACAACTTCTTTCCCAGTAACTGGCCTCTTGCTGACCTGTTTGATCTTTGTTAGTCTTGCTGAATGGTTTTTTACCATCAGCTGCTGCAGCTGAGCTCAGCACCCCAACTGAGAGCAACACCCAACTTTTATTTCTTTATTTTCCACCCTAATGCACACAGATCACGCCTTTACTGCTGCCATGTTTTATCTGGTTACAATTTAATGCCATTTTTTTTTGCTTTCAGCATTCCTTCTGCTTGAGACAGTGAATTACACTGGGGCTGTGTGTGCATTTGTGCATACAGGGGTAGGGTGAGAGACCTGGAAGGAGTAGCCAAGTTCTCTGCTGTTGTATCAAGGTGTATCCTTGAAGACAGTTGAGTTTCTTAGCCACAAACCTGGAGATGTTATTCTAGAACCTCCTATCTCCTGTGTTTAGGAGCCTGATTTCCAGTCTGCACTTACTCAGGACCAGTTTAGACTCTTGTGCTTGCACCTGAAGTGCTTCTCTTCCCTCCTTAGCTTTCTTTACTCATCTCCACTGTGTTTGAGAGCAGGCATTTCATTCTTTGTGAAGCAAATCAAGCTGAGCTCTTTCAGTCTCTGTCCAGAAAGTCTCCAAGCTTTGTGTCCTTCTGTGGTCCTTCTCTCACTGCAATTATCTTTGTGTGTGGATGGCCCAAACTGAACTCAGCCTTCCACATGGGGGCTTGCCAAGGAAACCATGGCTTGTACTGGAAATGGCTGATTTCTGCTGGAAATACCCTCCTTCACAGATTGTTGTTTGCCTCTTCCATGACTGGACTTGATACGGATGGTGCATTTATTGTACACACCATGTGTGAGCCTGGGGAGGAAAATGCACATGCATAAAATACACTTGGACCAAATAAAACCTCTTTTCAAGAGGTTTTCTACTGTGCTCTCTTCCCACCTAGGATGAATCAGTGCAGCCTTTAATGCAGCCAAGTAAAATCCACGTCCTCCTCTTGGTACTCCATGGAGGGAACATCCTGGACTCAGGAAGTGGTGACCAGAGCTCTAAGCAAGGGGATGTCAACACCATCACAACAGTGTTTGACACAGTGATGAGGGTACATTACCCAGCTGCTCTTGGACACATTGCCATCAGGCTGGTCCCTTGCCCAGCCATCTGCTCTGAAGCATTTTCACTGGTCTCCAGGTAAGTTGATGTTACTGTGTCACAGAGGGACACATTACAAACTTTCCCTCCTGGTTATTTTTTATTTGCTTCCCTGTAATGTTGTACGTGTAGTATTGAAAGCTCTGACCATGCTCTGAGAGTGCACTTACTGATATACTAGTGAGGCATTCAAGCTTGATTTCATACTTTGCACTGAGTACAGTAATCATGCAGCAAGAGTTCCCAGATTGATTTATCCTAATTAATCCAATAAATACCAAGGCTTTAATTCCTTGTCTGAGGGTTGTTCTCTCAGGGTAAGTATGTTGTCCTTGAAGATTTACGTTTGATGGGAGGGGAAGATTTATGAAGCTCTCACCCATTCACAGTGGGATAAATGGCCTTTCTGTCTTGAGGCTTTCCTTTAATGAGCAGCAATAGTGACTGTACTTTCTGCAGATGGTTTTCCCCACTACATTAAGCTGAATATTTCCAATGTCTCTTGCCCTGTCCAGCCTCAGCCCATACAGTTATGATGAAGGCTGCCTGTCCAACAGCCAGGATCACATCCCCCTTGCTGCACTCCCCCTGCTAGCAACCTCATCCCCTCAGTACCAAGAAGCAGTGGCCACTGTCATCGTCAGAGCCAACCAGGCCTACAGTGAGTTCATCAGATCCCAGGAGGGCACGTCATTCAATGGCCAGGTGAGCCAGCCACTCTTTATAGCTGCTCTGGAAGGGAGAGCCAGGGAAGCAATTTCCTTCTGAAGCTCTCTTTCCCATTAATCTCTCAGGAGGGATGGAAACATGACAGTGTTGAGCTGCAGGAAGAAAGTGTCGTGCTTCCATTCCTTTCTGAGAGAGAGAGAGGGATTGTTGCTTGTGTTCTGTCTTGAACCTTTGGGATTCAAAGCAGAGTCTGAGCTTGTATTCAGAAATGAAACTACAAAGCTGGGGAGTTAATCAATTTTCAGCATGACACACCTCTGCAAGTCAGGAATGCTGCTTTAGGTACTAAACATGATCTCTGCTCCCCTTGCAAACCAAGGCTGTTTAAGCATCCCTGTCTTTAAAGGACCTTCAGCAGCTCGCACTGGAACTGTCACAGAAGTGGGTTTGTTTTTGAGGCTCTGCAGCTGCTGCACCCCATAAAAGACCATGACAGAGCCTCACACCTCTGTGAGCAGTGACTCTCCAGCCCCACGAGGTTTGGGCTGTGGATTAGCTGCCATGTTGCACGGCTGGACTGTGATTTATCCACCCTGAGCCTCTTCCCAGCCAGCGCCGTGCCTGGGGACCCAGGCAGCCCTTTCCTGCTCAGAGGTCTCTGTTTTATTGTGTCTGTCTGCTCCACACCCTTGGAGGCAGGACAACGTTATCTCCTCAGGGTACAAACAGAGGGCAGAAGCAGGAGGAAGCTTGCACAGACAGCTGGTGAGGAGGGAAATGAGTTTGGTTTTCTGAGGCTGGAGTTAGAGCCATGAACTCTGTGTTGCTTTCACATCACTCCACTTGGCTTGGCCAGAACACATTAGCTGTGTTAGCTAACGAGAGTCATAGAATCACTTAGGTTGGAAAAGACCTCCAGGATCAAGTCCAACCTTTGTCCAACACCTCCCTGACCACTAGACCATGTCTAGAAGCACCACATCTACTTGTTGTTTGAACCTCTCTAGGGAAGGTGACTCCAGCACCTCCCTAGGCAGCCTGTTCAGTGCCTGACCTGCAGGGGATGAGTTGGATGTTCCTTGACTGACTAGTTTTACTGATAAAAGCACTGCAGCTTTCCCAGGTATAACCCAACACTGTTTAACTCTCAGCTCTGAAATGAAGTCAAGAAGCTTTTTGGGTTTTCTTTTTCCTCCTCCCCTTTTCCAGGTCTGCTTGGTAGGGGACTGTGTTGGGGGAATCCTGGGATTTGATGCCTTATGCTACAGCAATCAGACTGTGTCCGAGAGCCAGAACAGCAGCCGGAGAGGGAGCGTTGTGAGTGTGCAGGTAATGCTGGCTCCCAGTGTCCAGTATGCCCAGTATGCCCCAGTATGGGAATAGGTCTGCAGGGCACAGTGCCTTGATGGCCTCTGTTTTCAGTAACCTCTTTTCATGAAACAACAAAGACTGTTCCTTATCAATGGCAAAGGTGTCTTAAGGTGCATATTTTCTCAGTTTGGGTGTGCTTGCTCTGAACAGGGTGTGAAGCATCACCCATACCCTTGAGGAAGTGGCTTGATCTCATACACTACATTGCCCTCAACTGGACCTTGGGGTAGATGGGGAGCAGAGGATGGAGAAGGTGATACTGTGGGTATATTCCTGATTGAGCTGTGTATTTCAAACCCCAGGATACTGACCTGCTGTCTCCTGGCATAACGGTGAACAACAGCTATTGTTCCAGTAGCTCTAATCTGGAAGCCAGCAGACACCTCAGCAGGAGCAACATTGATATTCCCCGTAGCAACGGAGAGGATCCAAAGAAGCAGCTGCCAAGGAAAAGGAGTGATTCATCAACCTACGAGCTGGACACCATAAAGCAGCATCAGGCCTTTCTTTCAAGGTAAGATTTGGGAGGAGCAAGAACCAGCAATGTTCTGGAGCTGAGATTGATGCATCTGTGGAAACCAAATGTTGCTTTGTCATCCCGTGATAAGCAAGGTGGAGGGAAGCGTTTCGTTTAGAATAAAGTATGTATTTCACTGTGTTGTAGATGCAAAAGAAAATTATCAGCTCTCTTGCTGAGTGGCAGTGAGAGAATCCAGCTGCTCTCCTGCATCTGTATTTCAGTGGCAGGAAGCCCTTTATCCTATGGCTTGACAGCTGAGGCAGTTGTGTAGCTGCAAGTGCAGGATGGAGCTCAGAAAACAAATGCAGGAATCATGAGAGGGAAGGTGGTGAAGCAGAACTGTCCAGGGCTGTATTAATTTCAAAGCATCTCTGAAAGCTGATGTTGGGTTGGCCTGTTCTTGGGGAAGGTGGGCATGAGCTGAATGTCCTTTCAGTCTGGTTTAGTTCAGGTGGGAGTTGTGGTCCCTTTCCTGTCTTGGGAGTAGGTTTCAGCTGTGATGGTGGCAGGATGCTCTGGGTGAGACCTCCTGAGCTCTGGCTGGTGGCTGGTTCATGGAACAACCTCCAACTGCACGTGAGGATTGTTCTGTCTGTGTGACTGGCAGATCAGCCCAAGTCCCCTGTATGGAGCAGGGCCAGGGGATTGTGTTCTGTCCCCTGCCAGGGCTGCTCTGTTCCACCAAGGTCACGTTTCAGATTTACTCACCATCAAACCCCCACTAGCACATTCCTAAAGCTTCTCCAAATGGGCTTTCAGAAACATATCTGTTACCAAAACCAATGAAGTTTTCCTAGTAGCCTTTCCATCCCCACTGGTCGTTCAGGGATTACTTCTGTAAGCCCAGAGATTTTTTAAGACTGAATCATCTTCCTCAGCCTGTGGAACTGGACAGCCCAGACCTTTTCCTCCTGGAGGGAACTGCAACATCCTCTTAATCCCTCTTCCCCCATGTCCCAGCTACTGGGGAGCAACATCCCCCCACCAGCAAACACCATTATCTGCATTGCAGTTATCTCCAAAGCCAAGCTGGAAGCTTGTCCTGTATTTACTACTTGCAGTTGTTGCTCCAGCACCAGGGACTCTGTTGTCCTGTCATGTCAGGGGCCCTTTTGTAGGAGAGAGAGAGAGAAGTATCGGAGTGGATGTTGTTGTACACAGAGATACTATATTCAGGAAGACAGCTGCATTTACAAAAACCACAATAAGCTTCTCAGCAATTTCCAGCAGGTTAATAAAAGGCAATCAGTCTCTTGTTCTTACCTTATCACAACAGCCTCCTGTACTACAGGAAAAAATATGAGTCATGCAAAAAATGTGCTCTTTCTCCTCCTTGTTATTGACCTCAGGGGCACAGACTGGGCTAAGGAAAGCGGGCTGGCATCTTGCTGCAGTTCTACATCTAGTTTAGAATGAGCACCAGGCCTGACATGGGTAATGGGTTGCAGTTTGTTACTCCAAATAGCTCTGTTGTGGTCCCTCCTGCTCCATCTCTCCCAAGGATTGTGCCTGCTCCCAATATGAAGCCCTTGGGAGTGCCTGGCAAGGACTGTTGGTGTTCAGTGTGCTGATGGATTGGGGCATCCTTACTTCTTTTAGAGGTTTTTTTTCTCTTTTTAAATCTACCTTTAGACCTTGAGTCAGAACCGAGTCTCTTCCCACAGCTCAAGAGCAGGAAAGGGGCAGGTTGAAGGTGCTGTGTGAGCTCTCTCTGCATCTCCTGCCCTGCTCTGGGGTGCAGTGATTCAGCCCTTTCCTCCTGCATGATGGCACAAATCACACCCAGCCCCAGCCCTGGACCTTGTGCTCACAGCTGCCATCAGCAGAATGCCCCATCAGCCTCGTAATGATTTTCCCATTCAGAAACCCAACCCTGATGGGATGTGGCATCGTGCAGGAGATGATGGGCAGAACAGAGCCAAGTTTCCCTAATGGGCTGGGCAGACAGGCAGCCTGGCACAGGGGCCTTCCTGGCCCTGCTGGTTGCAGCTTGTGCCAAAGACACTCATTTTTATTCGTGTTTCAGCCCTGCCCCTTCTCTGGGATAATGCCCAGCAAGCCAGAGCAGCATCTGGAGATTACAATCACACATTTATTTTTAAATTCAGTCCTTCTGCACAACTACATTATTTCTGGCTGTGCTGTACTTGTATTATTGTAAATGAGTCGATTTGCTGCTGAAATCCATAAGCTCTTGTTTAATTAATGCACACAGTACATCTGCTGCCTTTGAAAGGGAGAACAGGGCACCGTAGGTTGCTTAGAGCATGACAAATTCAGAGTTCCCCTTGGCTCTCATTTCTTTTGATTGCTCAAAAGACTATCAAGTTCCCAGTAAAAGGGAGAAGCTGCCTAAATTGCTCAGTGGTCTGAGTGCTCTCATTCCATCCCATTCCCCACAAAGAGCTGCTGTGGGAAGGTGGGGGGAATACACCAAAAATCCCTTGCCCACCTCCTGCTGTAACATCAGGATAGTCCTTCCTTTGAGTCACGTTCCTGTCACCCCATCTTTGACAAAACTCAGCGTGCTCTAAATAACTTTGTATTCCCTCCACACAGCCAAGTGAGAGCATTGCAGCCTTGTCAGCGAAAATAATCGTAGCTCCACTGAAGGTGGCTTGTTTGCAAATGTGTTTCAGCATCGTGCATCTTGGCAGCCTGATCTCAGGGAGGCTGGTTCCCAGCACAGAAATGGGAACGTGCTCATTTTAGCTGTCACTGCTGTAACCTCCTGTTCCCCTGCCTTTTGACATCACTGTTTTGACTTGCTGTGATACGTGTGTCTGGCATAAGTGAGCTCCTCACTTCCCTGTGGCTGGTAACAGGAGGATGCTGCTTGTACGTGCATGAACCTTCAGGGAACACGTGGTACTGAGGCAGGAGAAGAAAGATTTTCAGCATCATCTGGGAGTGATGTTCAGCAGAGGTGCTGTCTCTGGGCTGATGTTATTTGCCACAGCAGGAGTTGAAGTGCTGGGGTCCATGCTGTGGGCCCCAAGTTGGAGTTGACCTATGGATGAGTCCCAACCCACAGTATATTTTATTCCTCCAGTTGTTTCAGGCCCCACAGACAGAACCTGCCCCACCTGTGGGAGGCCCCAACTGCCCCCAGGTGATCATGGTTGGGGTGGTGGGCGAGGCTAGAGATAAGTCAACCAGGAACCAACTAGTTTTGGAGAAGAAACAATGAGCTGGTCAGTTTGAAGAGAGTTCTTGTTGGGGCCAGTTGGAGGAGCTTCTTGTTGGGGTCACTTGCTGAGCTCTCTCTCAGTGCTGTGTTGCCCCTTGGCTGATTTGAGACAGAGAAGAGCAAACAGAAGAATAAAAGATGAAGATATATTTCTTATTTGAGATGGAGAAGGGCAAACAGATGCTGAAGTTATGCTGAGGGGCTGTTGCTGAGTTTGGTGTTGGCCTGAGGAAGAAGAGAGCTGGCAGCACAGAGTGAAACCCATTTTTCTTCTCAAATATGTGTTTGCTCATTTATGGAGTGGCTATGGCAGAGGAGGAGCCTTCATGAGCAATGTGCTGCAGATGGTGGGGAGGGAGCAGCCCTGGTTCCAGCATCACAGCAGTGCTGGGAGGTCACTGCCCAGCTGGGCAACCATCAAACCATCACCCTGCCTTCAGCAGTGGCCTTGATGGGCAAGTGTTCTTGCATATGGAGACACAGCAAGTGCTGGTGACCACCTGGGATTTGGACTTGTGGCCATGGAGCTGGCAAGGCTGCTGTATTTGCATCACTTCTAACTCCAGGGCCTCCATCTGAATCTGTAGAACCTGGAGGACAAAAGAAGTTGCAGCTTATTGCTTTTGGGTGGTAACAGAGGAATCTCTTTTGTGAGCCAGGTTATTAGTGTTGTACATCTGTCATTTTGCTGCCTAATCCCAGATCTAGAGTGCAGAGAAGCTCCTCCTAACGTGGGGGTGGATCCCTGGGATTTTCATCTAAGAGTTCCTGCTGCTTCT
The DNA here is from genome assembly GCA_013401335.1 of Brachypteracias leptosomus. Classification (NCBI taxonomy): domain Eukaryota; kingdom Metazoa; phylum Chordata; class Aves; order Coraciiformes; family Brachypteraciidae; genus Brachypteracias; species Brachypteracias leptosomus. Next base: position 45,846 of record VYZX01002827.1, on the reverse strand, counting down.
TCCCCACTGTCTGAGGGATATGTGGATTTAAATCTCTGTGTTCAATCTCTGTATTGCCCAGCCTGAGCTACACACAGGCTGAATTTCACAGAGAGCTTTGACACCTGAAGGAGAGGGGAAAAGCTGGACGTGTTTTATATCATTATTCTTTTTAAGTAGTTACCTGGAGTTGTTGGGCTGAGGTTGAGAGGTAGTTTGGTATTAACTCAACAGATATGTTGGGCAGAAGAGAAATAGGAGAGTCTTGGATGTGTGATAAATAGAATGTACCACATGAGTTAATGACCCCAAATTCCCCTTCCCAGTGACCCCCTACACATGCATGGAAGCCCTGGTGCAAACTCAGTGCTCAAATACATTAGAAACCCTCCTTCAGACTTTGATTGTTCTTTTTCTCTTTTCCCCTCCCGTGTTTTCTTTTCCCTTTTCAACCCTATAACATTTCTCCAACCACTTCCACGAGGAAGAAACGGGTAAGCACAGCTTTCTGTAACATTTGAGCCCCAGGTGATGGGAGGAACTCAAATGTTGCCAGCCCAAAAGCAGAGCAGATCCATGTGTGCTGGAGTGAATCACTGCAAACCCGCTTCCCCCCCTGCTGCTCCCAGAGTTTTGGCTTGCTGGTTATTTTATCTTGCAAATGACTATCCTGCTAGCAGCAACAAGATTGCAGCTCCTCGGAGAAAAAAGCATTTTGAGGAGATGGGAGTGTGTAAATGAACCCACTTGAAGCTTGAATTGGTACAGTCGAAATTATGATATAATGGGGTAATTGTTTGAGGGGATGTTTTACTGACTAGTGAAACTACTTGGTGGGTTGATTGACACAGTTCCTGCACTAAAGAAATAGAAATAATATCCCCTGTCAATCGCTGGCCTTCAATTATGAATAAAATGTTGCCTTTCTTTTCTGCTCTTGTCCCAGTTTACACTCAAGCGTCCTGAGGAACGACCCCGGATCCCGGCGATCGAGCAGCTCCACTATGTTGGATGGAGGAAACATTGGGAAGTTTGAGTTTGAGATCACTGATTTCTTCCTCTTTGGTTCTCCCCTGGGTCTGATTCTTGCACTGCGGAAAACTGTCATTCCAGCTCTTGACAGTAAGTCCTGGTGTAAACTGCTGAGCCCACCGGGTGGGTGATGTGAGCACCTCCCGCTACAAATGCAGGAGTTTGAGACAGGCTGGCAAGCCCCAAATATTTATATCTAATATTTATTGCACTGTAAGGAAGCAGATCACTGTGTGCTCTAGCCAGTACTGATTATACAATTTATTTGCGATGTACTTCCAAGCATTAAAAACACTGAGCAATTCTGGAGCCTATAAATATTGTAATAAATCGTTTCAATTGACTGAACTGGGAGATGAGGGAGCTGATAATGGCACAGCACTTTTTTTTGAACCCAACAGTTGTCCTTTTCACAGACAAATGTTTATAATATTCTAACAAACAACCTTTTGATGCTAGAGGGTTTATTTTTTTCTTCATCTTCTTAGTCTTTCAGCTGAGACCAGCTTGTCAGCAGGTCTATAACCTGTTCCACCCTGCAGACCCATCAGCGTCGCGCCTCGAGCCTCTTCTGGAGAGGAAGTTCTACCTTCTGCCCCCCTTTAATATTCCCCGGTACCAGAGGTTCCCACTGGGTGATGGCAACTCTGCTGTTCTGGGTAAGTCACTTTGGATCCATATTTTGCTGTCTAAATGGTTAGATCCACACTTTGCATAAAATTATCAAAGCAATTGGAGACGACAAGAAAGAGAGGTGGCCCTATAATGTTACTTTTACTCCTGATTTACCAGAAAAGTAGTTTTCTTCCACCAAAATTAGTGCCTTGAGACCCATAATGCCCTTCATTTGTCACACAAAGGCCACCAGCTGCTGAGAGTCGTGCTGTGGTGACCTCTCTGTGAAGGTTTTACACCCAAGCTGGTGCTTGTGATGGAGACTCAATGAAACACGATTCACTTGGCCAAGTTTAGGGCTTGGATGTTTGGAGAGCCAGTGAAGACTGGAAGGAGCAAAGACAAAAGTGAGATAATGAGATGATTTACTTGGTTACAACCTCTGCTTTTTCATGGGACAGGCTACTGCAGATCCTTGGGCTGGTGACAGCACCTTGCCAATGAGACTCTGCCTTCCTAGGATCTATAGGATCCATCAGTGGCCTCTTCATTTGCTCCACCCCAACTGCAGCAGTAGCAAAGTCTAAAATGACTTTGTGCATGATGCCCTTTGTCTTACTGGGTTGCATTTGAGACAACTCTGTCCTGACCATGCCCTGCCTCAGCTCCCGTTACATCTTGCAGTTGATCTAATCAAATAAATTACATTTCCTGCCATCTTCACCTCAATTCTGTGCCTAGACTCTCATGATCTGTTGCCATTTCAGTGCAGGCTCTCAGAGGCGTGCAGAACTAAATTTGACCTTTCTGCTTCACCCAAAGCTTTGGTTCCCTGCAGGGCCAGGTCTTTGGGGCAGGAGGAACATTTGCACCATAATTTTTCCCTTGCTAGAGGTTGTTAGTGACTACATAAAGTTAACATTGCAACTAAGAGTCCCTGCTGTAAAACTAGACTTGGAGCACACAAGAAATTGTGCTGGAGAACCAGAGTAGGATATCAAAGGCACCAGCTAGAAAGATTGGGATTTGGTTGTATTTCCCCAAAGCTCTGGTAGCTTTCCTTTTGGTCAACATTTGAATCATGCAGAAGTAAATGAAAAGGAATATACATCTAGAGCTGAATAATTCTGGTGATGCTCTGCATCATTTTTAAATTGAAAAATCCCAAGTCGTGGTCTCCTATGAAGCAGTCTCTTTAAAGTTTATATAATAATTGCTGAATCTGGAGGTCTGATTTGTAAAATGGGCATAAACTAAACCCCGTGTTTAATAAAGTGAATAAAATACTTTCTGCAGGCCCCACTCACTTGTCAAATTTAGCAAAGATCTTGCTGCAACACTTTTTAAAAATGCATCCACCCACAATTACGTTTATATCCAGTCCCCCAGCTCGGGGAGTCTGTAGCAACTGGAAAATCAATTTGCTTTTTGGGTGTATTCTGAGTACCAGCTGCAAATAGCTTCTTAAAAAAAATATAATCCTAAACATCTTCCCTTCTTCCTCTTAAATACATCTCAAATCCCCCGTTCTCACAGAAGCCAGAGGTACAAAGCCCATTGACACAGAGCAGCCTGAGTTCTGGTTGTTCTGAACAGCAGCAGAGACCTTCCTGGTTTGCTGTGGCTCCCTAGACCTTGGAGCTGGCTGTGTTTAGAGAGACACTTGCAGTGGAGTGGAGAGGAGTTAAGCAGCAATTAGCTCAAGCATGAGAAGGGCAGAGTGATTTCAAAACCCTCTCCAGGTTTGAGGCTGGTTATTTGAAGAGCTGCTGCTCTGCCTTGGGGGGTAAAACAGACAAAACAGCAGCTTTAAATCCCCTTCTGGTGTTACCCAAAGCCCCTGGGTTTGCTGAGCATAAAGTCACAGGTGATTCCTTCCCATCAGAGCCAGAATTTCAGTGTTGTGGTTCACACAGGGCTGCTCTACCCATGATTTGCAAAGCCACTACTCCAGTCAGTGTTCGCTGTAGGGCGCTGCAGGAGAGTTAATTGCTCCTATAATTAAGCTATATGATTTGGTGATCACGTAGGATTCAGGTGCTCAATTATAATCAGTTATGTACAAAACCTTCTTGTGCACATTTCCTCATGCAGCTTTTTCTATAAAAAAAATCAGAAAGCCTCTTAGATGATTTTTTTTTATTATTATTTTCCCATCTGTACCAAGCGTTGGGTCCCTGCTTCATTACAAGCAATTTGCAGAGTGAAAATCAAATTCCCATCCCTGCTTACCCGTGTGCTTTGCACTGTGTAGGCTGAGTCTGATGCAAGTAAATCTCCCCTTACAGCATCCTTTTTTCCCCTCGTAGTGAAAAGCTTTCTCTGGATCTGCTGGGTATTTATGGAGGTGGCTCACTGGAGAAGCTGGTTGAGAGGACTCCCTTTTGTTGTTGAAATGCCATCGCTGTGCTCTCTGCTACCAGTTAATCTCTGATGTGGGTCTATTTGGAAAGTCACCCGTGTTCTGTTTCTCTGACTCTCTTTGAAGGTTGTCCTTTCATTGAAGACTCATAGTTGAAGTGCTGGGTTGTACCTGTTTGTATGTTTAACACTTTGTGGCCACATGTCTTGTTGTTCTTTGTCCTTCTGTTTTGTTTTGTTTGTTTTTTTTTCCCCGTCTGCTTCTAGTTGAGACAATCCAGAACAATCCCATCCTCCTCATGGAAAGTAGCCCTCTGGGTGCTCTCCAGCACCAGGACAACTTCATGGAAACCAGTATCCCTGTTCCAGTACTGAATTGGCAAGATGTTCCCAATAAAAGTGCTGGTTTTGCTGAGTGTGTGTAATCTACACTTTCATATTGTCTATGGTGTTGGGTTCTTGGGGTGATTTTTGGACATCCTACTGGTGCCTCTTGGAGTTGAAATCTTCATGCTGTGTCTCAGGCTGTGCCACATGAAATACCACTTGGGTTCAGGATGGGGTCTGGGAGACCCACTGTGAAAAGAATGAGTTGGGATTACAAACTCTGTCCCTTTCTGGTGCTGGTGCAAGAAGGGGAGATGTTACCATGTCTGTCCATCTGTGGTGGCTGCGCTGCTGGCAAGAGGCTTTGGCACAGAGAGAGTCCCTGGGTGACCCTGGGGAAGGGTTGGGTTGTCTCCAGTGTGCAGCTCCCAGCAGTCACCCTCCCCACACCACGGCCAGAGTTGTAATGGCTGTGTCAGGCCAGATTCTGTCCTTCTGGAGTATTTTGTTTGGACACCCCCTGTGGCTCCGCTGAACACAGCGACTGAGGCTTTCAGACCCCAAGGTGGCTACACGTGTTGGCTTTTGGGAATTAATTTCTTGACTCCTGCCTTAAAAGCAAGTTTGGTGCGTTTGGTTTGCCTTGTTTCCCATCAGAAATGCTGCATGGCCTCCTTTATTCTGGTTGTGGCTGGTGCTGCATCTGTGATTTCAATGCGACTTGACTTTGTGTTGGTTTTTCCTTCCCCCTGTGTCTCACTTGCCTGTTCTCACCCCTTTTACTTGCCCCTTTTTCAGTGTTTTCCATTGAGAGCTTGGTTCTGCTGCCTTGTTGTCCATACCAAGCTGACCCTTGCTGTCCATGCACAGCCAGGACGTTATGTGGTCATACAGGATGGCAACATTGACCATTCCAGAGAGTCTCTCTCTGTTTTTTGGAGGTGTAGAAGATTTCCAGGTGTTCAGTTGCCGTGTTGCCTGTGCTGTGATGCCCTGTAACAAAGCAGAGGGAAAGGATTTGGCTTTATTAATTAATAACTTTGGAGATCACTGATGAAATGCCCTGAATCTGTCATCTGATATTTCCTGCGGTCAGCACAGAGCTTCTAGAAGCTTCTCTGCTCTTTACCTTGTGTGTCAAGAGCACTGGAGCAAGTGCTGAATCCCTGCAAGAAATTTCCAGAATCACAAAACCTTAGGGACAACAGGAATCTGTGTTGCTCTTGATCTCAGGGTAGCGACTGCAGAGCTGACCAGTGACTCCAGTCAGGGTCTGGCCTGTGCTGAGCAGCTGGCTGGCTTTTCTATCTTATTTTTTTCTTTATTTTTATTGAGCTTGACATATTTTTGACTGCTTTCAGTATTTTGGTGCCACAGCTCAGCCTGCAAGTAGCACATACTCAAATCTGCCAGGGGTACCCCAAGGACTTAGTGCAGTGCCAGCAGTACATTAGGGGATGGCCCAGTGCCGTTCACTTAGTGGGAAACAATTAGCAATAAATTGACAAACAAGTCCATAAATGAAAAGGCACAGCACTAAATAAGCATTAAAGATCCATAGGTAGGCAAAAAACTAAGTGATTTTGCTGCTTATGTCACCTCTTCTGGAGGCACAGTTAAATCCCAGTTCATTTTCCTGGCCCGACGTGTGCGTGCTGCAGTTGGAGCAGTGGCAGGTTCTTCATTGGGAGAGAGGGTGCTCAGGGCACCACTTGGAATCATTTAGGTTGAAAAAGACTTCTAGGATCAAGCCCAACCTTTGCCCAACATCTCCCTGACCTCTAGACCATGTCTTGAAGCTCCACATCTACTCGTTTGTTGAACCCCTCCAGGGATGGTGACTCCAGCACCTCCCTGGGCAGCCTGTTCAGTGTCTGACCCCTCTCTCAGTAAAGAACTTCTTCCTAATGTCCAATCTAAACCTCCCCTGGTGTAATTCGAGGCCATCACCTCTTGTTCTTGAGCCAGGTCTACTCTTCTGAAGCTTCTTTGTTCTGATAAAGCCAGTGCAGTAAACTGGGGACACCTTTGTCCTTACCTAGTGATATAGGAACAGCGAATCTTGATGAATGTGGTCCTGCCATCCAGCTTCATCCTGGCCTCAGTGCTTGCCTGAAAAACCTCCTTGAGGTTGTCAGGACCTGAGTTGTGGCTGGGGATGCCACCTCTGCAATGCAGAAGACTTTAGGCTGTTCCCTTCAGGAGCAGTCACAGGTTCTGGGGTCAATCTGTGCCCCTGTGACATCCCTCCCTGGTCACCACGCTCCCCAGGAAAGCCTCCTTGGTTTCAAACTAGCAAGAGCTGTGCTGCACGAGGGATTTGGTGCAAAGAATACTCAGTTTAGGAAATATGTTGTTTGGGTTTTGTTTTTCCTTCAAGCCAGGTCCCAGGGTTTCATCTGGAAGTTGCTGTCACTGCGGCTTTGGGGTCAGGGAAGCTTGGCTGAAGGAGCAGTGATGCATAGCACAGGTTTTCCATCCATCTTCCTGCCCTGCCTTTTTCCAGCCCTTGTTTTTCTTAGAAACTGTCCTTTTTCAAGGTGACATTCCTCTGGTGATACTGGGGTGGTGTTGGAAGAGCTGTTGAGCTTGGGTGTGTTTGCTTCAAACGTATTAAAAAATCCCCAGTCAGGCCCAGAAAAGCAAGATTGGCTAAAAAGAGCAAGCCCTAAATCCCCCTGGTTCCTCTTTTATTCACTTTCTGCTTTCTGAGTTCTCAGATAAAGTTCAGGTAGAGCTAAGTGAAGACAGGTTAATGGAGCTGGAGCCATGATCAGCCCAGGCAGCACCACATTTGGCCTTTTCTCCAGTGTGGCATTGCTGGGACACTCTTCAGTGTGTCTCCCAGCTGTTTCCTGACTGAAGCCACAGATGTTTGATATTTAAGGGAGAAGAAGTTCAGGCTTTGCTGGTAGCTGGTAGTTAAACCTGAACCTGGCATTTTTTCTAGCACAGACAAAGCCAAAGCTCTCCTTCTATCTGACCAAGCTGAGGGAAGCTGATGTTCATCATCTGTGTTGGGGCACCCGTTGGGTGTGACACGAATGCCTCAGTGCAGAAGGATCTTAGTCTGTACAGGCAAGGGAAAGGAGAGGAAGGTGTAACTGGGGAGGAGATGGGAGCCTTGTCCCAGGTCATCCAGCAATGGGAATGGGACCCTTGTGGGGTTGAAGGCAGCTCCTGGCTTGGCTCACGTTCTCTGAGTACAGCCTCTGCTTGACTTGTCTCCTCTTGGTTGTGCTGGTGCTTTCAGCACTGAGGAAACCACGTTGACCCAGCAGAATGCTGACAGCCAGCATCTCATGGCAAGGTGAAAAGAGGAGGAAAATGCTGAGAAAGTGATGCTGGTAATGGCCTTTCAGGCACAACGTGGGCAGTGTGTGCAGCTCATCATCAGGTCAGGCTCCCGCTAGGGCTCAGATCTTGCAGTCCATGAAGCTTTTACACAGAGCAGCTTGTGGCCTGATTTTCCCTGCAGAGAACAGGATTCTTGTATGGCACTCAGCTACACGTTCTCTGCTCCAGACATTCCCTTTCTCTCTGCTGCAGCAGGATTTGTGTGGGCACAGACACTGCTGCTGTGAGCTGAAGGGAGGGGAGGCAGCAAATCAGTAGCCCCAAGCAAAAAAAAAAAAAGATGGATATTAAAATAACCCAGTTGCCAAAACAACGCCCCATGTCAGCTGCATACTGGGATTAAATCCAAGGGTATCTAAACTGGCTGGAATGAGCAGAGGCTCTTGGTGTGTGGGAGTGATGTACTCACATTCCCCGTGACATCTCCTGCCTGGCTGGGGACAAACCTGTGCCCTGATAACCAGGAATAAAGCTCAGATGCTGCTCCTCAGGTACAGCAGAGATGGGCAACGTTACAGCCAGAGTTAAGTAGCTTTGCTTTTGCATGTTCCTCTCCTCCTGGTGCTGCCTGCTCTGGAGGACTCGGTGTTGGCACCACAACCCCCCCTGCAGTGCAGCACCCTGGGATGTCCCAGAGACACTTAATTTGGCCTCGTAGCATCCCCAGAGGAGTGGATGCTCTTATGCTCACTGGAAACTGGAATGCACAGATTTACTGGGACTTTCAGCATCTCTATTTGCCAGTCAAGGACATTTTAGGTCCATTTCCCTCCAGTACATCTGTAAGGTCCGTGTGAGCATGACTTGAAATGCTCCTTTTCTGTATCTCTGTACTAAAAGCCACACTTGGTAAACCTGAGGTTGGGATCTATAAATCCAGACCTGGGTGTTGTACAAAAGAAGCTCTGTTTGCACAGAGACTGGGCACTCCCTGAGCCACCAGCACTGATTGGAGATGGAAATGCTCCTTCTTTTCAACAAGTGTTGGCTGTACCCATTAGCAATAAAATACAGGTTCAAATTTAGTGCCCTGCCAGGCATGATTTTTTAATTTTTTTTTTTTTTGCTTCTATCTTGGAGATGTTCATTTAAGTCTAAATATTTCAAAAAAACAAATACCCCTTTCCTAAGGTTTTTTTGAGGTTCTCCTTACCTCAGTTACTTTGTCCTGATGTGAATATAGAGAGCTGTGTATATTCACATCTGTGTGTATGACACATGCTTCTGTTATTGCTGCTTGAGTAAGTCTGCCTGGATTTTAATTTGGGGGTTTGGATTTGGTTTTTGAGCTACTTATTTTGCTTCTCTCAATCAAAGAGCACTCCTCCAGCCACGTGTCTCTGCTTGCTGTGGTGTTTGCTTTCTTTTCAAACCAAAGCTCTGATGAAATGTGGTTTTCTTTTCATCCCAATCAGTTCTGAAGGGGCTTTTTGCACCTCCCAGCCTTGTTTGCCTCCTTCCTCCCCTCGAGTTCATCTTGCCCAGCCTCTGTCTGTTGGTCTAATATTTTGATTTCCCTGTTTCAACTTTGTAGCAGATGTTGTTCAGTCTCATGGTGCCGTCTTCGTGGAAAGCACGTCCCTGTCCACCCCCATTTCAGCCCCTCAGTTCAGGGGCTTCCGGAGAGCCAGTGAGATCAGCATTGCCAGCCAGGTCTCAGGAATGGCAGACAGTTACACTGCTTCCAACATAGCCAACAGTAAGTGCTGCACCCCCCCGAGACCCCCGCTCGCTGCCGCCCCCCTCCCCCAGGGCCAGAGCCACGCAGCTTCTGTCTGTCTGTCCCTCTGTCTGTCTGGGGTTTGCACTTTCCAGCTGGAATTACTCCACCTTCGCCCACCTGGTATCACACCCCCTGGAGGAACAGGTTATATATTTGATTATAACACAGGCCACTTCTATATAATGTGTGTTGGACCGTGCTGGTGATAAATTGTTCAAAATAATATAATAATAATTGATAACGCTGAGCATTATTTGGCTGCTGTGAGTGAGGAGGGTTAATCCAAAGGGATGGTTCTGTGCTGCTGTTAAGTCCTTCAAAACTGGTAGGGATCAGTCCTCCCAGGCTGTGGTTTCATGCAGGTCTTTTTAAATGTGATGCACAAAACCAGGGCTGAGTAAAGCCCCTCTGTAATGCTGAGAGGGAAGAACAGGTTGGCCTTATTCATTTATTTAGTACTTTGCATTAGAAATTCAGCTCTTCTGTAGCCCGCAGGGCAGCTTGGGGGCAGCTGCTTATGACCCATATCCCAGAGCTGAATGAGGAATAAAAGGGATTTTTTTAATTTTTCCCAAGACCTGTGTAACTTCCCAGCCTTTGTTAATGGTTCAGCCCCTTCTTCATTTCAGCTGAGGTGTGAGATTAACAGTCGGTGTCCTCAGGGACCTCTGATAACTCAGACCAAAAAAGACTTAAAACCAAACAAATTAAAGAAAAAAAACCCCACAAAACCAACCAAAAAACCCACAAACCCTCTGACACAGCAAAAAAACCTTTAGCCCAAACTCTTGTCCCAGAAGGTGGCAAAAATTTAGAGCTCCTCCACTCCTGGTGCATTAGGCTACACTTTGTAATTAATTGCTGAGGTTAATAACACTCCTTGAGGCAAGTGTTAGTTGCTGGAGGTCTGTGGGTGCTGGTCGGGGTTGGCTGTAACTTCTTGCCCTGTTTGAGGCAACATTGAGCAGCAGGAGTCACCTACCTCAAACGAGGTCTTCTTTCCACCACACACCCAAGAGCTGCCTCCGCGTTCCCCGTCTGCCTTCTGATATTTGTCCTGCTCAAACATCTTGCCAAGCGCTCGCTAAATCTTCCATCTGCTTGGGAAGAAGGTTCCTGGGGGAGAAGGGGGTTGTTTAGTGCTGGTTTCACACCCAGGCAGAGCTGCTGAGCTTGGCTGGCCGGGATGGGAAGCAGGGGGGTGGTGGTTCTTCGTTATGAAGTGTTTACACCAAGGTGATGCCTGAAGGTCCGTGTGACATGGTCCCACGTGGTGCTCACCTCTCCTGGCTTTCCTTGTGCTCTCCCTGATTATTTAGCTTCTGGTTTGTGTGATTTCTTCCTCCATGCTCTTCACAGCCTGTTTCTGAGGCTGGAGAGAAAGAGTCTGGCCCTGGCGTGGGCTGACCCCACGTGCATCTGCCCCAGGGGCTGTCACGGCCCCTTCCTTCATCTCCCGAGTGCCGACGTGTCCTCTGAGCCCTGGCTCTGGCTTTGCAGCTCCTGCACTCGACCTCGTTAGCACGGTGGGAATGTGAAGCTGTGGCATTGAGGGTTGGATGCAATCCGTGCTTATCCCACTGGGAGAGCTGGAAGAGGTCCAGAGGGGCACCACAGAACCATGGCTCCCTCCTGGGAGCCCTCTCTGGGATGCAGCTTTCCTTGCACTGTGAATTTCTGGAGGATGAACCCCACGTTGCCTGGGTGTGCCATAATAATGAGTGTGATTTCTGTTCTTTTGTTTTAATTTTATCTCTCCTTTTAGAAACCAAACACCACCTTAATCACTGTAGAGGGCTTAGCCTTCTGTCCCAACTTGCCCTCCCTCACAAATCCCCCACCCAAACCTCATCCAAGAGGCGTAGGCAGCATAAGCATGAAAACCCTTCGAAGGGAAGGAAGCTCGAAGGGCCGTGGAGTCAGACTGCAGACTGTGCTCTTCACATACCCGACCTGGACATCAAGACAGGTATTCTGGAGAGATCCTCTCCAGTTGGCCTCCTCTCTCATTCAATAGTCACAGAACTTCACAGCAAATCTATGCACTTACAATTTCTGATTGCATTCTAACAAGTATTTCTGTCACTTGGCTCTGAAGATCGATCGTAGCACAGCTAACAACTTGGCAAGAGCAGGACTTCTTCTGGGCAGAGCTGGGGGAACAACACTTCTGCCTCCACCACTGTCTCTTGAGCATGGAAGAGTAAATGCTGCCTGCTTCCTACAAAGAATCTGAGGTTACCCAAGCTGGGCACTTGCATGAGAAATGAAAGGTTGGGACGTGACCAGGAGCTGCCAATTTGGAAGACAGGGAGTCAGAAATGGCTGTGAGGAGGTGTCCATGTGCTCTGGAAAAGCCATGTTGATCCACCAGTGCCCTCCTCCTGCTTTAGAAAAGCAAGGGCCACTAGGATGAGGGTGGCCTGGGCATTCAGCACAGCCAGGGCTGGGCCTTGGGGATGTGCTGATGCCCTTAACCCTCTGCACATTGCTGTGGTGGGAGCTTTGTGAAGGCCTCTGAAAGGAGCTGGTGGGTCCATTTTTTCAATTCAGCATCTGTGCTCATCACCAGTTAAGATTGCCCTTAACAAGAAGAGTTTGTTGGATCTTACCTTACACCTGGCAGCTTTCCTGGAAATCCATGAAAAAGGGACCTTGTCCCAGAGAAAAACCAAGCTTGAGAAAGCCCTTGTCAAAGCCCCAGCTTGCAACCTGCATGTAAACACAGCTCCTCTCTTGATCTGATCCATCTTCTCTTTCCGTGGTTGCTTTCTCAGGCCAGAGCATGCGGGGGGCTGAGGACTTCTCACTGCTGGGAAAGCAGCTGACACCTTTGGGGTCTGGGGTTTGGGGTTGGGATGTGCTCATTGCTAAGGAGTCTGTGTGTGGGCAGGGTTCAGGGCAGCACTGAAGTGTGGTGGTGTCCTGTGAGTCAATGGTGGCTGTTGGACACTTCTGTGTGAGTTGGTGACTTGAAGGGAGAAGCTCCTCTGCATCATCTGTGACCTTGCCCACCCAAAATCCCAGTGTATTTCTCAGTCCACCATGCAATGAACTCCTGGTACTCCCAGCTACTTTTCTTGTTGGCCACTGCAGAGGCTGTACCCCAGGGAAGCTGGGCTGGATGTCTTGGTTGCCTGCAACACAATAGCTTGGAGGACAACAAAGACTTGTTGGGAGCTGCCAATCCCAGCAGCATGTGCCTTATACCTTGTGGTGCCTTTTAGCATCTCAGGTGGGCTCCCAGTACTCAGATTGTCTTTAGTGTAGCCAATATGTGGATGCTAGTCCTTGGTGGAAGCTAAAGGAGTTGGAGGTGGGGCTGGAGATGGCCTGGGCATGGTAAGCAGAGCACACATATCCTCCCACAGCTGCAGGGAGATGTGTTTCTGTCTGATGTTTCAGCACGTGGGTCCCCAGGCTCGTTGCACGTGAGCCTTGGAGCCCTTCACTGGGATCTAGACTAATGGCCAGTTAATACCTGCCCTCTAGTGCCTTCGTATGTGCTGAAAGAAAGGCAAATACTCAAGTGCTGGTGCTGCTGTGTGTTCCTCCCTTGGCTTGAGCAGACACTGAGTCCTGGGGCTGTTGTTTCCTCCTTAGCAGCACGACCAGCCAGGGAGCAACCTCCTGGAGTGAGGAGCCAGAGCCTTGAAATACCTTTTGTGGTGGAGCCCACGTGTGCAGGTGAACCCCTTTGGTCTGAATGAGTCTTTTGCTTCCAGTTGCTGCCAAGTGGTGGGGAACCAAAAGGATCGACTACGCTCTCTACTGTCCAGATGCTCTGACAGCTTTCCCAACGGTGGCTTTGCCACACCTCTTCCATGCCAGCTACTGGGAGTCCACCGACGTTGTCTCCTTCCTGCTGAGACAGGTATGGTCCTCCTCCCTTCCCCAGCCTCCCTTGGGCTCCAAAATATTTGGGGCTCTTTGGTTTTTTCCACTGCCTCTTTCATAGCTCTCGTTGACACAGAGGTTTAAAAATACCCTTTGCCATTGCGGGTCCATTTTTCTTCCCCTTCTTTTTGTTCCTCACTTGTGCTGGTAGTGGAGCTGCACACGTGCAAACTTCACACCTGGTTAGTCTGGGTCTGGGTTTATCATCAGAGCAGGTTTCAGATGGGGTCACCATAGAGATATGGAGTGAGCCTAAAGCTGTTTTCTATCAGATCATGATGGTAAAAGTAGGTGGCACTTGTTTTCTTGACATGAGCTGTTCTCAGTGTGGGCAAGTTTGGATCTTGAGTCTGAAACTTAAAGGAAACTTCTCCATGTACAAATAAAAATAGCAGCAGCTACAATAAAACCAAAGGGGAAGTTTTGTATGAATTTGAGATAAGTTGATAGGCAGAGTTTGGTTCTCTGATTTGGCTTTCTGAGGTATTGTGGTCTCCTCTAGGAGCTCAGACCATCCTCACCACGTTGGGATTTAGTCCTTGTTCTTCCAGTACAAAATATTTCTCCAAGGGCTAGGTAAAGGGGGATTGCTGGTGTCTGACACCTCAGCTTCTATCTACCTGTGTTTGCCATTAGATTTAAATTTAAAAATGTGTTTTTCCTCAAATAAATATTTTTCCTTCAGTTCCTTGGGGACGAGGGGGAGTTATTTGCCTTCCAAATGCTGAACCCCCAAGGCACGGTACTTAGAGCATGGAATTGGGAAGAAAACAAACCTAACAGCAACTGTGTGGATTGTGTTGTCCTTGCTTTGTGTTAGCTCAGCTGTTAAGCTGTCCCTGCTCTCTTCCAGCCTCCTCGGCTGCAGCTCTCAATTATTTATGATTCTGTTGGCAAACTTTCTTGCAGTGCTCTCTTCCAAAGGGTATGGAAGCCACAAACAACAGAGAGAGATGTCAGCGCTGGTGGCAGCTGAGCAGTAGCAGCAATCCAGTGAGACCCTTTCTTCTTGGGCTGTTTCTAGCCCAGTGAGATGCTCTCTGTGCTTGCACACACCTCCCTGGATCTGCTGCTGGGAAACCCCAGCCCTGCATCCAGCTCAGCCTGGTGGGGATGAGGAGAGAGACCCATAATTGTGCATGAGTGGGAACAGCCATGAGTGTCTTGTACACAAAATAGCCAGTTAGGATCAGCCCAAAGCTGAGCGTGGTGTTTCTTCAGAGCTTGTGGCTGGAGGTGGCTCTCCATGGATTCAGTGGCTGCCTCCAGTGTCTCTCACCCCCCTCCTTCCCCAGTGCCTGTCTCTGCTCACTCATTTCTGCCTCAAGACCAGGGTTTCTCCCCTTGCTGTCCTTCCAGAGCACCCTCCTGCTTCTTCCCCTAATAAGGACTTGTTTCTAATCGCTTTCCAAAGTCATCTCTGGACAAAATTTCAGAGCAAGCTGTTGAATAGTTTGAGCCTCCGAAGATTAAATCCTGTCAAGACAAGCCCAAATAGGACTTGAAATAGATTCCTGGTTTAAATAGTTTTCAGTAAGGCTTGTTGTTTTGTTTAACTTGGACTTCCATGAACTCTCTCCCCAGCAAGCTCATCCTCCCTGGGGTCCTTTTTCCATTTCCCTGGAAGGAAAACAGCCTCAGCCCTGCAGAGTGAGCTGGCCTGGGTCACACCACCACAGCCTAGGTCAGCTGGAGAGCTGTTGACCACACTAAATATGTTCCAGACCTTGTAAAAGAGCCCACATTTAAGAGGCTTCTTAGTTTTTCAGTGGGATGGGGCCACAAAGGACTGCTTGGTGTAGAACTGCGGAGTTTTCTGTGTAGGGTCATCTCCCAGTCTTACAGAAGTCTTTGAGATGCCTCCTGGCCTTTGGGTGTTGTTATTCTTTTACTCTTCTAGAGCTTACAAGCAGTCTAGGTAGGATCTAACCCTCCTTTCTTCTGGTTCCTGCTTCTCCATCCCTGCCCATGCCCTGGTGACAGGCAGGAGTTGCCCCCACAGGCTGGCTGGTGGACATCACCTTGCCCCCTCTCTGATCCTCGTGCTGGTGCAGTGACATCCCACCAGCACAAAGTCCTTGAGCTCTGTCAACCTCAGAGGGGATGTCAGGATGGACAGACACCATGGGCTCAGCCTTGCATGTGGCCAAGCCAAACTCCTGCCTGTCTCCACTGGGACCAAATCAACGAGAGAAGCAAAAACCATGGGATGAGAGCAGCCCAAAATGTGTTGAAACAGAACTAAGAGCTGAGCTGAAGGAACAGCATCTGCCAGCATGAGGCCAGTCAGAGCAGCTGGTGCTGGATCTGTTAAGAGAATGGCAGAAGACTCATGTTCAAAGGAGCCCAGTCCCTCACAGACCATGGGAGTGGACTAATGAATGCCTGGAGGAAGAGAAGATATCAAAGTGCAGGGCTTGTCCTGCTGTGTTTGAGTCAGTTTTGTACCTCCTGATGATCTAAACCTGTGTCCCAGCCAGGATTAAGTCAGCACTGGCCACAGGCTTTGCTAGTTCAGAAGAGACCACTTGTCCTTGCAGTTAAAGGTGTAGCCTGTAAAACCTGCAGGCTGAGAAGCTGAACGTCCAGCAGACAAGCTCAGGCCACCTCTGCCCTTCCTTAGGACATGCAGAACAACGTGGGCAGGAGGAGGGGAGGTCACCAGACAAGTGGCTGATGTCTTGAATGGGATCTGTCCTCCTGCAGGTGATGAGACACGAGAACTCGAGCGTTTTGGAGCTGGATGGGAAGGAGGTGTCTGTCTTCACCCCCTCCAAGCCCCGCGAGAAGTGGCTTCGCAAGAGGACACACGTGAAGCTGCGGGTAAAGGTGGTTTGGGGGCTGCCTCCATGGCAGGAGGGAGTGTTGTTGTGGGTTTGAGTTGGGCTACAAGAACACTACTGAAGCTGGCCAGCATGGGCATGGTCTATGGCAGAGCCAGAGGATCACGTTGTGCTGCTGGTGCATATTAGTGATTATATCCTACCCATGTAGCTGTGAAAGAGTGACCCAAAAGATCTGTACCAGCAAGGTCTCCTCTTGGCCTTGAGTCTATGGAAAATCCATAAAGTGTTGGCTGTGGGTCAGGGAAGGAGACAGAACATCTTTCAAAGTCCAGTAATTCCGGTTCCCTGCTCAGTAAATGCCTTTTGCTCCAGTAACTGTCTCCAGTTCCCAAAAGAGGACAGTTTTCTTCTGGAGCTGACACAACATCAGCAGATTTCTCTGGCAGCTCTTTGTGTTGCCTCTTAGCTCCAAGGTGTAAGGATTAATAGACAGCACCAGGATTGCACCTAGAGGCTGCCACTGAAAACAGCTCTTCAGCCAGACCCACCCCATCAATGTGGGGCACGGTCTCACCTCTGCCACAGGTTGAGTTCTTTAGGTGGTGGGATGGAGGAGGAGAGTGGCACAGAAAAACCCCCGCTCCAGTTTGTCCAGTTGTATTTGGTGTTTATTTTATATGACTGCCCATCACTGCAAACTTTATCTCCTTTTTTTTCCTCCTTTTTTCACTCGTGCAGAACGTCACAGCCAACCACAGGATAAACGACACCATTGCTAATGAGGATGGGCCCCAGACCTTAACTGGAAGATTTATGTATGGCCCATTAGATATGGTCACACTCACAGGAGAAAAGGTACCGTGTCTGCTATGGGGGTTACACACCATGGGGTGCAAAGTGTGGGGGATGGAGACACAGCTGGTCCTGTCTGGTGCTCCCTTGGTCCCTGATGGAGTTTGCTGCCCTTGCATCTAGCCCAGATTCCTTTGCTCAGACTTATGTGGTGCCTCCTGCCAGGAACAGCATTCACCATGGAGATCTTCACCACTGAGGCCAGGTTTCATTCCAGCACCCCGATGTTTGGGTGCTTCTCTGCTTAGATCTGTCAAGTGCAAGGGTGGAAGCAGGACCTGGCCCTGCTGCCATCCAAAGGAGCTTGAGTTGGAAGGTCCCCATGCTTGGCCTGTTCTACTTGCCTGTGTCTTGTAATGCTGTTGTTGACCCAGCCTTGCTGTCTTCCCAGGTGGACATTCACATCATGACCCAGCCACCCTCAGGAGAGTGGGTTTACTTTGACACAGAGATCAGCAACAGCAGTGGCAGGATCTCCTACGTCATCCCCGAGAACCGGCGCCTGGGCATCGGCGTGTACCCCGTCAAGATGGTGGTCAGGTGAGCTCCCTTGGGCTGCAAGAGCAACACAAGAGGAATTTGATGGCTGCAGAATCTGGTTCCTCCTTGTGTGGCAGCTCTGCCTGTTGGGTGGGTTCAGAGCCTGTGCTACCAGCAAGAGGGACAAAGCCAATTGTACTCTGCAGCTGTCAGAGGAAGATCCATGGTTTATTCTGACTCCTCCATCATCACCAGCATGGTAATTAAGCTCCCATCACAGGAGCAGGTCCTCTGCACCACTGACATGTGGCCTCACAGCCAAAATTGCACAACCAAGTGTATTTTAAAAACCATAGATTTGTCCTTGAGGGACAGAACTTCATACTCATGATAATTCACAGCCCAGGGGCTCCAACTCAGCTCCAGGGGCTGGTGTTGAGCTTTGGGAGGGGAGCAACTTCCCACTGGTGAACCTAGCAATGGGTTTTTCAGGGTATTTTTTTGTCACTGATGCCAGAGCACTATCTCCATCCCCCCCTTGAACACAGAGGCCCTCACACAGTGCCTGTCACTGCTGTAACTAAGGGTGGCATCACTGTTGGAGGCCTTGGGCCGGATTTGGATGCTGCTTTTGTGGTGCACTGCAGGACTCAGGGATACCTTCTGAATATCTCCATGCCTCTAAGCACCTACCTCCCTTCCAGGGGTGACCACACGTACGCAGACAGCTACATCACAGTCCTGCCCAAGGGGACGGAGTTTGTGGTGTTCAGCATCGACGGCTCCTTCGCAGCCAGTGTCTCCATCATGGGCAGTGACCCCAAAGTCCGCGCCGGAGCGGTCGACGTTGTAAGGTCAGTCGTGGAATGTTTTAGGAAGGGACCTCCAGGGGTCATCTGGTCCAGCCTTCCTACACAAATAGGGATATCTCTACCTAGGTCAGGCTGCTCAGAGCCCCATCAAGCCTCACCTTGAATGTCTCCAGGGGTGGGGCCTCCACCACCTCTCTGGGCAGCCCATTCCACTGATCTATCACCCTCATGTTAAAGAACTTTTTTCTAATATCCAGCCTAAATCTCTCCTTTCCTAGCTTAAAACCATCACTCCTTGTCCTATCGTTATAAACCCTTTTGAATAGACCTTCCTGTAGCCCCTTCAGGTGCTGGAAGGTCACTCTAAGGTCCCCTGGAGCTTTCTCTTCTCCAGGCTGAACAGCCCCAACTCTTCCAGCCTGAGAGATGCTCCATTCCCCTGATCATTTTGGTGGCCCTCCTTTGGACACACTCCAATACATCCACATCCTCCTTGTGCTGGGGGCTCCAGAACTGGACTCAACACTCCAGTCGGTTGGTCGGACACGGGCATCGCTCTAGGTCTGCAACCTCTTGACTTGTGGCTTTTCCTTCTAGGCACTGGCAAGACCTCGGCTACCTCATTATCTATGTCACGGGCCGCCCTGACATGCAGAAGCAGAGGGTGGTGGCGTGGTTAGCACAGCACAACTTCCCCCATGGGATTGTCTCCTTCTGTGATGGGCTGGTTCACGACCCGCTGCGGCACAAAGCCAACTTCCTCAAGTCCCTCATCACCGACGTAAGCCTGGGTCTGATGAAACACACTCAGAGCTTGGGTTTAGATTGCTCCGTGTCCAATCAGCCCTGTCAGCACCAGTCTCTTGGCAGCAATGTGACCCGCAATGGAAGATTAATGTCTTCATTTTATTTCCATCCTTTTATTGCTCTACAGAAGTGTCTGTGCTGTTAAATTGTGTCATCTCTGCTCTGCGCTGCTCCGTTTCATCTCTGATCCTTCCAGCACCAAATATCTAATGAAACAGAGGCAGAAGTGCCTCCTGTCCCTACTTTCACATTTTTTTCACTCATTTGGTGGCTTTCTGGCTGCCTGTGGTGTAACCAGCAGGTCTGAGAGGTCATGGAGCTGCTGCAGCAACGCCCTTGCACCACACAGCCTTGATGGGAGACTCCACAGAGCATCTTCTCAAGCATTTGACCCCAGGGAGGTCTTAAAGTTGCTCAGCCCAGAGCCTCAGAAAGGTTCCAGTTAAAACAAGGTTTCCTCTGTCTGGAAAGTGAAGGAACTGTCAGTGTCCTGAGCACTTGTGCCCTGCCTTGAGTAGCAGGGAAAGCCCCTCGTTGACTCTTGGACTCTCTGAGTCATGGTGGTGGGAGCAGCTGGCCCTTACTTGCTGCCTGCTCTCCCTTGTCCTCAAGTCTGTGACCAGGGTCAGAGATTTCCTTTCCACCCCCCTGACCTTCCTGCAGCTCCGGGGGCAAAGCTGGCTGGTCTGTGGTGGCACCAGTGCCTGCTTCAACCCCTCAGGAGCTGCTCTCTGCTCAGAGTGGAGGCAGATAAATCCCTGAAGAGCAGAGTGTTGTGCTGCCTGTCCCCTCTCCCTTGCCCAGCAGTGTTGTGTGTGGCAGCGTGGCTGGCAGAGGGAACACTCCCCACTAACCATCACAGCCCAGGGGGTTGCAAACTGCTCCTCTCCCCGGTCAGAAGAAGGTGGTGAAGTGTGTGGTGTCCCTCAAAGAAAGGCTGTGGAGCAGCAAGCAGAGCTCTGCCTTCATATTGCTGTTCCTCCTCTAGTTCTGTCCTGCAAACATCCCTGGTGCTGTTAATTAGTGCCCTGCACAGCGGTGCCTCACCCAGCTGGGAACTTACATAACTTATTGACCTGAGATTCCCACAAATGCTACTTAAAAAAAACCCCCAGCCCAGCACAGTGTGTCCATATGTTCTGACCCTGTGGTGCTTTCTCTCCCCGCAGCTCCACATGAGGATCCATGCAGCTTATGGATCTACTAAGGACATCTCTGTGTACAGCTCCATCAGCCTCCCGCCCACACACATCTACATCGTTGGCCGACCCACCAAGAAGCTGCAGAGCCAGTGTCAGGTAGGAGCCAGGTGGTGCTGCCAAGGGCCTCCCGTGGGAGGGGGATTGGAATGGAGTCATCCTAAGACTGGTGGCTGAGCTAGTGTTTGCCAAGAGGACAGGAATTGTCCCACACACCAGGGGACATCACATCTGTCTGAGTGGATCCGTGTCTTGTGTGTCACCCCAGACAACATGGTGCAGCAGACACATTTGGCTGCCAGTGACTATGAGGGAAACGTGTCATAGATGCTGACCTATGGATGAGTCCTGACCCAGCAGTGTGTTTTATTCCTCCAGTGGTTTCAGGCCCCAGAGGCAGAACCTGTCCTACCTGTGTGAGGCCCCAACTGCCCCCAGGTGATGGTGGTTGGGGTGGTGGGCGAGGCTAGAGAGATATCAACCAGTTTGTGAGAAGGAATAAGGAGCTGATCAGTTTGAAGAGAGACATCTTGCTGCGCTCTCTCTCAGTGGTGTGTTCCCCCTTGGCTGAGTTGAGACAGAGAAGAGCAAAGAGATGAAGAAGAAAAGATGAAGGTATGATGGGGGGTGTTGCTGAGTTTGGTGTTGGCCTGAGGAAGAGGAGAGCTGGCAGCACAGTGCTGAGTACAGGGGGATGGTCAGATGGTCGCTGCTCCAGTCCTGCTGGCCACACTATTTCTGATAACACCCCATCCCTCCATCCCACAGTTCATCACGGAGGGGTACGCAGCCCACCTGGCCCAGCTGGAGTACAACCACCGCTCGCGCCCCGCCAAGAACACGACGCGCATGGCGCTGCGCAAGGGCAGCTTCGGGCTGCCCAGCCAGGCCGAGTTCCTGCGCAAGAGGAACCACCTGCTGAGGACCATCTCCTCCCAGCCCGCGCCCACCGGCCCCGGCCACCGCCCCGAGCGCACCCAGAGCCAGTCGGACAGCGACAAGGAGAGGGACAGGGAGCGCAGCCAAAGGAGCATGAGCATTGCCACGGGGTGCTGGGGCCGGAGCGGGGCGTCCCGGCTGGAGTCCGGCCTCCTGGGGCAGAAGTAGCCAGGCCCTGAGCCAGCGACTGTCGGCTGCAGCCTCCGGAGGAGAAGACGCAAGGGAAAGAGGGACGAGGCCGGCGCTACGGGCTGGAAGGGTAAATATGGTGCTACTCCAATAACATCATGGTGTTCCGGGAAGAGACGGGATGTTCCCCACACGGAACGCGCAGGCCTTGCAGCGGGAGCGTCAGGTTTGTGCAGCACGAGCCCAAGGAACAGCTGGAAACTCGTGGGGAGGGGGGGAAGTGTCCAGGTCAGGATGGCGCTCGCTCCTGCCTCCTTCTCTTATCCAGGTTTAGTGACTGTAAATACGTGCCTCCTCGCCTCCTTAGCCATCGCTGCCACCCGCCCGGCCGAGCGCTGTCCTCAGAGCCACACAACAGGGGGTGAGGCTGGGGGAGCCTGTTCTCCCGCGTCGCAGGAGTCAGACTGAGGTGCTCTGCTGGTGGGGCTTTGGGGTTCCGTGAACGCGCCGGTTCCCCGGCACAAGCAGCCTCAGGTGGGGGATTTACCTGCTGTGCCAGGCAGAGCATCCGAGAGCTTTACCTGTACAAAGAGCTTCAAGTGCAGCCACTTTCTCAAGGAGTACGAGCGGTGGCCGAGCGTAAAGATGTGTCGATGCTGGTGGTAGGGGCAGATTCACGCCCGAGCAAGTGGGGTCGTTATTGTTATTACTGTTATTTTTTAAAGAGACCTTTTAGAAGCCGATGGAATTTAATGCGTTCACCTATTAAAAGAGGAATACAAGCTATTTTGTTTGAGCTGTTACAAACCTCAGACACTTAATTTGCTGTTCAAGTCTCCAAATAACTCTCGCTTTCTATAATTTCCAAAAGTAACCACCGTGTATTTGGAAGCAGCTGAAGGCACTCAGCAGCTAGATCACATTGCAGCTCTTCTCATCCAATGCAGGGTCTGACTCTCTCAACACCCACCTCCGAGACGTTTTCTTCTTCCCAGGTTCTCTCCAAGTTCAGTAGCAGCTTTCATGGGAACTAGACTCGCTTCTTTTACCTGTAGTTACTGAACTGTAAAAACCTCATTGTTTTTTGCACTGATGATTTTTAGAATGGAAACCTGTTACCATCTCATGTAGCTACACCTAACTGTTTGTAGTGCATGACAATGAAATATTGCTAAGCCAGGGTGTGTGTGTATATCTATACACATATATGCATATACATATGCGCACACACGTATATATATGTATATATTTAAAAAAACAAATCTGTGCAGAAGTTTTTCCAGCAGTAAGGAGACTGTAAGGAAGTGTGCCAATGATGTCAGGCAACCTTAAGAAAAGGCCATATCTTAATTTTCCTGGTGTGTTTCTCAGTGGACGTGCCTGAGCTGATGGTTTGTGCGCTGCTGGAGCGTGGGCTGGGCGTGTGGCGGGGGGAGCTGCTGGGGCATGGATGGTACAGGAATGGGAGCACATCACTCTGCAGCAGTGGAGGAGAATAGTGCCTACAGTCAGGGCTTGCCAAAAAGCCCCTTAGTCCCTCCCAGGGCAGCCTGGCCCTGGTGAAGGGTCCAGTTCCGTCCTTGCACACACTCCTAGGGCGAAGGGACATCCCTCCACCCGGGTGCCCATCCACACCCTCCAGTTGGCCTCTCTCGTGGAGATTTTATAGCTCCCCGACTATGTGTGTCCCCGCTTTCCCCCTCCACGCTTCCCTGTCTTTATATCACTTTCTACTTAAGAGGATCTTATTTATAACGAAGAATTTTTTTAGACCGGCTGCTTCGTTTTCTTAACTGTTTCACTCCGAAGTGCAGGACGGCCGCACTGAGATACACAGCACTGTGAAGGCTGCTCTGCTCACTGGCTCTGGGCCACGGTAGGCAAACCTAACTCCTCAGACATCCAGGGCAGATCTCGTGTGTTGGTGGAGCTGGGGGGTTCCAGGAGGAGGCAGAGGAGGGACCACAATGGCATCCAGGCCAGTGGAGTGCTCCAACCCAGCTGCCCTCCCGCCGCCCCGCGCATCTCCCCCCGTCTTGCAGCCTGGCTGCAAAATGTTTCACTGCTTCTCTTTGATAATTATTCAATTACAGAATGTATTATCTGATGACTTTTCTTACCGAAAACTGACTTCCCTTTCTGCTGACTCAGCTGAGCTCTTCTCTGAATGTACATCCAGAGCCTGCTGGGTTTCAGAGCAATGTGAATCGTCCCAGCTTTTCACTAGTCGAATGTTATATATCAAACAGATGCCATCTGAGTAGGAAGCCAAGCCACAACCCATCCTGTGAAGTCACCAAACATCACAAAGAATAATTTTTTTGCAAATTTGGATATGGCCTTTGCAAAATTCCCCTTTCCTCCAAGTCCACAACCAAGGCATGATCTGTACATTTTCCAATGCTGTCGAGATGTTCACATTTTCTTATGTGTAGATAGTGTAAAACAGAGGCGAATGTAAATGTTCAACATAAAAAAAAAGTGGATATATAAAATGGAAAGCTATTTATTTATGTAGAGGAAAACAAATGTCTGGAGGGACTGGAACCTTCAGGGTTTATTAATATTTAAAAATGTAGCTTTTTTGTTTCAGGCATTATGTACAAAGCAATTATTTTATGGACCAAGTTTAATGTAACTGTCAATGAATGCAGAAGTGCAATATTATACTCACCTCTCCATCACTTCATGTTTTAAACAGCTACTAACCAGTTAGACAATCACAGCACCGCCGTCCTCATCCTTTGTTGAGCTTCTTGAAACCTGCCCAGGTCCTTTCCCTGGCCCCCCCATCCGTTGCCATTGTATGGATACAACAAGGAGAAGCAATTGTAGAGCAGGACCTTTATTGCTGCAATAATACCGGATGAGGTGGGTGGAGTTACCAGGAAATATGCCAATAAGTTTGATTTTTGGTTGGTTGTTTTTTTTTCCCTCCACTGATTCAGTCCATCGTAGTCTACATCAGCCTATCCTCATCTGCCCCCATCTGGCACTCATCTCTCTGAAGCAAAGATCAACGTGCTACTCACTCAAAGAACAATAGCAATAGTTTAACTCTGTGTTGATAACCTGTTTTGTTCCAAGCTGTTCTGGAGAGCAATGCATGTGACCCGATGCCTTTCCACGTCTGCGGATCCGTTTGGATGCAGTGAGGGGAAAGATGAATGTATATTCCATCCCGACTAAAGGGGCGCTGTCAGGTTACAGACCTAATTGATCTTTGGTACCAATAACACGTTTGCTTTGAAAGGAAACAAAAATAAGAAGTTTCTTGTGCTCCTCCCTGTCGTTGTCTGGGCAGCCACCGGTGACGGTCACGCTGCTTCTGCTGCAGCCCACGTCCTGTTCTCACACACTAGCACAATACAGCCCGTGCTGCACAGGCTGCCTCTCTCTCTTTTAATTTTTTTCCCTAATTGTTTCCATGGGAATCAAACTCTGGTGTGGAGCTCAGCTTTTTTTATAAAAAGCAGCTTTTTGTATTACGGCGCGACCGGCCCAGACTTTCTACCTGACGCTGTCCCTTTGGAGTCTTTTAAACAGAGGAGGAGCCCGTGCATTCCCTCCGAGTTGTTTTCCTGGGTTTTGCAAGATCCACTCGGTCAGATGAGGCGAAATTCTTCATACCAAAAAACGTTTACAGTGTCCGAAACGCGAGCCAAGAGCAGTAACTAGCCAAAGGGTTACTAACAAAGCCCCGCTCCGCCCAGCAGCCGCCGTGCTTGCTGTAGCAGCCCCTTCTTCAGGTATCGCCACCGGTTTGCTGCATTTCCTATTAGTTCTAGAAGCCTTACGGTCCCCTCCCCCTCCTCCTCTCTGCCTGTTGATACCCTCGACTGTCGATTTTATATTCCAAGGATGTTAGTTAACTATTTTATTTATAAAAAATGGCTTTAGGGGTGACGGGGAAGCACCGGAGGGCGGCGGCGGCCGCGCCGGGTACGGCCCCGTGTGCACCCTGCCGACCACCCGCTTGTGTGTGACAAACCTTCTGTACAACTTCCTTCTCCTCCTTGCTGTTAGTGCATCGGTCCAATGGGTGTGCTTTGTGTACAGTATCATTGTGAGTTACACAGATTAAAGAAATGGGAAGGCTCTTCTCCGTCTGCTTTTTTTTTTTTTGGGGGGGAGACTCTAGAAACAGACACGTCACAAACCCCAAGACATGAGCAGGTGCCAGTTTAATGGGGTTACAGGGATGAACAGAACATGGAAACACCTCCCATGCAGATCCCTCCTGCAGGACCCATTTGTCCTTTGACTCATTTGTCCTTTAACCCATTTGTTCCTTTTTTTTTACAGTTTGTAGACATGGATTTTGCAGCGGGGGAAAGGCTGTTTGCTTCACAGAGAAGCCCAGAGCCCCAGGGCCTGTGCTGTGGGGAAGGGACACGAGCCACATGCAGGAACAGACAGTGAGGCAAAGCCACCCCTCTGCAAAGCCCTTCTGCACACACCCCAGTGCAGGTGCCAGGTCAGTGCCCCCCCAGCACCACCCAAAGAGATGAAGCTGAGACCAGAGGTGAGGGGCAGCAGCACCCTGAGGTGCTCAGAGCCAGCGAGCCTGTTCCCCGGGTGCTGCTGAGCTCCTCTGGCCCCAAAAGGGGCATCAGGGCAAGCAGGTCTAAGTGCTTTACAACCACGCTGGCCTCAGTCAGGGGAGGGAGGGGAGAAGCAGCGTACTGGGAGATGAACCGTTAAAGTCACTCTCACTCCCAGTCAATAACTTACAGCGCGGCTGGAAACTGCCCTGGGGAAGCATCTTGATGTGGTGCTGTCTGCAGGGTCCAGAGATCTGGGCTGGTTCTGGCAGCAGGACAGGCTCCCAGCACATCTGGCACTCACTGCAGCATCCCTGTCCTCACCTGGAAGGCCAGCCCATCCCCTCGGGTGGCTTGCTGCAAAGGGAGAGACACTGAGGATGAAGGACCACCAAGCACGCACCATGGGAGCCCCAGCAGAGCTCCAGGGCTTGGTTTGCCCCTGTGGAGTTAGTGGGGTCCCCAAGGAGGTAAGACAATGTCTCTGGGTGCAGCAGATCCCTGGCTGTGCCCACCCCCTACCTTGTTAATCTCCTTATGTCTCTCCCTGCTGACAATTTCTTCAAGTATTTCTCCATCTCCCTTAATAAGCCTGGAAGACAAGCACAGGCCATTCAGAAACAGGAGCAGCTTAGGCCTAAAAGGCAGCCAGAGTTGGGAGCATCTTGCTGAGCAAATTCCAAGCAGTGCTGGAGGCAGCTCACACCTCCCAGCACGGGCAGAAATTTAATTGCCTTCATTATGAGCCTTACAGGGAACTGACCTTTGTTCCACACCTCCCTGAGCCCCGCAGGCTGCCTTCTATTTTAAGGCTGGACTTGTCACACCCAATTCTCTTCAGCATGATGTTTTCTGCTTGCTGAGAAGATGCAGTTTTTAATAAACTGGGTCATTTCTATTTGGCAGCTAAACGAACTTCGGTTCGAGTGTTGCTGGTAACCCCAAGGGGCTCCTGCTCCCTCCTCCCTTGTGCCCAGGTGCTAAGTGGGGCTGGAAGGCAGGTGTGTGAAGCAGGGAGGTGAGGAGAGCTCACCCCGCCCTGGTTCTTGTTCTACTCCTGGTTGCAGAGTCCCATTTAATGGGGACAAACCCATCACAGCACAAGGAAATCCTTCTGCCTCAAGCAGCAGGGTGCTCTGGTGTCTACATCCCACAGCTCCTGGCTGGGACACAGCCCAGTGCCCCAGCACAATTCAATAATTTGGTGTCAAATGTTGTTTTCTGGGTAAGTAACACCAGGTCTGATGGGAGGGGATCTGTGAGGGATCCCCCTTCTGCAGAAAGAGGACCTGGATCCACTGCAGTGCTGTGGGTGGGCAGCCTCCAGGACTCCACCCCACAAAACAAGGATGGGGATGGACAACCTGCCTCCCTTTACCCCAGGGCCCATACCTGGTTCTCCCCGTTTCAGGATCCACCACTCTCCTTATGACACTCTGCCTTGCATCCCATTCTTCCTTTGTCATTGGCTTCATAGCCTGGATTCGGGATTTCTGTTCATCTGTCAGAACTGGAGCACAACAGTTCATCAGGACCAGCTGAGGGCACAGCACCCCCCCTGCAGTGACCAGCCACGTGTCCCACACCAGCTCCCTGCTGGTACTCAGGGTTCAGTGATGAACCAGGCAAAGGAAAGGCCACTTCATGTCCCAAAGCTGGTACCAGCTCTGCCAGTGTGTTACTGCTGAGCATGATCTGACATCTCTGCTCCCTGCTCACATCTAAACACTTTACAAATGAATCTCTGAGTGTGGCTCCAAGGTGGCCACTGTAGGTAGGTAGGAGGGAGGAGCTCCAGAGCTCCTCCCTGCACACAGCTCTGCTTCCCTCAGACCCCTCCCTGGGTCCCAGGAAGGTGATGCTTGTGTGCCCTGGCTTCAGCAGGAGGGGAACACCACCATTACCTGGGCCAGAGTCCACCAGTGACTCCTTCTGCCACTGCTCCAGTGAGGGGCCGGGCAACGCTTCACCCTTGGCTTTCTCCTCCTTAGCCCCTTCCTTGGACTTCTTTTTTGATTTCTTCTTCATTCTCTTCTTCTTCTTCTTCTTCTTCTTTTTGTCTTTGTGTTTCGCTTGCTTTTTTTTGCCATGTCGACTCTTCTTCGTTTTGGAGTCGCTATCACTGGAGTCATCAGAAGAGGAGCTGGAAGAAGAGGAAGATGAGGAGGAGCTGCTGGATGAAGATGCTGTCTCAGAGGAAGAGGTACTTGCCTTCCTCTTCTTTTTGTCCTTTTTTTCCTTCTTCTTTTCTGAAACACATAAGAAGAGGTTGAGTGGAGCAGCTTTGGCTCTGCAGCAGCAGGGATGCTGCTTAATCCCCCCCCCAAGCCTGATCTCCTTCTTGCCTCAACAGCAAAGCTCCCAAATGCTGGGTCAGAGACCTCTCTGTAGGGCTCCAAACTTGTCAGAACAAGACTGAAACGGGCACAAAGTGCAGAGCAAGGTGACAGACCCCACTTCAGATAGAAGCAGGGACCCTCTTCTCCCACCTGGGACCCCTCTGTGCACCTGTCCCAGGAAATGTGGTGGGAGATGGGCCCCTCCCCTACCTTCCCCAGCTGCTGCTGAGCTTGACTTGTGCTTGTGAGCCTGAGAGGTGCTCCTCCGTGGGGGAGAGCTGCTGCCCTGGCATGAGTCCTTGCTGCTCTTCCTCCTCTTCTTCTCCTTCCTCTCTTGTCTGCTCCGAGAGTTGCTCCTGCTCCGTGATCTCTTCCGAGCCTGGCTGGGGGCCATTGTGTGCCAGCCCCTGGGGGAGAGGGTCCCATCAGTGCCACCCTCCCTCAGCAGGTCTGGCAGCCCCAAAAACCTTAACTCCAACCCTGAGCCAACCTGCCCTGGGAGACCCACCCCTCTTCAACTCCCTCTCTGCTCTCACTCCCAGAGAGAGCTCCCAGTGCTCCCAGTGTATGCTGGGGTTACCCACCACACAGCAGTGGCCAAACTGAATTTCATCAGCCCACCATGGGCTGTGGTCACCCCACGGGGCCAGGTGCCATCAGGAGGATGCTCCATCCCCAGGGTGACACCACCAAGGTAGGATCAATGCTGTGGTGACAGTGGTGAGAGGGGAACATCCTCCCCAGGCTGACCACGGAGCAAATCACCCCCTTATTTAACATGCCAAGAGCAGGCAGGAGCCAAGGGGAAGAATGAATTTTTAATATTCCAATTTGCTTCCAGAAAGCAGATTATGCACTGAGCTGGCATCCCTGTCCATCAGCCCCACCAGCTGCCAGAGGCAGCAATGATACGTGCTCTCATTAATTTAAAAAACAAACTGGCACTGTCAGCAGGACAGGAGCTGGGAAATGCTTCCTCACAGCCCCCATCCAGCTACTGCATTTAATTAATTGCATATTTACCACCTCAGCGTTCCCAAGTGAATCAGATTTTTGATTGATTTTCTAACAGAAATTTCAATCAGAAAAAAACAAACAACAGCCACAGAACAATTAAGGACATGCAAGGAAGCTTCTGAGGATGAGAGTCCTTCCTGGACGTGCATCCAGCAGTTGTCCCTTGTCCCTCACACCAGGGTCTTGCTGCTGGGATGACATTTGGGTCTCGGGTCTGCTCCGTGGGACCTGGTTTTATACAGCTGTGGCAACAGGGCCAGTGAATGTGGGGTTGGGTGCAGACAGGAGCACCCCAGAGATGCCACGGGATGGGGACAAGCCCCGAATCCATCATGGGGGTCTCTCCCCCTCCCTGCCACCAGGCTCATGGCCACTCCGGGGTGGCTCCTCCTGCCCACCCAGTCTCACCCAGGCCTTGGCAGCTGCTGGAGGCCGCAACAGAGGGAGCCTGGAGAATGCTGGCCCTTTAAGAGCTTAGCAAGGCATGTGCTGGCCCTTTAAGAGCTTAGAATACGGTGCATTGGCCCTTTAAGAGCTTAGAATATGGTGCACTGGCCCTTTAAAGGCTGAGAATACGGTGCGCTGGCCCTTTAAGAGCTTAGAATATGGTGCACTGGCCCTTTAAAGGCTGAGAATAGGGTGCGCTGGCCCTTTAAGAGCTTAGAATATGGTGCGCTGGCCCTTTAAGAGCCTACAGAAAGGCCCCGCTGGCCCTTTAAGAACCTGTGCAAGGTGCGCAGGCACTTTGATAGCTCAGTCCCAGCCGCGCTGGCCCTTTAAGAGCCCGGCCCCGCCTGTCCGCCGCTTTAAAGCCCCCCCTACCTCCCCCCAGCCGCTGACGCTGCAGCGCGCACGCGTGGGGCCCCCTCAGCCCGTTCTCAGCTGGGCCGGTGCCTCCGCTCCGGTTGGGCCCCGCCGTAGGTAAGAGAAGGAGAAGGGAGGGAAGGAGGGAGGGACTCACCGCGGCCGGGCCGGGCCCCACACGCCGGTACCGAGCGGGGCCGCCGCCGCCGCGCTGGCCTCCCCCACTTCCGGAGGCCGAGCGGGGCCCGCCCGGCAGCGTGAGCCGCGCTCTTTGGTTCCGGGCTCCTCTCGGCTCTTAGCTTAATTTTGGGGGGGTTAATTGAGGTGCTGCCAGGCAGCGATAACGTTTCTGAAGGAGATAGAGGCTTGATGACTGGTTTTGTTGATACCAGCCCTTTATCTCCGTGCACAAACCCAAAAGCCGGTTCCCTCCCCGAGAGGCACTTTTAATGGGGGTTGGTAATTAAAAGCTCATCAGCTCAGGGTGCTAATGGCACCCCCAGCCAGAAACACCGCGGGTCAGCTGGGAACACCTAAATCAGCAGCCTTTGGGTGAGCCAAACCTGCTCCCCTGCAGCCTTCCACCATTATCGATGGTGAAAAGTCCCCAAACTGTGGAATAAATGAATGTAAAAGCTCCTTATAAACACAGCACCCTGTGTGTGTATAAAACATAGACAGTGAACCTTCCACAGAGCCAAATGCTGCCACCAAAGCATCTTGACTTTGTTTTTACAGAGTCTGTGCTCTCAGCCAGCAGTAAGATGGGGAAAGCACTTGACCCTCCCCCTGCCTCGGCTGCCAGGTGATCCTGCTCCAAATCAAGAAGCCCCAGACCTGCCTGAGCACCCAGGTTGAGAGAATTACTTCATTATTTTCACTTGCTCATCTAACTAAAGCAAGGACACTCCTACTTTCCTCTGGAGGGTTTTGCTCTGTTGCAGGTGGCTCCTAGAGCTCTGTCTCTATGGCCCATTTCTGGTTGCTTAATAACATTCACACTATCTATGAAAGAGAAACTTCAGCTCCAAAGAGCTTGTGGAGGCCTTGAGGGATCCTCTCAGCCACCCTGTGGGACCAGCTCTCCCTGTATTGCTCCTGATGGAGTTTTCTGAGCCTGGGTGAGGTCAACCTCTGATAACAGCAATTCCAGGCTGTTCCAGCAGCCTGTTGTCAATCACCCTTATCTCAATTTTGAGCAGATTCTTCACAGCAACACAAAACTCCTCTCCTGGAAGAAGAAGGAGCCCCTGTGAACAGTGGTAAGTGCAGGGCTTTACTCCATTCTCTTCCATTGACAGCAGGACCCACAATGCTGCTGTTGGCACTTCACAAAGGCCAAGCAGTTTTGGGGGGTTTTTCCCCATACACCTGAAAATATTTACAGTGATGAAGTGTTCAGGCTTTCTACACCAGCCTGAGAGTGACCCTGGTGAGCTGAGTCCCAGCTCTTCCAGCTGTCCAACCTTCCCAGCAGGACTGGTTTTGCATCACTTCCTAAGGTGATAGCTCCTTCTTACATCATTCATCCATCCAAGAGTCTTTAGTGCAGTCTGAGAGGTCTGAAAGGTGCTTCAGGCAATTTAGTCTGGAGAGATGAGGTTCTACCACAAGGAACAGAGATTCACAGTCTTGGGCACTTCATCTTCAAGGGTTTCTGTGAAGCCATCTCCAAACCCTTCTGCTTCCACCAGCTCAGGCTTCTTGTTGCACATGGGGCAGAGCTGGTTGCGGATGGCAGAAGCTCTCATCCAGATGATGAGGTTCCAGCGTTGCCCAGAGGCAATGGGCAGTGCCCCATGGATCTGCCCTCCTCTGTGCAGCAGCCCCTGGGCTCCCACGTGCTCAATTTCAATGTACTTGGGCACAGGGCTTGGGTCCTGGAACAAAGGGAGGGGGGTACAGCATTACCAGAGAGGTCCTGGCAGAAAAATGGTCAAAGAGCTGAAACTTGTCACCTCTAGCAGCCAGTGAGCACCATGGGGAGGACTCACTGCACCTCTGAAATGCAGCCACTTCACTGGTGGCTTGGCAGCAGTTTAGTACAATTGTTTTCCACTAAGTCCAGAAAGAATTTAAAGAGAATTTCAATTAAAAAACCTGATTCACCAATATATGGGAGCTTTTACCCCTCTCTTGCCAGGATTTCCCTGGAAATTGAGGTTTAAGTCTCATCTGAAATGAGTTTCTTGTCTCTCTCAGCACATCCCTGCTCACTACTTCAGCTGTGGAAAAATGGGTCTGTTTTCATTCCAGTTTCTACTACAAGAGCTGCCTCTGTCCTCTCTGTGAAGCTTGAATATGGGTAATGTGCTTGTAGCAGAAAAGGCTCCTGTCTAACCAAGACGTTTTAAAAAAGAGGGGAAGGACAGAGCAGGTTTGACTGCCAGAAGTAATTGTTTTTAGAACACAGTTAATGCCTTGAAACTGGAGGGTTGAGGAGGTAGAGGGGAAGGGAATCAGGTCAGGAACATGCTCAGTACCTGCCTGAAGTCCCCAAAGTACAAGTTGCCTTCTGTGAAGTCTTTTCCCAGGGAAACATTTAAGGTGACTTCTGCATTGTCAAAGTGGGAGCTCAAATCCAGGTCTTCATGCAGGGAGTACTTGACCACAAAGGCTTTGTGGCTGTCCAGACAGGCCCCCCCCAGGTCAGGGTAGAGCAGGGCAGTGATGGGCTGCAGGTATTTCTCACGGAGGGGGGTGATGAAAGTTTCATCCATCCCCAGCTCGTTGAGCAAAACCTGTGTCAAAGAGAGGTGGGAACAACTGAGCATCATCAGAGCTTGGTCTCTTCCAGCCCTGCTGCTTGCTCAGCTGAAGAACTTTAGAGCAAAGGCAAAAGAAGAAGGATCAAGGTGGAAAGTGGTGGGGAAAAAGACAGAGTAAGATCAAAAGTTGAGCGTTCTTTAAAAGCTGACTCCTTGATTTAAATGTGTGTTGCTGAAATATAAGGTGCTCTTTGCTCCGAGATACCAAATCCCATCCCTTTCCCCCTCATTCCCCTCTCCTTTTGTCTAACACATTCCCTCACCCCTTCCACTTCCAGGGGGCTGCATTGTGCTCAGATTACAGACATTTTGGAAGGGAAAAGAGTGTGAAGTGAGGAGGTGAAGAGAGTCTGCTCAAAAAGAAGCACAAGGGAGAGTGAGTCCTACCCCATAGTTATTCATAGTGTTAGGTCTGCCTTTGGGAACATCAGACTGCTCAAAGTTCTCCAGCTCTTCCACCAGGGCCTGGCAGAACTCCTCTGTGAACACTGGGAGTCGATAGATCCTCTTGTCTGTCAAGAGAAGGGAGATGCTGTTGGCTGGGGAAAAGAAGAGGCAAGAGAGTTTGTAGCTGTTGTGCTGTCTAGTTTTGCTGTGCTGGTGCTTTGCTTTGTGTTCAGGCTGCTCAAAGGGCTGGAACCTTTCCCTGGGGGCAGCTCTGGGATGTGTTTGTTGTTTTTCATGTTGGCCCCGCGTTTCCAGGCTCCCCCATCCAGTCAGGAGCCTGGCACTGATTCCAGTGCCTGCTGGAGGTGCCAAGGAAATGTTCCGAGAGCCTAGAGGAGGGCAGTGAATCAAGGGCTTATCACAGGCAAATACACCACGAGGGCTCAACTCAGCCTTCTGGGAGAAGGAGACTCAAGGTTGTTCAGATGTGGGATGAGTCCTCTGGGAAGACCAGGCCTTCAAAGCTTCCCTGTCAGGGCAGAGCCCTGGAGGTCTGTGTGAGGGGAGGATGGAGAGGCTGAGATAAAGCCAGCTGAGAAAGCTGTGTCTGGAAATTGTGCCTTGGGCAGACCCAGCAGCCCTGCACATACAAAACACCCTCTGTCTTGAGACAAGGAGGCAACTTTACAGCTTCCCCTCTGCATTTTGTCAGCATTTCTGGTTGGGAGAGAGCTTCACAGATGCCTCTAGGGAAGCTTAAAACCCAGATCTCTTTAGAAGACTGAAATCTAGACCGAAACTATTTCAGCTCAGACAAATCAAGAGGGATTGTCTGAAATGGTAAAGCACTGGGGGAGGGAAAGCCAAGCTCCCTGGGGTAGCAGTGTTCCTTCAGCAGGCTTCCCCTGAGGCTGGGGGACAACCAGAACCCCAGCCCTGCTACAGCCAGAGCCTCTGATGAGACAGCAGCAGACTGGGACTGGAATAGCAGAAAACAGGATCTCATCCAGGACGTAACTGCCCAACTGCCTCTCATCAAGCAGAAAAGAACATCCTGATTGTCTCACTGGGTATCAAATCTGAGCTGTTGAGGCCAGGGCTTGAGAACTGGAGCTGCAGTGTCACCCAGGGAGGGCTTTGTGGCTGATGTGGTGTTTTCTTTACCTGAGAAGGTCTCGAGGTAGCACAGGAGGCCTTGGAGATGAGCAGCTGGTGAGGTGCAGTATCTGACAATCTCCAGGAACTCTGGGGCCAGGAATGACTCCTGGTGTGCAGGGAAGGATAATAAAAACACAGAGAAACACCATGAGCCTGGGCAGCCTCTTACAGACCAAGAGGGAAATGAACTCCCAGGGAAGAGTGAGTCTGGGGAGCAAGGCTGAGAGTCACTGGGTTATTTCTGGGGCAGAAAATGCAGATTACTGGTGGTTTAGGCAAGTTGCTGCTTACTCTAATTCATGGATTTCTAAGTAAACTGGCCAGGTTTACTCTTAGCATGCCAGGAAAGAGCCTGGCTCACCTGAGGGACTCCTAACAGGTAAGTGCAAAGTCTTTCCTCATAGGTTAAGCATCTTGTCATGGCCTCAGCAGAGCAGCTGTGCTGCCCTTTTAGCACTTCCCACACAGCCCATGGCCAACAGCAGGAGAACTTGTTGCTAAAGGATCATGGAGCAGTAAATCTGTGTGAGCTTGGCTGGGTGTTACTGCTCTGTGGTGATTATCCAGCTGGGAGGAAATTCAAGCCCCACAACAAGGGCTACCCTGTGTTTGTGGTGGGGGGGTAGATATGTGAGCAGCCCACTGCCCCTCTCAGCTGAGAGTTACCCAGAACTTGTGTGTTAAACCCATAAAAGCTAATTTCTGTGGCCCTGTTTGCTGCAGGGATGTTTAAATTGTTAAAAATATATATATATATATAATGGTTAAATTACTAATGGTATCCTGAGTCCAGGAGCAAATGCTGGTGCAGCTTC
This sequence comes from Brachypteracias leptosomus, assembly GCA_013401335.1. Classification (NCBI taxonomy): domain Eukaryota; kingdom Metazoa; phylum Chordata; class Aves; order Coraciiformes; family Brachypteraciidae; genus Brachypteracias; species Brachypteracias leptosomus. The sequence continues at coordinate 10,719 of VYZX01002827.1, read as the reverse complement.
AACACAGAATGACCTTTACCTGGCTACAAACCAGGTAGAATCCTGCCTGGAGAACAAGCTATGCTGTTAAACTTTTAAATTCAGATTTAATATGCTGTGCACAACCCATCCCTGGAAATTTTGAAGGCCAGGCTGGATGGGGCTGTGAGCAACCTGATCTAGCGGGAAGTGTCCCTGCCCTTGGAACTAGATGATCTTTAAGGTCCCTTCCAACTCTATGATTCTATGAAGAGGGCTTCCTACTGCAAAAACACTCTCGGGTTAATTCCTTAGGTACAAAACAGGCTCCAAATCCCCTGTCTACCTGCAGGATGTAAACTTCTGGGTGTTTTCTTTTGTAGCACTTAGAGATGATCTCTTTGCGTTCCACAGACTGGTGAATTAACTGTTTTCTTCTCTCCACTTCAGCCTCAATCTAAAGGAAACAGCAGAGCATGTTGTTAGAAAATCAAAAGGGCTGACTACAACAATGCCAGGAATTTGGCCATTGTTTTAAAGCAGTTATTGGGTGGCTCTGGGAGACATGAGGCTTTGCTTTGCTCTAGTCAAGAAAAGACCAATAAATATCTGCAAAGCCAAATGCCCAGGAGGGATTTGAGACATTATGGATGGCTTAAAAAAGAACTGAAGCCTTTCTCTGGAGGTGTCAAGTGGAGCTGGGAGGTTTCAGCCCTTTCAGGCATTCTGACACCTCCTGGCTCTCCAGTGTTTGCTGTAAGAGCCTGGCTCATGTTCTGACAATCCAGGCATTGTCCAAAATAAAGACATTTAGTGGGAGGGAGACAGGGCTTGGCAGGAGGGATTAGTGCTGAGTGTTGTGGGGACAGGCTAATCTCTCCTTTCAGAGGAAACAGCTGGAACAGCAGCTGATTCAGGCAGCTCTTCCTATTTAATGAGACCAGTTTAGAACATTCCTCAGCCAAAAAGGGAGGAGGGTGTGACCAGCACCCCCTGGTAATGTGGGTAGCACAACTGGCAGCATTTTCCAAGGCAAGCAGCCATTTGGTGTGATTTTGGTCACATCTTCATTACTTTCCTCTCATTATCAGCCTCTGAGAACCAGGCAGATGAACCAAACAGATTTCTTCCTACCAGCCTCAAGGCTCCTGGGCACCATGCCCATTACTCCCTCCCTTGCTGGCCTTGAAGGGCCCAGGCACCCAGCCAGGCAGGTGCTGCTGTTGTGAGCAGCACCCTCTATAAAAACAAGTAGTTGCAGGTCCCAACTGGGGATCCTGGACTGGAATTGGTACTGGACAGGGAGAGCTGTGACCCCACCATGGCCAGGGACACCCCCACCATTGGCTGCTTCCTCCAGGGACTCAGTGAGTGTCTCAATTATATTGAGATTATTTTATTATATTATTATATTTTATATATTTTTATTTTATTATATTGTTATATTTTACATATGATATATTTATATAAAACACATATTCTGTATATTATTGTTTTATTATGTTATTATATATTATATTTTTTATATTATTATATTATTTTTTACTCTAGATTACAATTGTTATATTGATGCAGCAAACCAGGCATTAAGATCTGACCCAATCTCCAGAGGGTGCAGGTGATGAGAAAGTTAAGTTAGGATCCAGGTGATTAGAAATTATAACTTAAGTTAGGATCTAGAATCACAGAATGTTAGGGGTTGGAAATCCCAAGTGAAGTTGTATTATAAGTTCTGTGTTACACTGTTTATTGTGCTCCATTGATTGATTCTGCTTGTGGATATCCTGTGCCCTTCTCATAATATCCTGTGCTACACTAATCATAATATCCTGTTAAGAAAGTAAAGCTTTAATTGTTACTATGATTTAATGCTGTTTTCTGCCAAGGATCCCTAAAAGAACCTGTCAGTGAAAGGGGAGCAGGTTGTGTGACAAATCTCTGTCCTTGGCCTGGAAAGAAACATAAATCCCTCCCCAAAGAGTGTCCCAAGGGGTGTTCTTTCAGCAGACCCCATGGGAGCTCTGCAGGACCCCTGGGTGATCCCACCTCAGGGCACCCTTTAAAAGTAACTGACAAAAGAAGGGACAAGGAAAGACAAACCAGAAGGGTGCTGGGAGCCAGGTGACTAAACCCAGCCAGGGAGCAGCCCAGAAAGCTGTTTTAGTCTTGTGTTTAATTAGTGTTTACTTCCAGGGTGTTGCCAATATAAACACATCACTGGCAGCACCCAGAGCCAGACCAAGGTGCCAGTGGGGAACTTCTCCCTTCAGGTTTGGCCAGGACAAGGTGCCCCAGCTCTGCCAGGGCCAAATTCAGCACAGAATCACAGGATGGGGGCTGGAAGGGACCTCTAGAGATCAGAGTCCAACCCCCCTGCCAGAGCAGGTTCATCTCAGGCAGGTCACACAGGAACACATCCAGATGGGTCCCGAAAGCCTCCAGAGATGACTCCACAACCTTCCTGGGCAGCCTGTTCCAGGCTCTGTCACCTCACAGCAAAGAGGTTTCTCCTCAAGTTGAGGTGAAACTTTTTGTGTCCCAATTTGTGCCCGTTTCCCCTCAGCACATCCCCCCGGCTCCCTTTAGTGTCCTCATCGCCCACCGGCCCCGGGGCTGCCATGTGTGTGCGAGTGCCCCCGGTGAAGGGGGATCCCCTCAGGGGGGGCCGGTGTCCGCGGGGGCTCCCCACCCTCAGGCCTTCGGGCGGGGGAGGCCCGAAGCCCCCGGCCCACCCCACCAGCGGTGCCGCTCTCACCTCCCGCAGCACGGCCCCGAACTCCTCCTCGCTCCGGCAGCCCCGCTCCCGCAGCGCCTGCAACACAGGGGGCCCGTCACACACCGCCCGGCACGGCCCGAAGCCGAGCCCGGCTGAGGGAGGGGTGCCCGCCGCCCCCGCCACGTTACCCGCCCGTGGTCCCGGCGGAGCTGCTGCTCGTCCCGGTACCGGACGTGCAGCCCGTAGCGCCCCACGAAGATGTTGTCCGTGAAGAAGCAGGCGCAGGCCAGGAACGGGCGGCCCGCGGACATGTTTCCCGCCGGCCCACAAGGCAGGGGCGGTGCCGGGCGAGGGTCCAGCTGCCAAATGGCTCCGCCGCTCTTCCGGGCCGAGCGAGGGCGCGTCGGCAAGTTCCGAGCGGGGAGAAAAACGAAGAGAAACGAAACTTGCCCTGTTTTCTCCAGTTTTACACTTCTTTTTATATATATATATATAATTCCGGTGGCGTCACCGCGGTCGGGGCCTGCGGTGATGCCGCTTCCCTCCATCCCTCCCTCCATATGCCTTAGCAAGGCCCAGGCCGCTCTCCTCCCCTCAACCCTCCGTGTCGGCCCCACGGTGCTGAGGCGGGCTCGGAGCGCCCGGAGCTGGTGCTGACGCCGCAGAGGTCGGGGACGGCGGCAGCGGGAGCGGAACAACCGCTGCCTCAACGGGAGGAGCCGGGGTCGGCGGCAACGATCTCCGGAAGGTTATTTAGAGACGGTCCCTGAGAACCTCCGCCGTGCACGCGCGGGAAGGCGTCGGGGACGCGTCCGGCGGGGGACGCGCCCGGTGAGGGGGGGTCGGGGGGGCGCTGCGCGTCCCCGGGGCTGCCGGCCCGGCCCATGCTGGCCATGGACTCGGCGCTGCAGGTGGCGGAGGAGGAGGTGGTGGCGGCCGAGTCGTGCGGCCCCAGCAGCAAGTTCGAGGACATCTACCGGCTGCTGGCCGAGGGCTGCTTCCCGCCCAGCTTCTGCTCCATCAAGAGGAAGAACCTCAAGCGCTACGCCCAGAAGTTCGTCGTCGATGGTGGGGACTCGGCTGGTACTGCGGGACGGGGGATGAGGGGATGGGATGGAGGAGGGGGGCGCAGAGGCAGAGCCAGCCCTGCCCTTGGTCGCGGCCCCTGCTTGGGAGGAGGGCCCAGGGAGGCTGCGGAGGGTGGGGGGACAACGACCCGGGGGTTGGAAGGTGAAGGTCCCGATGGATGTCCAGAGGAGGGTCATGAAAATGGTCAGAGGGCTAGAACCCCTCTGCTGTGAGGCCAGGCTGGGAGAGCTGGGGTTGTTCAGCCTGGAGAGGAGAAGGCTCCGGGGGGATCTTATATAGACCTTCCAGTACCTGAAAGGGCCTACATGAAGGCAGGGGAAGGTCTGTTCTCAGGGGTTTGTAGCCAGGACAAGGGGTAATGGTTTTAAGCTAGAAAAGGAGAGATTTAGGTTGGATATTAGGAAAAAGTTCTTTAATGTGAGGGTGGTTGATCACTGGAACAGGTTGCCCAGAGAGGTGCTGGAGGCCCCATCCCTGGAGTCGTTCAAGGTCAAGCTTGATGGGGCTCTGAGCAACCTGCCCTAGGTAGAGATGTCCCTGCTTATTGTAGGGGTGTTGGACTGGATGACCTTTGGAGATCCTTTCCAACCCAACCATTCTATGATTCTATGTGCCTTCCCCACAGCATACGTGGCTTCTTGGCACTCTGCAGAGAGGGAGCTCTGGGATGCACCATGGCTGGTACCTACTGCTTCTCTCCTGCCATCTCCATGCCTTGGTGTCACTTTTGGGTGGCAACCTGGAGTAGCATTGGTGCACCTCAGTGTAGGCCATAACTGGCCTCTGAGACCAAGGTGGCTTTATCACAACAGAGGATTTTTTTGCAGTAAAACATCATAGAATCATAGAATGTTCATTTTTCTGGGTGATTCCAGTTTAGCAACTTCTCCAGAAGTTTTTTCTGCTGTAGAAAATGACCCCTTGACTGGGACTGAGTATCTGGAGAGATGGTTTGAGGTACACCTCTCATGTCTGCAGGAGGCTGCCTCTACTACGTGGGGCCCAAGAAGGAGGAGAAGCGGGAGGTGATTGTGGACCCTGAGCGGAGGCGCCAGGTCTTTCTGGAAAGCCATTTCACTGAGATTGGGAACCACCTGGGCCAGAAGAAGACCGTGCACAGGATTCAGAGCCGCTACTACTGGCTGGGGATCGTGAAGGATGTCGTGGACTGGGTAAGTTGAGAGCACTGACAGTGGTACCAGCATTTCCCAGGGTGTTCAGGGAGCAGTCCCAAGTGAAGAGCTAGAAGATGGTGTCATTTCTAGTGCCTGTTGCTTTGAAGCCACCCTCTAAGTAATTCTGCAGGTGAAACTGTTGGAAGGTCCTGAGGCAGCTGGATGGCTTGGGTTTCTTTCCCCTCAGCATCAGGAAACCTGCACAGGTGGAGCTCCTCCTGCCAGTGTGGGATTGTTTCAGACAAGCATTGCCAAGTTTAGCTCTGAGCAGTGTGGGTTCCTACCAGAGCTGCCCAGTTCCCTAAACTACTGTAACAGGAGGAGCTTGTTGTTTCCACTGGTTCTCCTCAGCTCCTCTGCCTGACCTGTTTTATTGCTGCCAGTTCCCTGCAGCAGGGCTCTGCCACACTGTGGTTTGGAGAAGTGTGATTGTGTTGCATGATCCAAGCAGCCCGTGCTCCTCCAGCATCCTGAGGCTGATGATTTTTCTAGCCAGCAGTGGAAGTTTAAAATACAGTAAATACTTGCCTAAAACCAGGGTGAGAAATGTCTTAGCTATAGGCCACATGGAGAAAATTGGTTATTGTGTCAGAGGAAGCTGTCAGTCAAGTGTTGTGAAAGGTGAGCTCTCTCAGCCTGTTGTGTTTTGTCCTCTTTTCCTTGCACCTCACTGTTTGTATTGGGCAGAAGGGAGCTGCTCAGACATCCCTCCCATCCCAGTCTGAACCTGACAGGATGCATCAGCATGTTTTGAAATCCTTTGACAGGTCTTTTCCCTTTCCTAGATCAAAATGTGTGAGACCTGCCAGAACGCGGAGCACAACAAGAGCGTCTCGCGGAAGGCAAGACCTGTCCGAGCAGAGTCCCCCTGGGAGGTGCTGGGCTTGGAGGTGCTGGGTGAGTGTCTGGGGGTGGCAGACAGGCTCTGCCAGGCTCCCATGCCAGCTGCTGGGACACGTGGCAGACACATGGGCACTGCCTCTCTCTGAGGAGGTGCCACAGCAGCTTAGAATCACAGAATGTTTTAGGCTGGAAGGGACCTCCAAAGGTCACCTGGTCCAACCTCCCTACACAAGTAAGGACATCTCTACCTAGGGCAGGCTGCTCAGAGCCCCGTCAAGCCTGGCCTTGAATGACTCCAGGGATGGGGCCTCCAGCACCTCTCAGGGCAGCCCGTTCCAGTGATTTTCCCAGGGTGCAGCCTGGTCTGAGGCATTGGCTCTGCTCCCGCTGTGGGCGTGGGTCACTTCCCAGAGCTGAGGCTCTGACGGGTGTGTTTCTGCTGACAAAGGTCACAGCAACCTACTGGCCAAATGACTTTGCAGAAGAGAGTCGTGCCTGTTTTCACTGGGATTGTTTTGCTGGGCTGGGTTTTTAACTCTCCTCATTCGGGTGATATTATGGCATCATCATATTGATTTTTAATTTTTTTTCTTGATGCTTGTTTATGCAGGACCTTTTCCTGAGACAAGCCAGGGGAATACACACGTCCTCCTCGTGACTGACTACTTCACTAAGTGGGTTGAGGCCACTCCTCTGCAGAAGAAAGATCCCTTATCAGTGGCTAAAGCCCTAGCTGCTATTTTTTACAGGTGGGCTTTTTACTGGTGTTGGTTACGTTGCAGCTCTGCAGTGAGATGGGGCACGCTGGGTGGGGTGTTGCAAAAATACACAATGTCCACAAGATTGTTCCTCATGAGAACCTGAAATCTCCCTTCCACAGGAGAGACCTTGCAGTTCTCTCTGTTGCTCTTTACAAAGTCCTTGTGCTCTTGTTATCAGGGGAGGGGAGAAGGAGGCAGAAGTGTAGTCCCAAGGCCAAGAGAGCTGGTGCCCCAGTCCTCTGCAGAAGTTTTTTCCTCTGTACCAACTCCACTGGAGGGTCTCTGTCCCTCTCATATCCTCATAACCCATGAAGGTTGAACTCTCTGGCTCTGCTGGAGTAAAACCAGTTGTGTTTCTTCTTCTTCTTCAGGTTTGGAGCATCTAAGAACATTTTCTCCAGTCAGAGCTGGGACTTCTGTGAGGAGGTAGGTCAGGTGCTGGGTGGTTCAGGGAAAGGGAGTGTGGCCTTCAGCACTTGCTTGGGGCAGCAGGTCCTGGAGGCAGAGTTGAAGTTTGCCATGAAGAGGGGGGCAAGGATCTGATCCCTGCCCCAGCCCTGCTGCAAGCAGTAGGTGATTTGCCAGCATTTCCACCCTGCCAGGGATTTCAGGTTGTGGTTCTCCAGCCATGGTGCAGCCTCCCTGCTCAGAAGGGAAGGTCCTGAGATCACGTCCATGAAATTCCTGCCCTTCCCTGGGATTAACCCGAAGCCTCACGCACAGGAACGGTTGTTGCAAAACATTTTCTCAGGCTCTAACATTTCAGGGGAGCTTTTTCTGGAGAGCAGCATCTCCTGGCATGGGGACAGTGCCACCTTTGTGCCGTGGAGGTGCCAACCTGCCTTGTTCTCCCGTGGGCATGACCCCCACCCCTGCAGGTGAGCCGGCAGTTGTGCGAGCGCTGGAACATCTCCCAGGTCCTCACCCCAGCAGACCCTGCAGATGGCCCAGGCCTGGATGACCGCAGTGCTGAGGTGCTCAGGTCTTCCATCTGCACTGTGGTCAACGAGAAGCCCAGTGAGTGGGACACCCACCTGGACCCCCTGCTCTTCGATTTCCGCACCTCCATCAACTCCAGCACAAAGTACACCCCCTTCTTCCTCATGTTCAACAGATACGTCTGCCTGTCTTCTGAGGTAACTTCTCAGTGAAGGAGGGTCTTGTAGGAGGTTTGCCCTTGGCATGGTGACAGAGTGACACCCACATCTCTGTGCCTTGCAGGTGGACTTTGTGAAGGACTCTAAGGAGCAGGGGGCAGGCTCTGGGAAGGCAGGAGGTCTCCCACCCTTCACAGCCGCCGTTCGGGAGCAGCAGAACGCCGTGAAGGAGATTGTAAGTCTGTGGTTCCTTGAAATAATCTTGGAGCTGAGCCCCTGCAGGGTCCCTTGCACCAGGTGTAAGGAGAGATTTGCCCTTCTTGGCTCCATCTGTCCAGAAGTGCCATCTCATGGGAGTCCTTTGCCTGCAGGCTCTCTCCTGTCACCAAGGGCCTGATCATGGCAGGGAGGCCACACATCCAGCTGGGAAGGAGCGAGGCAGAAACTGGTTCAGCACTTCCTGAGACTCCACAGAGGCCTGAGAGGAGAGGTGGCACCTCAGTGTGTGCCAGGGGCAGCAGGAGCAGAGCCAGAGCCCCTGAGCTGGCACCGTTTGGTGTCCCAGGGAAGCTGGTGGTGCTGCTGCTCAGAGCTGGGTGGTGAAATACAAGAGGCTGGCTGATCCCATCAAGGCTAATGAGAGCTGTGTCCCAGCCTGCCCAGCACTCTGCCTTCTAATCTGCCTCTCAAATCGGCCACGGGAGTCCTTAAGTAGGGACAAAAAGCCTTTAGGGACACGCTGTGTAATTGAAGGTTAAAAGTAACCCTGCCTCAAATGGGAGGAAAGAAACTGGGAATGTTGGGGCTCCTATGAAGGCTGCTGGCCCAGTGGGCAGAGCTGGGCTCAGGGAGCAAGGTCAGCATTCCATTCCTGACTCCAACCTGCTGGGTGACCTTGGGCAGCTCATTTTGTCTCTTTGTTTCTTGACTTGAAAAATGACCTTGTTGTGCCCTGTGAAGTGCATGGTGATCTGTGTGCCAAAAAATCATCAACAAGGCCCAAGTGCTTTGTTTGCTCAGTCATTTCATAAACTCAGGTCTGTGTGGTCCTCTCTGATCTCACACAAACCATGATTCTTCTTGCCAGGGATTAGCAGCAGTAAAACGGGACAGGAGGGAGGAGGCCTGGCAGCTGGACATGTGGGATCTGTTCCCAGCAGATCCCTTTGGCAGCTCAGGCTCTCCTGTGCTGAAATGGGGATGCACATCATGGCACGGGGCAGCGAGAGCTCTGGGTGACGCCAAAGCATCCTGCCCTGTCCATGAGGGCACTTCTGGTGACTAGGTCACTGACCCTGGCCTGCAGACAGGCCAGATTGGGGCTGGAATTAACAGAGGGTGATTAAAAGCTTCCCTTGGCTCTGTATTACTTCAGCCTAGATCCCCTTCTGCCCTCTACTGATGGAGAACTAACTTCTCCTCTGAGCATAGCCATAAAATCACAATTTTAACATGAGCTCTCCTGCTGGTTTGGGGTTGGTGAGGATAAGGCTGGAAGGACCTTGCTGGGTCCTGCAGGGGTGCTGGGAGCTGTGCTGGTGCTTGCTGGCACAGCCTTGGCTCAGCAGGCTGAGCTCTGCACACTTCAGCACCAGCTCTCACTCACCCAGCTCGTGTGAGACCGGGTCAAGTTGGTTTTGAAGTGGCTCCTCAAGGCCCCACCCAAGGTTTGCTTTGCAGGTGATCTCCAACATGACCTCAGCCTACAAGCGGGAGAGGAAGAGCGTGAAGAGGAAAAGTCGGGGCCTGCCCTCTCTTGCCTTCAAAGTGGAAGACAACATGTTTGGCAGCAGCCCTGCCAGCTCCCTGAAGAAGCTGAAGAAGGGCCAGTTCGTGTCGTTTCAGATCGAGACGGTCCTGCCACCCGAGCAGAGCATGCCCAGTGTGAAGAAAACCAGTTAGCCCCTGGGGCTCTCCTGGGGGTCAGTAGCATGAGGTGTCCCCAAAGGTTGGTGGCCCAGCTGTGAGTCCAGGGTGCAGACGTGCCTGCTCTGTCCTAGGGAGGAGGGAAGGGGAAGGTGCAGACAAGGGTGTCCAGTCCCTTCCCAGTCCAGGTTGCCCTCGGACCATCTCTCCCACCACGGGAAGCGGCGCCAGCCCCGTTTACGCTTTGGCAGTGAGAGACTTGGTCTTGCTAAACAGCTCCACCTTGGCTACAGCTCAGAAATCGCCCCTTGGGGAGTGATTGCAGCAAAGCCTGGGGAGCAATCTGGGAGCAGATGGGAGCCAGAAGCCAGGCCCAGCTTAGGCACGATGCAGTGTGTCTCCTACAGCTCCAAACTGCCCTCCCCATCAGCCTGAGCTGGGAAGGGTCACGCCAGGTCTGACTGCATTCCCAGTGGACATGGGGAAGGGCCTGGAGTGAGCTGCTGGTGATTTTTTTTTTCTCGTTTTAAGCACTAATTAGCAGGAATAAAATTGACAATGGAACGTGATATTTTTACTTCTGGTTATCCAGGCAGAGAATAATGAATTATTCAGAGATAAAATGAATTTTTCTTTTGTAACGTCGCCGTTCTGTCTTCTCCAGAAGCTCCAGGAATCTGGAGTAACCTGTTCCTACACTGGTGACATGTCCTGGTTTCACATGGGAGCTGTAGGAGAGGGTTTAAGCCCCAAGACACAGGGAAACTTTAGGATGATGACACTGCCCAGCCCCTCTATAAACTCTGTAGCCCAGCTGGATGCAGAGATGCCACCCAGGGAAGAGCCTGGGTGCTGCCATCCCTCCAGAGCTGGCACAGGGACTTGGAAATTATTTATAATCATCATTTCTTGAGAGTGGATCCCTCTCCATGTTCAGGATTAAGACTCCCTGTTTAGGGGTTAATTTAAAATCCTCTCAAGCCTGTATTTAAGATTAATTGAAGGGTTAATTAAGAAAATGTGAGGGTTGATTTAAGAGATGATGTTGAGTGCTTTGTCCTGGTTGTTTTTAAAGCCAATGCACGTGTGGGATTTTCCCCCCTTTCTGCTGCAGAAATTCAATAAAACTGATAAAATAATAGAAAAAATTTTGAAAAAATTATTTGGGGGTAAAAAAAACCCCGAAACGTCTCTAAGGTGGGAACAACCCAGGG
>VYZX01002826.1:0-140855 GCA_013401335.1 Brachypteracias leptosomus | reverse complement strand
CAGGGTAAACCCACCACAAACATAATGTAAAAGGAAGAGTTTATACAAACATTTTTATTCCCTGATAGTTGAAGAGCCATAATCAGCTGTATTGCTACAGCAATGTAGATCTTTTGGTTAAGTGTATTTTGCTGCTTTGCCCTCAGAGGTAGAAATAAACTTGCTCAGACGGCGAGGGGGGAAAGAGAATGGAAATTTCTGATGGAAGTGCTAGACCTGGTCTTTCTTCGTATTCCTTGGTATATTATCATCAAAACCCTGCTTTGAAAACAGGGGAAAGGTTGTATTGATGAGCTCTCTATTTTGTAATGATATGGAGCAAGAGCTTCAGGAATTCAGTTTGTTGAGTGGCACTGCAAAAAAAAAAAAAAAGTTAATTTTTCCCTATTTCTGTGCCCATTTGCCATCCTTGGTTCACTATGGCGGGTATGAGATGCCCCTGAGTAGAGTGGCTAGCACTCCATGGGTCATACTTCCAGGTGCTGCCATTAAAAAGACGACTGACCGTTACCACTGATCAGTTACAACTCCCAGAACTAGCAGAGGAAGCCATTTGGATTTGCCACTGAGGTTGCCCTTTGTCTAGTCTAAGACAACAAAAGCATACTTGAGCTTTGGCCATCCTACATGTGACAGTGGCCTGCAGCAGTCTCCTGACTAGTTTTCAAACAGCTGCCTGAGGACCCTGCAAGTGATATCTTCTGATGGCTCAGCAGAGGGTGGGTTTTGGGGTTTGGTTTGGTCCTCTCAGTTGTGCTGGTGAAGACACTTGTGTAGCTGCACTGCAAATGGTATCTGGTGATTTGTTGTTGGGGTTTTTTTAAGGGATTGGGGCTTGTCAAGGAGGGAGGTGGGCTTTCTTAAAGCATTCCTCCCAAAGAAAATACATAGTTGAACCATAATCTCACTGAGTCTAGTTAGATGGCACAGTGCTGCGCTGCTTAAATTATACTCTGTCTGGCTCCCAAAGCAGTTTCTGCACAAAAGAGCATGGAGGTGTCATCATGCTTAGTGTTGACGTAGGTGAGTGCCTCAAACCCGCCTTAAAGGTTTCTTGACTTGCAAACCTGTGTTCTCAAGTCACTTATATGCTATAGAAAAGTTTTCCAGTGCCAAGTAAAGTAACAGTTGGAAAAAGAGGTGCTGCATCTCAACTTCATGATTCCCAGATCTTCCTAAGCTTGATAAGAGAGGATAATTTGCATGGCACAGTTTGACTGTCTGCTTCATCTCTCAGCCTGTGCTCTAATGCAATAGCAGTAGAGCAGCCTTGGGCTGGCACAGAGTTTGGACTGTACCAAAGCAGGCAAATGCCTACCCAGGGTCTCTGACCTGGGGAGAGGGGACTGGCCACAGGAACTGATCTTCACCTGCTGTCTTCTGATTTCCAGTTTTCAAACTGCAAGGTAGAAAAGGGAGGTTTCTTTGCTTCTGTGAACAAGTTAACAATATCCCTCTGTGAATGCAGGTGCTTGATTTTCATGGGGATGTCTCTCTGGCTCTGTTGTATTGCTGTTGTGAACAGACTTTGACACTTGGATGGAAAACTTGCCATGTTAATAGTATGTGAGGAGGAAACAAGTACACAGACTCTGGCTTATCTTTCCTTGGTCACTGACCAGGTGCAAATAATAAACTTAATAGACAAATTAATCTCTTAAAGGGAGTGGTCTGAAATCCATCTGGTAGGGTGCTGAAAAAAAGACTAGAATCCTAGAAGATTGACTGTAGGAAGGAGTTTTCTGTTGTCAGAAGGTTGAACTGGATGACCCGAGGAGAGTCCTCTGTCTGAAATTTCTGATGCAAAGGCAAACAGAAATAAGCAGTAGATCTTGCACAAGATTTACAGACTGCATTTTCAAGAGATGGGGAATTTAAATGCACTTGTTCCAACTGATCTTCTGTAACGTTTCCTTGAGCGAGGTGTTGTGCTGTGAGTGGCTTTAGTGTAATGGGGGAGCCTGATGTTTGAAGGAAGGTAATATGCACAGAGCCAAGCATACTTATTATCTGTCTTATTTCAAAAACCACCAAGACAGTCTGATTTAAAGCTATGGTACAAACAAAGAAAAATAATCAGTAATTTCAGCTCTGTGTGCAGACGTGCTATTGATTTCTGTGACTGGAGATAAATGATAAGTTTTTACTGTGTGGCTGTTGTGTACCCGCACCATTTCTAGAGGGTACTTGCAGTAATAGACTGTGCTTCTTTCTCCAGTGGTAGTCAGAGGCTGGCTGAGTGCAGAGTATGCCTTCTTACACCAAAACCTTTGATGTTGCCTCTTTGCATTAGTGGTAGGTTCCCTAAATCTAGTGAGACCTCGTGTCTTGTGTGCTGGCTTCTGCAGGAGTCTCAGCACCTGACAGCTGGTCTCTTACTGATGCTCCTCAAGAAGAGTTGATCTTTCAGGAGAGTGAGGTGACTTGTATCTTTTTCCTTTTTTAATCCTAATGTATTCTTCATGACATACCTGCTTGCAGATGCCTAAAGGCCTGTGGTAGTGAATGAGAGGGAGGGTGTAGTCTCAGTTGGGTTTAAACTCCAGGACACTCCTTTGGGGTATGATGGAAGCAACATATCTCTCATCAGATGGAGTTTCCTGTGTTGTCCTTCAGCTTCAAGACAATAGAAGGCAGGGAACAGAAAAACTAATTTTGCTTCCAAGTCTGGCTGGGAAATGGTCAACACTGATAGTCCCTCAGTAAGAGTCATTGTTCCTTTTTGGTACTACCTGCAAATACAATCATTAGCTAAAAAGTAGCACCCTTTCTTAAATCTCCTCTTTGCTTGTTATTCTTCAGGGAATTGTATTCTGGAATATTTCTTAAACAGAGGCTGTCCTTTCACCACTCTGACTCAGTCCCCTTACGTTGATGTGTTTCTCAGCGGTGGCAGTGCCGGAGATGAGGTGTGTTGGGCGTCCTTCTCTTCCCTCCTCCTCCCCGCTGCCGGCAGAGCTCTGGAAGATGCTGGTGCTGCCTGGGCCCCCCTGTGTGCCTGGCTGGCAGGGCTCGGCCTGGGCTCGGCACCCTGCCCTCAGCCTGGCCCCCCAGCCTGCGCATTGCCTGCAAACCTGTGGAGCTCCTTGGGCAACAGCGCAGCAGTTCTTTGGCCCTGCGAAATCTTGCTGCTCATGCTGTGCTATTTAAAGACAAAATGCTTCCTGATAATTATTAACAGTTACTCTGCAGCAACAGACTCATTATCGGGGCACTGAACCCTGGCCTGCTCTCCTTTTCAGCACCTGAACAATGAGAGAGGGAGGGGGGAAAAATGGCAAGAGGAACTGGAGTGCACCAATTAGTCCTGAGATTAGTCCTGAAAGAGGATTGCAATTTCAAGGCCAAAAAGAGTAGGGAGTGGGTAAAAGGATTTGAAATGAGATTATAGGACCTAAAAGCACCTTTCTTTTTTTAGGAAAATATTTCATCAGTTTTGCTCGAGCCAGTGAGACAATCCAGTTAGTGGCCGAAGTAGGAGATGTGTGTCCTGTTGCTTTTTAAGGTTCTTTAACTAAGTTGATCCCCGGTTGCATTTGTTAGTGCTTCCTGCAAAATCAAAAGTGTTTTCAACAAACAAACAAAACCAAGGAGGAAAGCTGTTGCCTCATCAAAAGGCTTGTTGTTTTTCAGGAAGCTTATTTGTATCTTTAAAAGGGGAGCCAAGGAAAGGAGGCAGATTGATCTCCCTTTTTTTCTTTGGGGAAACTTTTTTCCTAGTGGTTACTGTGAGACTGGCACCAGAGTCACCCTTTCACCACCCATCCTACAGACAAGTTTCAGTGCCGATTTTTGTTTGCTGGCCTACTCAGAGATGCAAATCAGGCAGTTCCTACTTCAATTAAAAGCACCATCTCCTGTCAGTGCCATAGTGGTGTACGCCCTTCTCTTCCTTCGAGAAGGAAGTGGGCACTAAGCCTTGTTGCCCTATTGAAGAGACCATGATATGCACTAATGTGAGTGTAAGTATCCGGGGTGGAAGACTGGAGTTTGCTTGGAGACAGCAGAAAGAAAGATCTTCCCACTCCCTCTCCTTCAAGAAGGAGAATTACAAAAGGGGCAATTACTGAAGAGGATTACAGGCATTGTAGATTTAAATGTTTTGATTTACTCCACTCATGCAAGACTGCATGAAATCTAACTCTTTTTCTGCCCCTCTCAAGAGGGAAGCCATTTCTCTTAGAGTAGCTTAGACTCAAAAGGTATGGAGGGATCATGAAGATACCAGTTACCAGCTTTTTTTTCTTTCTTTCATTTTCTGTTTCAGCGGAACTTCACAGTGTGTTAACACCTGTGTAGACAGGCTTGAAAGCCTTGCTTTCAGTTCACTATGCCCACAAGTTTAGGGGAGTTTCTCCACATGAAGGATTAGTGAGTTCTGCCATGCTCTTGATTTTCCTTACGGCTATGTTTCACATGAGCCCTTGTTAAACCTGCTTTCATCAGCAAATGGTAAAGCTGTCTTCCAGTGTGGCACTAAGAGGTTAGCAGGCGTCTTGTCACTCAGGCTAGTGTAGCCTGAGTAATGAGTAAGATTGGGTTGTGTGGGGAATATACTGTTTGAGAACAACCTCTCTTTTAATAGAGGGAACCCTTTTTCTCTAGAGAAAACCATTAAAATAGGACATTCTGCGTACTGTTCTTGGAGTTGAGTTGTTCTCTTTGGACTTGTTAATGAACAAGTGGGTTAGTTCCCATCCAAAGCACATTTTTAAATGCTGTGGTTTTATTCCATTATACTGCTCTCATATAATCTAGTGAACTGGACTTGCTCCTTTCTAGCCTTCACAACCTATTCTAGAGTCTAGAGAGATGAACCTATTGATAGAGTTTCCACACAAACTGCATAAGAAACATAAGCTCTCATCCTGCCTGAGGCTTGTGTAAATGGCTTCAATAAGGCTTTAGTTGTGAAGTTGTTCTATGCTGAGATGCTAAAGGCTCTACAAAGTAGCCATAAACTTTCTGAAATACAACAAAGACAATAATAAAACCAAAAGGGATTCAGCAGAGGAGCTAATGTGGAGGAAGAGGCAGTTTAAGCAGAGGTTGGCAATGACAACGGAATGGCAAGTCCTCTTAGGAGTAGGACAGAAAAAAAGTTTGAAAAGAATAAAGAATACAATAAGACAACAATTTCTGCTGATGGTGTCCAGCTCCTGCTTAACTTTGTAGTGTTTCTCTATGATCTGAAATTTAGATGCAGGGATTTCTAAAAAGCAGTTGTTGATTGAGCATGTTTCAGTTGAGCTGAGGAGCGCAGGTGGTATTGGCTGCACACAGCAGAGTCAGTTCTCTGGATGGTTCAGTGCCACAAATGGCTGGGCTTGCTGCTTTCCAATTTTTGCATGTTTACTTTCAGTTCTTTGTGTATTGGCTGGAAAATTCAGTAGATGCACTTTATATGACATTGAAAAAAGAGACTTGACTATCAAGGAAACCACCAACATGAGAATTAACTGGAGTGGTTTGGCAAAGTAATTTGTTCCATTTTTCCCCCCATGATTTGTCAGAAATTGCATTAACATGTAAAGAAAATATTTCTGCTTAATTGGTTGTAGTAAATGGATGCGCTATAAATTAATTGCCTCTTTAATGTTTAAAAGGTTATGTCCTGTTCATTTTGTGACTGATTAGTATCATTTCACTAGAATGAGCAAGCTTGAGGTCATCTGATGTTTGAAAAGCATAGTTTGTTATTTTCTGTGATTTGCTGCTTTAGAGGGCTCAAATACTATCTGGGGATGTCAGGGTGTCAGTGTCTCTTTCTAAACACCAGTGAACCATAATTAATTGTTTCCTGTAATCTAACTCATTGATTTTCTATATTTGAGGTGATCCAAAGAACAGCTTTACTCCAGGGATTAATTACAGAGAGAGAGTGAAAGTGCACATACACTCATGAACATATTTTTGCTAGTTAATACTAATGAGGATTTTTTGCAACCGCATGGCAGATACTGATTAAAGTGGAAGGAGAATTACACAGTATCTGACAGATACCATGCCCATCCTTAGCAGTTCCTTTTGGTACCCACAAAGATTATGCTTTTCATTAGTGAAATATCTCTGGTTTGGAGGCTGCCCACCAGCAGGTGGAACTCCCAGAACCTCTTGGTTTGTCAAGGAGGGAGCTTGTGGTCTCCTCCACTGTTAAATCAGAGCTGTTCAGCAAGGGGCACAGAGGATTGCTGAGTTGTCATATTTGCTTTTATTCTTTAACTGTCCTGAGCTTTATCAAGAGAGAGTGAATGGCCTAGACTCTCGCTAGGATTCTATTGGCACAAGGTTGTTACCAAACTGCTGTTTAGATATACTATGTGAAAACAGTAACTTAGATATTTGTAACTTCTTGTGACTTCATATTCGTAACAATTTTTTTCTACCTTTCCCTCTTGAAGTTGCAGCAGGTAAAGCAGAGATGTAGAAACCAGTATCTTGTCGCAGAAGCAGTTGCCCGCACACCATCACCTCTCTTCATACAGCCTTTATTTCTACACCTCTGCTCTCTGCTGCAAAACCCAAAGCGAAGAGCAGAGTGTTTGAGCCGTGTCTTACTGAGTCACATCCAATTTTTGTGCAAACAGCTGAGGAGACACAGTAAACAGAGGGAAACTTAGACCATGTTGCAAATTCAATCAGGGAAGCTAGATTTGATGAAATAACAATGCTGCAAGACAGTTTCTGGAACAGTAGTCTCCTTCTTGGTGGAGATACAACTTCATCAGTCATATGAGGAGTTGCTAGATTAAAGGGTGACCTTTATAAGTCATGTGAAGGTCAGTATTTCTTTTACTTGGTGAGTTCCTTCATTTATGCAGGTATTATTGTTACTTGAGAGAATTATTAGAATATTATTAAGTGCAATGTTAGTATTCTCAACAGGCTGAAGAGCTGTTCAAAGAGGTAAGTATTAGGGATAAAGATGCGCACTGAATTTTATTTCCCCTTACAGATGGGAGATTTATTTTTCTGCTGAGATGAAAGTGGCTAAAGATAGGTTTAAAATGAGTCAAAATGAAGTCCTCTGAGTATTTGTTTACAGTTGGATTTGCAAAATGTGTGAAATTCATTATTTCATAGTTCTGCTTTGAAAATGTTAAGTAGAAGATACTGGGAGTTGGGTGCTGTGGTTGTTGCTACTATAAAAATAACTAGGAGTAGTCTTGTTCTGGAGACCAGAAAAGTACCAATCATGTACAGTTCCCAGCCACTGTTCAGTGGGGCTTCTTTATTTTGGCATGAGGCTCTAAAGAGGGAAGAGGCCTCTTCATTGTAAATACCTGTGAGGTCTCATCTGCTCTGTCCTTTGAATTTGAGGCTTTTTGCATTCAAGACTTTTCTGACATAAATGGAAAATTCTCATCTTCTGACTGGATTGGGCTGATAGGATAGAATTTAGTCAAACTTTGTTTATTGTACAGCGGAAGGCATGTTATAATTCTGCTTTTAATTTCCTCTGCATTCAACTTGAGGCATTTGGGATCCATTTAGGAGAAACACTGAACTTCCGTAGGTGCCACTCATGTCAGTCAGTAATGAGACCTAATACGATGGCAGTGGGGTTAGTCAGGAGGGACCTGGAGCTGAGAGGTGGGGCATTTGGGGCCAGCTCCTGGCCTGCCACGGTTTACTGAGTCTTTTGGAGGTACATAGTTATCTCTGTGTGTATATATTCCTTTCTGTGAATGGAAGTGGTATCTCTCCCATTGTGGGTAGAGGTGGGTGGAAGGTTTGATCTAAGTGATGTCTCTACAATACTTCTGGATGCAAAAAATACTATATTCTGTTCCCTCTTCTGTTACAACTGTAAACCCAGACTGCAAAGTGAAACAGCCTGGTGTTAGTTGCTGTAGTTTCATGTGTGTGTTGGTCTTTGTCATCCCCCCCATCCCTAAAATACAACTCTGAGTGCTTTATCCACTTAGCAGGAATGTGAATCAGTGAAAATTGACAAATTATTATACTAAATTTTTCGTGCTGTAGCAGCTTATTTCTAAAAGTGTATGACTAAGTTGGTATTGGCGCATTAAACTTTTGTGTTGGTGATAGAAGCACCCACAAACTGTCGATTATTCATCTTTTGAGCACCTTGCTTTTGAGTGCATTGCAATATGTGCTTCAGACACTGATGTTCTGGGGGATGAGAGTGTGACCAATGAATGCAGGACTTGTGTAGTAGATATGCATGAAGAGGTAGAATTGAGATGATTAAAAAAATGTAATTGGGACTTTACAAATACATGAGTACTTGACTTCTGTTTTGTTGTAGTTGTTGTTGTTATTATTATTATTGTCATTATTATTATTGTCATGTTTTCTGCTTTTATGGAACTTTCTGTCATGCATCAAACACTTTTGTGTGTGGCCTGGTGGCTGCAAATCTCTGTGTACCCCTCTGCAGTAGTGCTGCAGAGCCTATAAGTACATTATGCTTCCCAGGCAGAAATACCCTCAGCATCTGGGAGAGGTTAAATGTTCCAAGGGAGAGGTTAAACATTCGTTTTGTCCTCTTCTGCTGTAATTCCAGAAGCCAGATTAGTTCTGAATCGTCTGAACCACATTCATTCAAGATTAATGAGAAAGACCAAGTATGGAGAATTTCAGCTGGTAAGTGCCTTGGCTTTGAACAAGTCCTGGAGGAGGAGTTCATACTGGCAGCAGCGTGCAGGTCATGCTTCATTTTGGGATTCCTTAGTACTTAACTTGATGAAATGGGGAATCACACTGTACTGGATAAACAAGAATTTCAGTGAGCAACATGAAGTGTTTGCAGGGTGGGACAGACTTAAAGGCCTCCCCTTCCTCCTTCCCATCTATTTCTGTTTCATTGGATTTGCCCTTTTGTGTATGCAGATGTTTATAACTTTGTGCATGTTCAAGGTACATTGGTATCTTTAAAAGCAGAATATTCTTACTAATAGGAACAAGTCGTTCTAGCAGAAACGTGTGTATCATCAATCTCGAGTCCAGTTGACTGACAGGCCATGGTTAAGCCATGGTTAGAAATGTGAGTGGGAGCCTCATATTTATGAAATCCAGGCAGGTCTATCAGCAAAGCTGTTTGAAGTTCTGCAAAAATAATAAACAGAGAGTTCAGGACTAGAATAACAGAAGGCAGTTGGGTGACCTTGGGCTTTTAAAAAATTCAATCAGTTTCAGTGTGGGAGAAATGCTTCGCTTAGTAGAACTTTGCAGGGTTGTGCCTGGATGGCAGCTCTGCAGCTTCACTGCAGTTCAGTTGCTCAGGTGGTCGGTGTGGAAGTTCTCTAGAGACTTGTCTGTGCTGTAGCGTTAACTGTCAGAGCAGGCTCTTTACAGCAAGTTGAAAATAAAGGTGAGCCTAGGTAGAGGCAATTGCTAGGACTCATTTAGTTTCTGTAATCTGAGACTTTCTTTTCTTCCAGTGCAATTCTAATCAAGTAAAACCAAAACAGAAATGAACCTCTTCTTCCCTGTCACTTGTTTTGCAGCAAACAAAGGCTATCATCAGAAAACTGTAGTTTCTGATTTTGTGGAACAGAAGAGAATCAAAGTTCTCCCCACTGTCCAGGCCAGCATTTGATGCTGCCACAGCCCAAAAGAAGGCACAGTCCTCTGTGGTCTCAGAGCTGCCTGCGTGAGTTGGCATGCTCTGTAGTACATGCACAAGTTTAGATACTTCTGAAGTTTCCCAGCCTGATGACCACCAATTTTTCATCCAGTGATAGTCTAGGAACCATTTAATAGCAGTTATGAAATAAGGAGACAACCAGCATCACAGCACATGAAGTAACCTGCAGTGTTTTTCCTTCTTTCAAAATAAGGAAAGCAGGAACAAATAACAACCCATGCTCTGGAAGTTAGCTGTGTTGTTCTTCTTTAACTACATGTACTTCAAAAGACTATTCCCTCACCTATTGTGTTGTTACTGTTCCTCCCAGAGATATGCAGACTTTGTCAGTAAGAACTTATTCCTGTTTTTAACACAAAAGAAGAAAAATAAAACTGAGACAGAGAGGATGAAATGATTTGCTTGAAGTCACTGTGTAGAGGCAGAATTAGAACTGGAGGCTGATAACTGGCATCTCCCAATTCCCAATGGAGACAAATCTTTTTTTAATTAAAAGTAACATGGGACAGTTATCTCACCATGAATTTTCAGATATATCTGGATTTTTTCCTATTTCAGTATCCAGCCTAGAGTTGTAGCGTGTTCACAATAAATGTGTTAAAATATTTAAACACAGATTAGTGAGAAGTTTGCATTTTACACTATGGCTGGCATACCTCAAATAGTCATCTCTCCTAAAACAACAACCCTCTAGAAATTATGTTGGGTTTATTTTTTTAAAGAACAAATCCTCTGCTGTTGTCCATAAATACATATTCAGCTCCTAGGAAAGACCAAAATTCTGGCTGAAGGCAGCAGACTCTCACTGAGGGGACAAGATTTCATATATCACATCAGCAGAGAGAGTCATTGATGGGCTCCAAAAGACACATTACCATGTTTTTCTTGAAATTAGGAGTTAACTTTTTTATTCCTCTTTCTCGAAATTTGAGAACCTTTTTTTTCATCTTTTTTTTCTTTTTCACCCTCTCTCTCTCTCTGTTTTCTTGCTTATTTGCTTATTTTAAGTGGAGACAATGGCACAAGAATGGATTTGGCTATTTGGAGAAGGTAAAGGTTTGGCCAGCTTTCTACTTTGTCCTTCAAAAAATAACGTTAGATTTTATTTTCAGGCGTTTTGTTCATGAATACCTTTCCCAAGCAACTTTTCTCTTTTGTCTTAATAAAAATTTAGATGTAATCCACCTGGCAGTCATGTCATATAGAAAACTCATTTAGAGTGCACAAGAGATTAAAATTTTATTATTCACTCAAAATTCTGTTAGACACCCTAGAGAAACCAGGAAAGACTCCATCTAGGAGCCTGAAGTCTCGATCCCCCATGTTGCAGTAAGTGAGAGATACAGAGAGATAATAAAAGAGGGAATTGGAGAAGAAAGAGAAGCATTACCAGAATATTGGATCAGCCTTCATAAATTAAAAATTAGTATTGTGAATTCATAAATCTCTTTAAGAATAATATTTTGTCAGTTATGGAAAATTAGATAAATTGGAGTAATGGGTTTATATATTTAAAATCTCTAAAGTAATCAGTTTTCATTAAAATCAGAAAATACCTTAACACGTACCTTCTAGATACTTTTTAATGTCTTGTCATTAGCCTGGGTTAGTAGAGGTTTTTTTCCTTTGATTGGAGGGAAAGCTTGCTTGCCTGTTGCTAGGTGATTGCTAATTGTGATATTAACTGCCAGCAAGCTGCTGACAGGGATTATAATTTTTTTTTCCTTGTTAACAAAACACGTGTTAGAGATGCAGCAGTATCTAAATGCTTCTGTATTGCTCAAAATTTGTAACAGGAGTGATAAATTCTTTAATACAAGCATGGTTATGTACCCAGGCATAGAGCATTAACCCCTCTTTGCAGTGCAGTGTCTTGTTAGCCCTCATCCAGTAGTCACGTTAAAGTTGGGTGTAGAGAAGAGAGCTGATATGACAGTAGCAGCCTCTGAGCTCTCCAGTGCCAGCAGTGAAGAGCTGACAGATGTCAGAGTCCTCCACTGGAATGAGATGCTGTCTGTCCCGTGTTCACTCTGCAAGCTCATGCCAGTGTGATTTGGACCGAGTGACCTCCTCCCGTGCTCTCCGACACCCACTCTGCAGACCACATTTGTGTGGCGTGGGAGCCGAGAGGGCTGCTTGTTGCTGTGGTCATGAATATTTCTCATGCCTTATACAGGGTGATTGCCGTAAGGAAGTACTGTTCATCTTCCAGCATCAAGGGATGCTGTATTCCCACAAAAGTATACTTCTTAAGCTTTTTTTTCTCAATTACTGCCCCATCCTAAATTTAGTTCTCAAGGAATGGTAAAAATTGCGATCTTCCAGATTAGCTAGACATCCATTTATATACCTTATGGTAGCAGACTGAGTTCCAGCTTGCACTGGAAGCTGAATGTACTTGTCAAGAGCATCATTCCCTGCTCCCGCTAGATAGAAAATGTCATGGGCTCCAGCCAGATAAAGGCACTCTACAGCTTTTGTTACCTCAGCAGCTTGAACATAAGAATAATTGTGGTGTAGCTGCTGTTCAGAAACTTTTGGAAGTGTGTTTCTATACCTGTAAGGTGCTCTGTTGGTTACTCTTTTACAAAATGATTTATTGTTTCTAGTCTTGGTGTCCTTCTTGACATTTCCTTCGGTTCACTATTTGTCAGAGATATAAGTGAGACTTGTAGAAATTTTGCACTATGGATGGTTGGTGATGGGACAACTGTAGCATGGGTACAGCGATGCCTTCATTCCCTTCATCTGGCAGCTGCATTGTCTGCTCCCAGGAATTCTCAGTTATATTGCTGTCCTGATAACTGCTGTCAACCGTGGGGCAAAGGGTGGTGATGTCAGTGATTTGGATACTCTCCCATTTGCTTATTCTGCATTACTGGGAACTTACTGTGTGTCTCAGGAGGAGAGGGGCTGTATTTTTTCCTGCAAAAACTTTTTGCAAAATCCATGGGCTGAACTGGCTGTACAGGCACTTCAGTCTGTCATCTTTGCTTGTGCCCATAATTTTTGCCACTGGTAAGGGCTGGAGGGGGGATCCTCTGTGTCACTGCAGCCTGTTTGTGGTCTAGCAGCTGTCTGCTTACTGCAGGCTTTGTGCTGGGCATGTTGTGTACAAAAGCTCGTTACCTTCAGCTGACAATGTACGTCTTTCTATCCCTCACCAAGCTGTCCTGCCCTATACTACAAGCTTTCCTGAGAGCCAGGATGTGCTTTGGCACCAGCTATGCCCCAGTAGCTGAACCCACCATCCCTTGGCCCTGATGGGACAAGGTGTGTGTGGAGCATCTGCCCAGCCTCCCTGCTGAGCCTTTCTTCTTTGGGCTAATAGCTCTCAGCTTCAGAGGCCTTTGAAGTTTTTGGGTTGTTTGGCTTGTTTGGTTCCATCCCCCACCTTTTCTAGGTCCTGCTTTACTGTCACCCTCTGAGTATATTTGGTAACACAGTCATTGGCCTATATTTATTGCCTTTTTTCTATGTTTTCATCATCCCTTAATTGTAGTGTGCAGTCCCACACAATTGAATTTGTTTTGAATTTTTAGTTGTTTCGGTATTTTAAATCTATTAATCAGGCCTCTCTGACAAAGAGGCCTGTGAGAGTTTTTGGCAACTGTGGGAGAGAATTCATACCCTGGGTTTTTTTAGCGCTTGGCTTTAAGAACTGCAGTCTCCTTGCTTTAATGTGAATTCCAGAAGACAAAGGATTTTTATTTCCTTTTTTAAGTCTCTTGAAGCCTATGCACCTTTTAAAGATTTTTACAAATGTGTGGCATACATTTTGGTAGAAATAATTATTTGGAGGGGCTCACATACATTATTGCTTGTATATACCCTCGAAGCTCCTGGTTGGGCTGGCCAGCCACCATGAACCCTTGCTGGCTGGCCAGCCAGCCTTCACATCAGCCTGGTTTCCAGCACAAGTAGTGTCCAAATCAACACACTCCCATGGAATGTTTTAGATTTCAGCAAAGCAGCATTTTCCTATGGAAAAACATTCCCTCAGAAAAATCCCTGCTAGCCCTTGGTCTGGTGATTCCTCTTCCCTGGGGCCCTGCGACATGACAAAGTTTCCTACTGGTCACGTCCTCAGAGGAAAAACAGTTCATCACTTGCCTTGAGCAGAAGTTGAGTCCCACTTGTTAAAAATTTATAGTGAATCTCTGGGAAGCGTTGGGTTTGATCAGGGTGGCTCCTAGTTGCAAATACCTCGTTTCACACAAGCAGATGCTCACAGGTTGAACACTGTTGGTCATCAGTTCCCTCAACTGCTGGTTTCCAGCAAGCCTGGAAATATTTCATTTGCTCCCTGTGGTGGTGCAGGGATGCTGCAGTGACAATGAGTGTGCTTCAGAGAGGTGGGTCCTGCACTGGACAGATATGAACTTGCACTCCCGGATCCTGTTTTATATATTTGCTACAAATACTGTTGCAGCCCAGATATCCCTTTGGCTGAGGGTGTGCTTGAACCCAATAGTATTTTCTGCAAATCAAACCAACAGTCCTTGACAGGTAACTCTTGGGTGTTTCACATATTGTCTTATCCATAAACTGTACTAATTCATGCTCTTTCAATATGTTTGTTTGAAACCTCAGCTCTATATGATTGATCAAAGTCCATCTCCCCCCACCCCCTGCCAAGTGCCCTGGACTCATCTGCTGCTGGGAGTTAAATCAGTCCAAATCTGTGCATAGCAAAAAACATATTAGGCCACAAGTTTCTTCTCACTTGTCCCAGCTAGTTACTGCTTTTCTTCCAGTAGCTGCGTGGATTTATTAGAAATTAAATATTATTACTTTAGTCAGTGTGTTGAGTTGATAAGTTTGGGGAAGAACTCTGCCATTAATAATGCTAATTGCATACATATTAATCTTACAGTATGTATTGATTACAAAAGGAAATTCTAAAACCAGATTTTTCATTTTTATTTTGCCTAAAATACAGAATATGCTGTTAAATCTATAGGAGAACCAGCCAGTCTTCTCCGATAGCTTACAGACTACACTGAAGAAACAATTTGTTTGAAAAAACACCTAGGATGGACCAAATGCTGGATTTTTTTTATTATAGGTGGTCTTTAGAAGAATTAGCTCCTTCGATTCATTTCTTCACGTGGAACAGGGAGGAAGCAGCTTTTGAACACTTTAAAGTGAGAGATAGTTAACTCTGTCATTTCTTAACTTGAAATATGTTTTAATAATTAATACCATCTGAGACTTCATGTGCAAAAGTTTGGGAACAGAAAGATAATTTATCTAACACAGATCAGGCACAGCTACACTTCAGCAGAGCCCTACAAACACAGAAGTTTGTTGTTTGAAAGGCTTGACCGGTCACTGCGGTACATTATTTACATGCTTGAATTCTTAGCTTCCTTCCCTGGGAAGGCACAGTTAATTTTCTCCTTTCGTGTGGGTTTGTGCTGAATCAGATGGAGATTTTTATGAGAGCCTTGGGCCTTTTTTCAAGTTGGAAAATAAGATAAATCATTATTGCTTTGTTTCTCTAGTGGAGACATTTTGTCTGTTCAAATGTATATGCTTTTCCTTCTCCTTTCTTTAACCCTCTTTCACCCATGTACAGACGTATGGCAGCCCAGGAGTAAATTTTTTCTGTGGCTTCGTTTCAGAATTTCACCATTTTTTTCTTGGACTTTTGAAAAGCATATAGTTGCCATACAGTAATTTCTAATTTCTGTGGCAAATTTGTACAGTATGAAGACTATGCTATGACTTTCCACTTATAGCTTGGGGTCCTGTCTCAGGGATTATCCTAGACTCTGATGCGCTATAAAACTGTGAGTCTGTCCTCCAGGAGTGCGAATGCCCTCAACAGCTCTTGACCTTCGTGTGAATTGAGGAACTACACTTATGAGTGGTTGAGAGCCTGGCGCTTACGCTGAGGAATGCAAACAATTGGTTACGTTGCGGCCTATGAAGTGAGCTTGTGTATTCAGATGAGTGCGTGCCCCAGCACACCCCAGCACTTATGAATGTAGACCTACTTAACTTCTTTTTGGTCATTTTGCTCATTCTCTCTTTCAACTCCCCTTTTTGTTCAGGAGTATTGAAGGCTTTTATTACTCATATAATTGGTTTGGATCCTTTTACAGTCCTATTGTAACGCAGTGAGGTCTTTATATGTTAGTACAAGAGTCTCTGCAGAATGATTGTGAAAGCAGTCTATTTTTTACATATGGCATTTTATCAAAACTTTGCTAATGCTGTAAATGTAATAGACGACATCTGTTTTCCATCTCACTGCATTTTGTGTGGTGGTAGTCAACTCAAGAGGAGACAAAAGTAACTTTGAACAGAAATGAGTGTGGGGCTTGTTTCACGGTTTGCATCCAAAGAGGAAGGTGGATTACCTTAAAAAGGCAGAGTGCCTTACAGTAATCTATGAAGAGTATTTACACCCTTGCTTTTAATCTGTGCCTGAATTTGAGCAGAGGGCTATTACCTATATAGACAGCATAGTTTCATGATACTATTTTCAATAAAAACTTAGTATGTCAAAATACCTGTGATTGTCTTCAAGCTTTAGAGGTCTTTGAAACCTGTTTCATGACTACAGGAATGACCTCTTGGCAATCTGTTTCTTCCACCTGCCTTGACAATGCTGTGATAAATCTTTTCCATGTTTTCAGTTATTTCCCCTCAGTATCGTGCTTTTGCAATACTCACTGTGCCTGAGCCCTAGGACATGATGGGTGACCTCTTGCAGGTAGTGCCTGTTCAGTCACAGACTCAGCACACAGCAAGAGCAGCATTGGTGGCACCCTTGCTGTGGGCAGCACAGCCTGTGGGTTTCCCCGGGGAGGGTGAGCTGTGCCCAACTGGAAGGAGGGGTGCTTCTGGCCAACAGTCTTCTACACCGTTAAGAAAAGAGCAAGGTTGCTTTTTATGTCCAGGAAGCTTGGTCCTCCTGCTGGCAGACATGGCTGTGGGCAGCTGCAGTAGGAAGGAAAGCTGTTCTGGTGTGGTGGTGTCAGTGCAGTGGTGTTCCGCTGCCTTTGTAAGAAAGGAGAGGCATGGTTGGCCATCAGGTGCTTCCTCACAGCCTCCCCTTTTCTCCAGCTTGCCAGCACCACAGGTTGTTGGAGTGGGTGCTCCACAGTCCTGTTGCCCACAGCACCATGGGGCTGCTCTGACACAACAAAGGAAGCAAGGTTTAGAGGATCATAGCAATGTTCCCTCCTCCTCCTCCTCCTCTTCCCTCTCTTGTGTTTGAATCCATTCTTTGCCTTCAGCCACGCTTGTCACAGGAGAGGCCATTTGTCTGCGGGCAGCCTTTACATGAGCAGGAGGCAAAGTCAAAGAGGGACATGGTGGTGGCCCGAGTTCAGGGAAGGGCTTTGGGGCAGGCAAGTGCTCACATGTAGCAGGTGCCCAAGTGTCCAAAGTGGCCACCACCCTGCCAGGGGACTCATGAGAACCATCATGGTCACCAAGCATACGCACGCAACAAAGACCAAGCTTCGTGAATGGTGGTGCTCACAGGACAGCACGTTGAGCTCTGTTTTCTGATGCAGCGAAGTGATCTCTGCATGTGAGAGGGTTTGGTGGGCACAGGGCTCTGGTGGAAGCAGAGAAACTGCCTGGTTCTGGGCAAGGCTTTTCCTGGTTGATGTGCTAGCTGGGATAGCAAGGTGTTACAGCTGAGTAAAAGCCATAAAGCATTTGGGGTTTTAACAGATGGTTTTGGGAAAAGGCGTACTGAGGATTCAGTAAATATTTTTGGCTTTTTTTTTTAAATTATTTATTCCAAATTGCTTTTTTCTCTCTTCCTCTAAGAGAGTGTGGGCATGTGCTTTGCTGAGGAGGTTTTTCCTTGAGAAGAGAATGTGAGTCTTGAATCAAATTAATCTATTTTTAACATGAAATTTTAGACCCTTGCTTGAATGCAAAAATGCCATGATGTTACATTAGCTTTAAAACCAAAATTGAATTAATGCAAACAGTAACTTATAATCATTTAATGTAAATGAGATTTTCTTTACACTTATTTCTTATTACCTTTAGCACATCAGGTCCACCCATTTGGCCAGGAAGCACCTTTTTCAAGAGAAACGGAGCCCTTCTACAAGGTAGGTGATGGATACTACATCTTGGAGTAACTATTCTACTTAACAAATACCTCTTGCAAATTGCACAGCTTTTGTGAAGGCAAGAAGTAACCAAGTGTTTTTTGTTTCCTTTAACCTGTCTCCTTTATTGCATTTCTGATGCCTTGAAAATGACGATTTACTACATACAGTGAGTGTAGTCTATGAAAGTTGTTGCTGTTTTTCATTCTTCAGATTATTAATTTGAGTACTGTAAAATGTGGCAAAGAGCAGCTTTTTTTCTTTTCCCTTTGTGTGGCTACAGAGCGCCCAGAAGGAAATGTTCCAAGAGCACCACTTTTAGCTCTGTGGCTGAAGCAAGGTTGTTTTTTGAGAGATCCTTTCTTTTACTCCCCAATTGTGCTGATAGTAAAATGTACCCAAAGGTAGGTAGTGGTGCCCTAATGGGGAAAACAGTGGCAGAGTACTTATCTCAAGAAACCTACCATGTTTAATGGGGCTTATATTGATAGAGGAATGTTAAATATCTATTTCCATTGGATGAACAATATAAACAGAAGCTGGATGACTGCAGTTCTGTAGGTGAAGATTTTCAATCCATCTTACCAGGCTTTTAAAATCATTATTCACTGCTACATGTGTTTGTATTTCTGCTATTGAGTACATAAAACTACCATTCCATTAATGGAAGCATCTTGGGAACATTTGTCTATGGTGCAAAAGTAACATATCATTTAGGGTGATTTTATGGTCTTTGCAAGTATTTGTCCATGAAATGTCTCTGTTTTGTGCTCATTTTCATGGTGCTGAGAGTTTTCTGGCCTTCCTTCTTTCTGGCACAAAGTGCTATGTAATGTTCTCCCGAACACTTAGGCAAATCATCAAGGATGGGGCTTTGTTCACAACAAGGCTCACAAGCAAATAATTAGCAGGCGGTACTGCTCACCTTCCACACACCAAAGTAATTCAGCATCTGTAGTTTAACCAAGAATATTTTTCACATACCTAAGAATTTGCATCACTCTATTATCTAGTGTCTATGCTGAGATTTGTTCAAACAAATTGTAAGTACAATTAAAGCATTCAGATTATATCTTAACACTAGGAGATGTTATAAATTATAGAGTTTGGAAGCTTTTGCCTTTGATCTTAATGGGATAGATCTGCTACCTTTGCAGTCCTTCCTAATGGAAAGAACTAGTTTGTTGGGATTTTTTTTTTTGTAAGGAGAAAAACTGTTGTCAATGGATATGCTTGATTCATTTTCAGTTGTTCAGCAATTCTGGTTTTAAATGTGTACCTGTGCATGTACAGTCTTTGTCATTTGAGTTCATAAAATGTAAACTTCTCTGTCAAGTCTGCATGGCACAAATGTTTTACCTCTTCATATGATGCAAGATATGCAGGAATTAAGAACAATTGTTTTGTAGTCCTTCCTATCTGTTGTTGCTTAAAGCCTTTTCACAATAAAGAAGAGTACACTGTTCTCCACCCTCTTCTCCTCTGCCCTCCTCTGCCTTCCTAATTGGGAAAAAAATCTCTAAAAGCCCAAAACTTTTCAAAGTATTAAAGAAAGAGAGAAAATGAGAGAGATGTCTGCCTTTTCAAGCAACTGCCAAAGCCTAACAGACCTTTAACTGAGTTGGCATTCTGCATTGCCATTTCAAGTGGAAAACCCAGCGAATTTGAACTCTAATACGCATGATACAACTTGAAGTTGGAAGAAAAGTCACTAAAGTAATCTTCTAATGCTTCCTGGTTTTAATTTTAAAGCAAGCAACTGACTCAAGCAAGCCTTTTAGTCTTTTCTTCTGTCTTTCTTTTTTTCTTTCTTCCATTTTTCCCAGCAGCGAACTCTTTCATGTACAGACTTCAGCAGGTTGCACGGAAATAGCACATCCACCTCTTGCTGCTCCTGACTGTCTTTTTCCAGAAAAACTGTAGAGGAATGGTAGCAGGTGCATGGAGGTGTGAGATGAGGGGGTGGAGAGTTTTGTTGAGTCCTACGTTGCATGACCATCTTAAGTCTCTTTTTCCAGTGCTTATATCCAGCTTCATGCAAACAGGAGAATGAAAAATTGACTCAATTATTGGTTTCAAGTTATACTACTGCCTTTTGTTTGGCGAAAGTTTAGGTAACAAAGGGATTTTAAATTATTTTTACTTGATAAATAGTTTGCTACTTTGAAAAGAATGTTCAGGGCATGTTACAGACAATAATATAGAATAATTCTGAAATTTTAATAATTGTGATATTCATGTGCACTTGTCACACCTCATTTCTTCTGAGTTGTTAAAGGAAAATACTCTTTTTTCTGATCTAGGGAATGAAGAGAAAAAAAAATCAACAATATAAGTAGTACTTCTTTTAGCCAAGAAAGACTTTTAGACACTCATGTTTTCATTTTACGCCTAATTATTTGGCAAAGTAATCTTAACCATTGTAAAGCATTTAATGTATATGTATGGAAAAAGTGACTGAGAAACCAGCCGTCTGTGTACCTCAAAATAGCAAAGAAAGAGAAAGGGAAGCTAAAATTCATTGTAGCTGTTCTCTATCCTTAATGTCTTTGACATGAGCAGGATTAATTCTCTATTCCTTTCTGGTTGCCTTTGCTTGTTGAAGAATTTTGAACAAAATATTTATATGCCATTTTCCTTCTGCCTATGATTTCATTAGATATGAGGTGGCTACCTCCATTTCTTTTTTGAGGATCATGGTGCTCTTGTTCCTAGCATTAACTCTAATCAAAACAAACAATAAATTTACTTTCTGTATTGAGTAAATCACCTGCTCAGGTGCTTTTTGAAATGTTGAGCTCCTTCTGTTGGGTGAGGTTTGCTCTTTATATTCTTGTGCTCTTTGACCTTCTCATGAAGTCCTATGTGGAGCTTAATATGGATAAGACCTTCAGCCTTATCAGACTCTGATACCTTCTCTCAAAACTTAATTGTACATCCATGGAGATTGCTGTGTTCTAGCCTTCAGGATTCCAAGATAAAACCGGGTTTTGCCCTTACTGCTTTACTTCTGTCAGTTTTTGTAACATGTTATTGTACATATTGTGGTTATATTTTAAATCACAGCTTAATTTTTTTAACCTGCTGTATGGAGAGCCTTTGTTCCCACTATTTTTTCATTTTCTCAGCTGTTCATTTTTATGTAATACAATGTATGACAGGAAAAAGTCCTTATGGTGGAAAAGATTTAGACCTGTTCTAAGCTCTTTGGGAACTTGTGCTGGGAGAGATAGGTGGGGACATAATCCTGTTAACTGCCAGACCTTGAAACTAATGCACTGTGTCCAGATAAGGTCAGTTTTGTTGCCTCTGTTCTGGTCTTGGGTAATAAGCTCATGTATAGACTTGAGGATGCAGTTGCTCACAGATCAATGGTAATAATAAAAGGATTTTACTCTCAATATAGCTAACACTCTCTGTGAATAAATTAAAACTGCATCTTGAAATTAACTTTTATCAGCAGTCGCGTAAATTCCAGTTGCTATGTGCCGCCTGTAAGATGTAACTGGACTGTGGAGGGATTTGGTTTTGTTGCTTAAAGATACAACTTCCATTTTTAGGAAAAAAACCCCAAACTAAACTTAACACTCTCTTTTTGTCTTATTTGCCCTCACACTTTCATAAACTAAATGCAGCATATTATTATGGTTTATGGTATTGAGTTTTTTCTGTCCTGAGCAGCCAAGAGGCATATGTAGAAGGTGCTTGTGGATGTAATTTCAGCTGGCGCAGACACAGAGCACAGTGCAGTGAAAGCTTCATCTTCCTCTGCTGCTGCTGCCCTGGGGACTGAGATGAGTGCAAGAACTGCGGGAGTTGCCCCAGATGATGTGAGAGCCCCATGACTGGGTGGCGGCTGACATAAAGCTCTGCCTTCCCTCTGGTTTACAGCAAGTACATGTCTGCCCGGCTTAATGCCATTCCTGGCATTAAGCTTCCCAAGAAGTGAGTGAGTTTCTAGTCAAAGCCTGGCAGAATCAGGCCTTCATTGTAGCACAGTTAGTGCTTCTTCATCATCCGGGGAAGGAAAGTGAACCTGAGTCATCACAGCCCCTATTGCTGGAAATGGAGATGACTGTCATCACTGTGACTAGATGGTCCACCTTGGATTGCTGCTTCCATCAGTTTCCAATTAACTGGAGGTACATCCATGATCCTTGCCATGCTGCCACTGTCTGCCTTCTTGTGTGAGCAAGGTCCTCCACTTCCTCTTCTGATGATCAGTACAGTTTATATCTGCTGCCTGTGGATGTTAAACCAAAGATATGAACTCCAGAGATCCTGCAGACCTGGATTCACACCTGTGAACAGGATTCAGCACTCAGTGAACTGAATTCAGACTGCAATGGCTTTTCTCTGAAACCACAACTCTCTTTTAGTTAGGATGGAAGAAAAGATTGCCAAACATCCCTTCCCATTCACAGAATACAAGAGAAAGAAGTGAGGAGTCACTTGTGACTTCTAGTCCCTCTTGGCTGAGGGAGCCTGAGAAAGGAGGGATTGTCTTCCCCAGACCTCAAAAGCTGCTTTGTTCTCTCACTATCATCAGCTGTAGGACACAGGCATCCTCATGCTCCAGAACAAAGCAAGTAATGGGATGCTTACATGGAGATGGCTTGGTCTCTTCTTCTCTGGGAGAGCATTGGATGAGACACTTTAATCTCTGACTGATGCTTCCATCTGCCCATGTGTGATCTGCCTTGGTCCAGCTGCCATGACTGTAGCTGGCACTGTCTGTGAGGGACTCTGGCAGGAAAAAGTGAGAAGACACTGTCTTCACAGGATCAGGTATCACCAAAACCATGGTGATGCACCACAATGACTCCATAGTTCATTGCAGAGTGGAAATGGAAACTGGGCACTGTTGCTGCAATGACCCTTGATGACATCAATGTAAGATGGTGGCTTTCACGTTTTAGCATAGTGGCATCTGGTACCTCACCATAATGTGAGACTTTCAGGAGATTGCCAAAGCACATAGATCACTTGATTCTTGGTTGAGAATGGTGATTTATTTGAGAGATCAAGAAAATTGCATCCCAAATTCAGAAAATTTTGTACAAAAAAAATGGACAGACCAGACTTGAGAAGTCCTATATGAAAAGATGGGGAACCAGCTCATTCATGAACGCATGCGCACATTTGTACAGAGATCTTCTTGTTTTCTAATAAGCTTGAGAATCCTTGAAATGACCAAACAGGCCATTTAATCCATTGTCCATTGAGTAGTTTTAAGAAATAAGAGAACAGATTTGGGACTTTGCATTTCCAAGTGTTAGATACTAAGAGAAGCACTTGCTGAGATAGAAATAACCCAATAAGAATGAGGCAGAAAGGGTGCAACTGTTACTGGTCTTCCTTGAGAAGGCCAAGTTAAAAACATTCACTCTTAGATATGAAGATGTCCAACCTGAATTTTTAGTGACATTAGGATAAAAATAGAACAACAGCGAGGATTAGTTTGTTTGAACAAGGACTGCCCATATGAGCTACTTGGTCTTTTCTCTGGAGAGGTTTGGGAGGATTTGTTCTTGTTACATTAAAGATGGAAGTTGACAACAAATTCACAAAGAGAAGATGCCTGCGTGCATGCAGCCACACACATTTTCTCTCTAATAATGTGAAGAATTGGGATGTTTGTCAGCACCAGCCAACAAAGACCTGAGGACCTCTGCAGGCACAATGGGCTTCTTTCTTCTGGTGGAAATTCAGTTCATCTGCCCTTTCCACTGCATAAGCAGGACAGATGAAAGTCCCAGGCATGTAAGGGAGAGGTATAGCACATCCTGGAACACAAAGTTTCCATACCTGCTGATGCTGATGGGTGTGAGGAAAAGCAGGGGAGAGCTGAGAGACAAGAGGATTCAGTAAGTCTCACATGCACTTGACTTTGAGAATTACGTGTCTTACACCTCAAAAGAAAACCAAACTGGAGAGAAGTGCTCTGTTCTCTTCTACTGTGTAAAGGTGCAAACAAAATACAACATGGCAAGGCAGCTTATATATTACAAATAATTTAATACTATATAATACTTAAATGTAGTGCTGACCATAAAAAGACAGGCCAAATGGAATGCAAGACAGCCCAGCCTTAGAATTGGTAGACTTTGGTGTTATGATCTGTAACGCAACCATGGGCAAGACCCTTATGCTCAAATCCAGTGAAACATTCATTTCCTAATGTCTATTTGGGTGTCTCACATTCCTCAGGAATCTGAATATCTTTTTTGCTTTTGGGTTATAATTTTTTGACGTTCTGCTCTATGAAACGAGGATAATAATAGTATTTCTCACTGCGCAGAGCCGTCAGTCATAATGGCTCTATATTATATTTCGATGCTCCACTAATGGGAGAACTTTAAACAGGGGGAACCTGACTGTAAAAAGCCACAGTGCTGTTAGTTAGCTTTTGCAGGGAGGTGTGTTTTAGGTTTTGAGGGGTTTTTTTTCTCCATAGAAGTTGCAGTTAAGCTCCTTACTCCTAGAGATACACTTGGAAATTAACTGTTTACCTCCATAAATGACTATTTTGTGTGGAGATCTGGGGGTTTGAGCGTCCAGTTTAGTTATCTTTATCAGAAGAGTTCCAAACCTTTTGACTTCACCATGTTTTCGCCTTAAATTTTGCTCCTCCAGACTCCACTTCCACCCTCTTTGACACTGTGGTGACAGTCCTGCTTAGTGTTTGCTGATGACTTGGCTTTGGTCAACTTATTGAATTAACAGCAAAGCTGCTATATCTCCATGTTAAAACAAATCACTTTTCATTCACATTGCATTATTATTTAAATCAGCCTCCCCAACCCTCCATAAGGGTACCTTACAATCTCTTCAGGAGTTTCTTTTCAGGAAGATGATTCATGTAGTGCTTCCATAGAGACTATATATTTGAATTATTTATTTATTAGCATTCAGCATGTTTGCAGTGGTATTACTGAAGAAGTAAAATTAAGTCAGAGGGGTTTTGCAACCTGTACATAAGGGAGTAATTTGAACAACAGAGCTCCCCTTTGGGAAAGTAGGTAAACCCCTTGTGGGGCTGCTGGGTCCTGAGGGTGCTGGTAAGGGCTGGTGTTTGTGAGAGGATTTTGAAATGGCATTAACACTGTGCATTCAGTAAAAATTCCCAGTGAGAGACAGCATTTTGCAGTGATTCATACAGGAATGGTGACTTTGGCGTGACATTTTTAGCTCTGTGTTCTGTGTAGGACATTTGTGCATAAGGTGCTTTGGATTAGCTGTGCAGTGTGTATATAGTCTTTTTATTCCTATTTTTCTAGTTAAACGTGTAAGACAATGGCAAAAGCTGTAATTTATTAAGTGCCTGAAGCGTGGTTCTGTTAACATTGGTGTTAGAGCCATTAGTAAGGAAATGTGACCATGGGCTGTTTATATTCCCCGTGACCAAAACATCTGAGCTACCTTTGGCCTCTAAAGTTGAGAAGGAAGAAAACCGAACTGTGGCAGACAGGTCTCGCTAATGGCAGATCATGTTGCAGAGTACACAAAGATAAGCGAAATTC
The DNA here is from genome assembly GCA_013401335.1 of Brachypteracias leptosomus. Lineage (NCBI taxonomy): Eukaryota > Metazoa > Chordata > Aves > Coraciiformes > Brachypteraciidae > Brachypteracias > Brachypteracias leptosomus. The sequence goes on along the minus strand of VYZX01002826.1, from coordinate 115,632 downwards.
CTACTGTGTTTAAACTCAGTGACTTGTGTTTTAGATCTACATAGGTGTCTTTGCTATCTTTACAGATAACTTTGTTTTATTTTGTAACAGTCCTGTGTAGTGAGTTTTGAAATTGTTGCTTCTGAGTGACTCAGGATGAAGTTTACTGGCTTTGTTTACTTTCCTTGACAACTGGAGAGTTTGGGTGAGTGCTGCAAAGTAAGTCCTACTGTGGTGCTAACCTTGGGCAGAGGAGAGGATACATCTCTGTGTGCCTGCCTCTTTTACCTTCACTGTCAGCTGCTGTGTGAGCCGTGGCAGTAAACCAGCACTTTGCAATATGCACCAAAGAGAAAAACAACTGCTGCTGTGTAAGTCCCTGCAGTGCTGGCCCAGCTGCCTCAACAACTAGTGTAGTGTAGGAAGGAACAGTGAGGCTACCCAAAGCACGGAGAATGTTCTTAGCCTCTTTTCAAGCTGGTCCTGCAGGTGATGTGGCTATGGCTGTGTGATTTGAACACTGGAATCTACTTCCATTAAATGACCAGTAGCTGATCTTAGTTTTTTTAGGAAAAGTATTTTCTGTGACTGGCCATTCTATAGACTGCGGCACAGGTGCTTTTGTCCAGAGACATGTCCCTTTTCTCCTCTCCAAACACATATATGGGACGTACTTACGGAAGACTTAACTGCGGCACCCCTGGGTTTCAGTTGAGTGAAGGAAGATGTAGACTAGATACAACAAGAGAAATGGCAAGTTCCTATTCAGTGGCTTTGTCCTTTACCAGGACTGCTACACATCCAGAATTCCACCAGTGTTTTCTTTTCCTCACCAGGAGCTATAGTCTATTCAGAGCATGGGGGTTGTTTGCCTGTGCACAGGGTTTCTGGATGCCTGGCAACGCGGGAAGAGCATCTTCTGAAGGGCATGTTCTGGGCATGATCACTGCAAATACAGGGACAAGTCTGGCAGCAGTCGGTGTCAAACCTTTTCTGCAGGTGGAATTTGGGGTCAGGCTACCTCTGACTAGGCTAAGGCTTAGACTAGGAAATTCCAGACTAGAAATGACAGGGATGTAGTGAACCACCCATTAGATCCCATTTTACAACAGCAGTTCTCTGAACAAGTCACAGTTAGAAACTAGCAGTAAAATTTGTATGGTAACTTGGAAAATGGTAGCGTACATAAAGATTTATTTTCCATAACTGTGAAATTATTGTGATTATTGCCATCAAAATCTCTGGGCTGATGAGCTGGAGCATATGCTCCGTGCTGAGAGCCTGTGAATGTTTGGCATTCCTAAAACGTGAAGGTGGCTGATATTAGAAGTAGTCTTGGCTTTCATAATTCTAGAGTCTGAGAGAACAGCTATGAGAGAGGCGTAAGCCTATGCTTTACATGGAGGTTACTAAAATAAGAATAATATTGCAGTTGTGTTGCTATGAGCAATTTTGGTGATGTGTAGATTGCTATGAGCAAAAGAGAAAGCTGTTATCAAGCCGGGCTGTTCCTCAACTACTTGTCAGAATTCTTCGGACCTATATGGAGAGAATTAAAATAGAAACTCTGGGAATTTTTAAGATGCTGTTGGATGTTGTTCATGGTTAACATTGGCAATAATTTTTCCTCTCTAACATGCATAGAATTGCACCACAGCTCATCAGAGCAGATCTCTGTGTTGCTAGTTAAAAATTGGTAAGTTCTTAGTTATATAAAAAGCATTTCTTAAACATAAAGAAGAAATGGGAGATTATTGGAAATGGCATATTACTAAGAGAGCTTCATTTTATTTGAATGATTAGAAAAGTAGAGGCTATCTAAATTGGAAGAGTGGTCAGTGGCTTGCACATTTCACTGCTGTGAGTTATTTAAGCTAAATGGGAAAAAAATCCTTTGGTTTCAGATATTGGAATAGATCTTAATGCAATAAATTCTTCAGTTGTACACTTGAGAGCATGCAGAGCTCTGGGATGGCCAAGTTCATTCTTAAAACTGCGAATGCATCACTTGATTTTCCTGCAGTTTATAACAGACCAAAAACCAAATTGGGACTTCAAGAGAGAAGGAAGTAGGATTTTTTTTATCAGTAGAAGTACACTGTGTTCAGAAGCCCCAAAACCAAAGCTAAGGCTGTTTGGAGTAAGTAGTGCTTTATGCTACTGGTTTTGAACTACTTGAGGTGCACCTGCTGAGACAGCAGACTGTGATCATGAACCAGGGCTTCTTCCTTGCATCCCTACCCCTTTGTAAAGGAAAGATAAGTTGCATCTGGATCCTGAAGGATGAACTTTTACAAAACAGTCCTCTCTGATCAGCAGAGTTGGATAAACTCTCATTTTCTTACAAAGGTAATTTTTGGGAAGAGTCTGTAAGAATTTTAGGCTGGTAAAATAACTTATCCTCTCTTTAATGCATTTAATATCGAACACAAGTTAGCAAAGACGACAATTCTTTAAATTATTTTAGGACAACATCCGTCATTTTAGAAATACCATTATAGGATCCTTTGTTTCATATTGCATGTTATTTCTCTTAGTTTTACTTTCTGAGTCAAAGTCTCACAGTGCTTGTGATAGCATACAATTAAGGTAATAAATTCACTTTCTCTTTGACAGTAGTTATTTCTATGTCTAACCCATCATACCACTCTCTAGTGCATGAGACTGTTAAGGTGAAATTCAGATTAAAATTGTTCATACAGTGATGGGAAGTTCCACTCCTAATTTTTACATATATACAAAATTTGGATGAAAATACTAAGAATGCTTCCTGCATATCTTTCATTTTCGTATTTCTACAGTACATCCTTGCTTTGCAGCTTTTAAGCATAATTTACTTATGTGAATACAGACATAGTTTTTCTTCATAATAAAATAGGATATACTGCTTTGTGAACCACATGTTGAGTTTCAACACTCAGTTTCTGATGCTAATATCTTAAGTAAGTTGTTTCTAGTGAGAAACAAGAAAAATAGGTTGTTTCTTCTGGAGATGAAAAGATAAAATAGCTAAGGCTAGACCACCTGATCAGCTCTGTGTGTACGAATATGTCTGTGCCCATCTGTATATTTAAATAAATGCATTTAAATATAAATATATGTGGTTAACTATTATATTGAATATGTACAAAGAAATACACAGTTATGTAGAATAATATCCCTTTTTGTGCTAGAGATATGGTGCATCTGCTCTGTTCTCATAAACTCTGAAATCAATCCACAGAGGAAAAATTACCTGTAGATATGTTCTAATGTTTTTTTAGGAAAAGCAAATATTTCTGTTCTTGTTTGGAAGTGGTTTTTGTGTTATCCAAATTCTAGGCTTGAGATATCAATACAGCAAAATACTAAGTTTTACTATATTTTTGGTGAGAAATATTGTCCTTCCCACCACTATTTGTTATATCTCTCCCTTTCCTCCCATTTTTTTTCTCTATAAAGATTTTCTTCTCTCTTACTATTTTGTGTTTCTGTTAGTCCTCCCTTTCAGTTGTTTAGAGCAAATCTGAGGTTGTTCTCTTAAGGACTTCTCCTTCCCTCTTCAAGCAGTTCCAGTTTTGATCACTGCAGTTGACACTACTAATGTTTTAAGGGAATTTGGAATTAAAAAAATTAGGTGTATGGTACAGTTGTTGGGTTTTTTGAAAAAATAAATTAGTTTAATCTTCCGCTACCATGAGTTTATGTTGAGTTTTCCCTGGATGTCATTGTGTTGATAACAACTTGCTCTGTTGCCAAAGACAGGTTTGTGTATGTGTTTTAGGTAGAAGGCACCTCCTTTGCTGTATGATGTCCAGAGGGGTCAAGGCATGCTTCTGGAGATGTCTCTTGCAAATTTTGCTATAGTGGCTGGTGAGAGAGGAGATTTTTTTGTTTTGTTTGTACCACTTGTCTTGGTCACCCCGATAAACCATAAGAATTACTAGGTCTATGTTTTCTGTCTTCTTGTAGAAATGAGTTACTGGCTTAAAAGTGTAAAATAGCCAATGCTGGCCAAGATGCATGATTGATTAAGAAATTAGATAACTTTATTTATTTGTTTGTAGTCAGTCTCTGAAGCATTCTGTCTGTTTGCTTTTTGACTTTTCTAAATTGTATTTGGTTTTCTACTGTGCCTGTAACTGAGCTGCTGCTTTAAATTGATTATGGTATCTTGCACAAATACAGCCTTTTCTACCCTGCCTGTGCAAATGAAGCTGGGGTAGTATTTTTGAGTGGATGAAGCCTGAAATAAGTGAACTTGTGTCCAGGTAAGGCTTTGACATGACTGGTATGGAGTACAGCACTGACACTTCTTCTTAGTGCTTCGGACAGTATTAATGACTGACAAGGCAACCTGTGTATGACATGAGTGCTCACAGTGCAGTTTCATATAGAAAGGCAAGAGAAGCAGCTTGGTACAGTCTACTCAAACTGATACCCAAAATACCCAGCAAACCCTTAATTTCCCCATACCATGTGTTTAACAGCTTAATGCTTGGAGGCAGAAATGAGACAAGGCAGAAGTGGATGAGGACAGAACCTAGCAAGCACATGGTACTGCAAGGTCATGACTCCCTGGCTTTTCTGTTCAGTCATGTTGGGGCTAGCAAAGCTCCAATTACTTCCAAAGAACGGGATCCAAATTTACTGGAAGATTTCTGAAATGAATCCTTCTGAATTTTGCTGCTAGGATCAGCAGTTACTCTCTTGCCAGATTTGCAATTGCATGTAGGTCAGTGGCGTCGTGATTTATTTTGTAAACATTGCATGATTTGACTGCTATCTTTAGAGATGCCCCCCCTCCCTACATGTAGATGTTTTTCTTGAAGTGTGACACACATTAAGCTCTTCCAGGTAGTCCTTAGTTTTCACTCTGGGGAGGACAGTGAGCAAAGATTATAAAACAAACACTGCTGAGTTTTTCACTGAAATTTTACTTTCTCTGTCATTACCTTTAGCTTGGAAAAAAGGAGACTAAGGGGTGACCTTATTAATGTTTATAAATACGTTAAGGGAAAGTGTCAGGAGGATGAAGCCAGGCTCTTTTTGGTGGTGTCTAATGATAGGACAAGGAGTAATGGGTGTAAGCTGGAACACAGGAGGTTCCACCTAAATATGAGAGAATCTTCTTCACAGTGAGGGTGACAGACACTGGAACAGGCTGCCCAGGGAGGTTGTGGAGTCTCCTTCTCTAGAGACATTTAAAGCCCACCTGGACACGTTCCTGTGCAACTTGGTTTAGGTGATCCTGCTCTGGTGGGGGGGTTGGACTAGATGATCTTTCGAGGTCCCTTCCAATCCCTAACATTCCGTGATTCCGTGATACCTGCAACAAAAAATCTTAAAAATTTATTTTGCAAGAGGAGGCAAACGAAATGTGAAGGTAACCAGAATGGGATTTGCTAGTACACAAGAGTGCTGAACAGATGTTTAGCAGTCCACAGATTGAGTAACAAAGCCCAAGATGATGATATTGAACTACCAGTCTAACTAAAGGCATCTCTCAGATTTTTTTATCTGAGCAAATAGAAATGCAGTGGCAGTGCTTTGAGTGAAATCATTATTTTTTTCCACTGAAGATTAGTTTAAAATAATAAGGAAAAAATGTACCTTTGAATGGATCTCTAACGTGGAAACATCCTAAAGTATACAGTTCCTCTAGATGTTTTATTCAGCTGGTAAACCTGTTTTATAAGCTGAAATTCTTTTCCAGATAATATCCTAGGGGAATGTGCTCCCTAAGTCTGACAGGAGGAGGGGCAACTTTATAGACCTGAGACAATACGTGAAGAATCTTAAAACTGCTTCTTGGAACAGCCCGTAACCTGCAATTTGGGGCATACCCAGACATTGCAGCAGCTGGCCAAGGGTCCTGCAACAGGAGAGGAGCTTCAGTGGTTCATGCTGCCTGTCAGCCGCCTTGGAGAACTCGGGTTGGAATGCAACTAGCTGTGGTTTTATTTTGAATTCGTAGCTCATGTGAGCAGCCATATCTGTAACTGTGTAACCCCTCTGCCACGTTTCCACCCGTCTCATGTTATTTTACATGTGTTACTTCACAAATAATGTGATGAAAATTGGAGTGATCTTATCAAAGGAAACGAATTGCATGAATCATGGGGTGGCAAGTGTAATCAGCATGGTGAGCCTCCACTTGTACATCTGTGTTAGGACGGCCACCTGCACGGTTCTCTGGGACTGCCTGTCGTGACCAAGTGTGGCACCCAGCACACTTGAGGCATTTCCTTACTACAGGTATCTTTATAACACCTCAGCCTCCCTGGATTCTTCATTTAGGTTGTTTCTTCAAAACCAAAAGTCAGCAAGTAAAGTGCTGTTGAATTTAGATAGGAGGCCAACAAGCTGAAGCCTGTAGAAGTTCTTCCCTGCAGGAATGACATTTGGCCATTCAGAAGCAAAAAGGCTGGTGAGATGAGTAGCTCCAGATATGCAAACTGCATGCAAAACAATAAATGAAGGTTTCCCTTTGTCCTCGCTGTTTGAAAAGTGGTGGTTGCCTTTGGCCAGAAGACTTGTTGCCTGGGGTTACGTGGCAGGGAGCTGTGGTCAGCTCTCCTTGGGGAACATGGTGATCCTCAGCTAGCTGGTGCCAGGAGGCCTCTGCAAAAGGCAGGACAAGGTGGCCTCTGTAAAGGAAACAGTCTCTCCGTTTGATTCTGCGGTCCCTGTGAGCATTTCTACTCACTTGCCTGAGAATTCAGATGTACATTTTTCTCTGCTTGGTTTCTCTGAGCTGGCAAGGAACAGTTTTACATTGAGTATGAAGTTTCCCAAGTGACTTACGATTTAGCTAATTCTCATGAATTCAGGACAAATGCTGAAGTTTGGGAAGATTTTGACATGCTGTTCTTGTTATACCAACAGAAAGATTTGTCCCAGCTTTCACTGCACTGCTTTGTGGTAGTGGTTTCACAAGTCGTATTTCTTCTCCACTTGCTGAATCCCATCAGGCTGCTGTTCTGCCATAAAGTATTGTACTGACAAAGCCCGCTGTCAGTTACGTTAATTAGCTATTGGTAGTGATTTGTCTACTACAAGTAGTGTATAGGCTGGGAAAAAAAAAAGCTTCTATCTTTTCATGCAATTTTAATTCAACTCTCCTCTTATGTGTACTTTAGGATACAGATCCTTTTATTATGTAATTGCTTAATCTTTTTTCATTAGTCTTCTGCTTTATTCAGTGCATTAACAGTGGAAACAGAGATCTGGGGGGCTACTGCAAATCTACCAAAATGTAGCATTTCCTGGCTTTAAGTCCTTCACCTTTTGGTCAGTGGAGTTGGGTTTGGATTTTTGTAGTTCTGCCACCTTCATGGCTTCCGTTTAGGTTAGTTATTTGTATATGTAAGAAAACCTAGACTACCATTTCTGGCATGCTTTTGCATGCTGCTTGCCAATTCTGTAGAAGATGGAATGAGTTTGTTTATTGTGTTATCTGAGGTGCTCAAAAAATAATAAAAAAAGAACTCTTGAGCACCCATTTTAAAAGTGTGCATCTACTGAGATAGAGACTGAGGTATCCATTTAACAAAAACATTGTTGTGTTAGTTGTTTAGTCAGGGGTTTGTTTGCCTCACCTAAGCCCATTACACTGCTGGTGTCATCATTTATATTTCCTTCACTGACATTGAAACTCTGGGCCAGTTTCTGTTATCATGGTAAACCATTTGCATTTTTTAGGACTTCATAATCTGGTCACTCTAATAGAAGTATAGTATATGATCTTTAAGTTTATTCAGATGGTACTTTTCTGTAAGTAGCATGCCACTTCGCAGAAAATCTAATGACAGACTTTTGCCCTGTGATACCCAGCGTCTAAATGTAACATGTCTAATAGGACCCCTTAAATATTTTTTTTGTCCTCAAAAGTTATAAAATATTTTTAAGAAAGTTCAGTTATTTAGATTGTGAGAATAACTCTGAGAGGTTGCCACATACAGCACTTCTTATCTTCAAAATACTTTAGAGCATTACCTAATTAAATCACACAGCACTTTTTTAGTGGGTTTGAGTGAGCACCAGTACCCCTGGCTTAAATGGAGAGTTTGAGCAACTTCTTCAGGGTAAACCTGTGCCCATCCAGTGTGGCAGGAGCCACAGGATCCCTGATCTTTCCTTGTTTCCTGCATACTTTTTCAAAACCCACCTTGAGAGAGATTCCTATCATAGTCTGGAAATGTACCCCAGAATTGTTAAGTATCTGCCTCTACGTTTTGGAGACCTGAGAGAATAATTGCATGGTCTCAGTTTGGTAGCAAATTTGCTGTAGGTTTTCTTAGTCAATGATGAACATTTGCAGTGAGATACTTCACAGAAGACCAGAAATAGGCAGGTGGTAAAGGGGATGAAAGACCTTCTGCACTTGGCCAAGTGAGAAAGTGCACATCATGACCAAGGAGTGGGGAAAGAACTGGGGAGTAACAGATCGTCTGTGTGAAGAGGTTGTAAAGCCCATTAGTACTTCTGCGTCCAGAGAGTATCTTTTTATCTCTGATAACCTGTACAGCTCTTCACTGCAGGCATGGCTGCTGTGTAAGATCTGGGCTAGCTTCCATGTGACAGACTCCAGTGACACCTTCTGCTGTGGACTCCCGAACTTTTGCATGTGAACTCTCTAAAATTTCGGTCAGGAGATCAAGGATTTCTCAGTGTTGTTGCTCGGGTGTCCGTGCTGGCAGCAGGGGCTGCACATACGCACACAGCTCACTCTGTACAGCTGTTGGAGCAGTCACATAAGCAAGTGTGAGGTCTGTTATTCCCTGCAGTATTTTCTCTATTTAAAGGGCTCGAATCAAAGAGCAGCTCATGCACTTTGGAATTGAAGAGACTGCCTTGGAGAAACTCTCCAACTGCAGCCGAATTAATGCTAACCAGGGCCAGAGGATCGCTAGAAATACGAGAGGATAAGGGGCTGAGAAACCTGGCAGAGTTTCAGAATGTAAGGGTGGGGTGGCAGGGGAGCATTATCTTATCTAAATGGTAATTTCTTTTCTGTACGTTAATTAAAACACAAAGTGTACAAAGTAGCATTTAGGAGATCTTTCAGAGGATCTTTTCCTAAGGGTATGTTTTGGAAGTAAATTGCGAGTTGTATGTGCCTGCTGAGTGCAGCCTCTAACAACTGTACTGAAGCAAACGGTCCAAATTATGGGCTCTCTTTAAACAACAAGATTTTGATATATGTTGATAGTTTGGGGACATCTGTTTTTATTTTGTTCTTACTAATGCATTTTGGGTATCCCCCTTCTGCCAGGGAAGGAACAAAACTGTGGTAGTCATATCAGTAGAGATTAACACTGTGAGATGGAGGAATCTGGTTCAAGAATATAGGAAGGAGTCATCAATTTTAAAAGAAAAATTTTGGTAGCAATTAAGAAGTTTTACTTATTTCTTAACGATTCTTCTTCACAAAGACTACTTAAACTTATCCATGAGCCAATTTGGGTGAGTTAAACCTGTTGTAGGCGGATCTGATTTATTGTTAATGTATAAACAAAGTTTCTATTTAGTAATCCAGAATTATTTACATGGGAGACATATTTTTCAGTATCTTGTCAGTTTTATTTTCTTTCCTGTCCTGTTGTGCATTCATGACTCTAATTTGTAAGCATCTTCTGCGTGACATCCCGTGTCCTGCATCTCAGGTGGGATGGTCTCATGCACTGACAGAGGTGGGTACTGCTGATAGTTTATTTGTGACTTTGCCTTTTTATGGAACATAGGCACATGCTGCCTGCAAAAAAAACAATAAACCAATCCCCCTGCAAAATATTTCTCACTTGAAAAACTATAGAATTTCTCAGATTCTTAGTAATTGCAATGACGTCAGGTACAGTGAATGAGTAACAATGAAAGCCAAATAACAGTCTTCTGCTGGGTTTAGAGGCAGAGATTTGGGGTTTTTTAAATTTTTGCAGAGGGACAAATATTTCCTGCGATGGGAAAAAGAAGTTACAAATGCCTGTGTGGAATTAAAAGGGATTTGGAAATGAAATGCAACCCTGTGCCCCAAATATGAAATTGCTTGTGGTTTGCCTGGGCATTTCAGGAAAATCCACTGTCCTAATCTAATCCAAATAATTAGATTTTGGATTAAGGTAGGCTATAGTCATCAAAACCAGAACAGGTAGAGATCATTTTTGTCCAGTCTGGATCCTCTCTTATTATGCCTAGGTTATTTTTCCTATTTATAAACCTCTGTATCTTTCCTTTCAATGATTAATCTATGGGCAGAGTGCAAAAGTTATTAAGGCTGGAAACAGACAAAAAGATAAATGCTGACCTTTCTAATTGGCTCTTGAAACCTGAAATATTTACCACTCAGAGGATTAATAATGTTTGTGGAATGATTTGTCATCCAAACTAAGTATTTCTTGGTTCTTCATGAAGCCATGCTAACCTCAGATAAATAAATATCTGCTGGTGCCTCCATGTAGTGGATTTTTCAACATCATCATAGAAAGAAATCTTACTTCCAAGCAATTCACAATAAACTTCAGTAGCCAAGCATACTTTACTGTTGGTTCCCCTACTTGCTTTGCTAAGTGTGATCATGGCTGGAAATGAATGGTTCGCTTCTTGATCTGAAGTCTTTGGCACTAGGAATCAAGACTTAATCATTCTCTGAATTGATGGGTAGCAGAGCATAGCAGCTCTCTCAAAGCTGACAGGGTGATATTTTGTTCTTTGCTCGTGTTCTCCAGGGTTAGTGGAAAGGGCTATAAAACCTGTGATTCTTTGCTCCACTATGAATTAGGTGTTTGCAAGCATAACTTGGAGATTGTTTTCTCTGTGTTAGTATTGAAGCTGAGATGTCTGGTAATACACTAGAAAGCACATTGATGTCACCACCGAGAATGTGCTTGTTTTTACCGTGTTCTGCAAACTAGCTAGGATTAACTATTTGCATTGCAATGTATTACAGCAGGTTTTATTAGCAGAGGATAGTAACTTCAGCATTTCACTGACAAATCTATAGTCTCTCCTCACAATAAGGACTCAGTAAATGTGATGAAATGGATTGCCTTTGTTGGAGTGTTGGTCTGTTAAAAGTGACTGTGAAAAGAAAAGAATGCCAGAAAGTACTGTACTTTTATAAAGGGGGAGAGGGAGAAAGGCAGACATAAAAAAACCCGAAAAGGTCTTTCCTGTGGCTTTTTTGCTGTGATAAATGCAGTAGGTTCCAGGGACTTCTGAAAGTGAGTCTTTAAAACTGGCTTGACACACAAAAGTGCAAACACTGAGCTAATCTTGAAGAGCAAGTAAAATCACCTTGTATTTGACTTTAAAAGGAGTGGTAAACTGTGTCCTGCTGGGCCCCTGATGGATAAATGATCATTGACGTTTCAGAATCAAAGTAGCCCGTGTAAATTCAGTCTTAAGTGTTATGTAACAGCTGAGGATTTTAGGAGAATTACGATGTAAAACCCTGATGCTTATTTAATAAACTGATCATTAATTACAGTTAAACAATTTACTTCTGGAGTGAGATGAAGAGTAGCTTTGCAGCTCTCTTCATTTTAATTGCAGCATCTGTTGCAAGCCAAACTTTCTCTTACCTGGCAGAGTGTTTTGCTGCATTGATGCTGTGTGCATGTTATTGGCAGTGTTTTATCACAGCTTGGTGGTTTGTTTGGGGGGGCCTGATATGTGCCTGCTTCATGAGACGCTGACCAGCTTGCTCAGGGCACACAGCAGAAGCAAATTGTTGATACACTCTAGCTTGGTTTGATCCTGGTTTCCTAGCCATGCTTTTCATTTTTTTTCCCCTCTCTTTTCTACCAGTTCCAATTAAATTATGTAATTGTAGAGGAAAGCATGTGCCATTTTACCAGCATTATAAAAAGATTATTTTATAGGAAATTTATGATTAAATTTGCTCAGAAGTGCTGCTGTGGCTAGTGAAGAGATCCATCAGTAGGTAGCAAGACCTCTAATCAAAAGCTTCAAATAAGGTGCAAACTACTTTAAGTTTGGGACCACCTCTCGCTTGCATGGGACGAACAGAACTTCCTGTCTCCTTTTGTAGAGAGTGGCAGGAAGGGGAGTGGAATAGCCACTGCACCTGCCCCCCCAAACCTTAAACCACAGCAAGAGGTGAAACAAATTCAAGATAATGATGCTCCATGTTTGATGAGAATTCCTGTAGTCATTTTATCCTGTGGCCATTAGAGGAATAAAAGCAAACAGGTTCTTCTTACTTGAGCCTGTGGTATAAGGCAGTGTTCACAGCAAGCAGTGCTGGCTGCTGGTAATAGTAATCTTGGAAAATGTTTACCATTTCTTTTTAGGTGGAAAATCTGATATTCCCCACCCCAGCTTTTAGACGGTGTTGGTTTGCTTTGTTTTTGAGGAAGTCCTAATTTCACACAGATCCATTAATATAGAAAAATCATCAATGAGAAGAGTAGGGGGAAAAGTGGGTCCACTGCTAAATGAGGTGGGAGATATGATAACAGAGGATGCAGAGATGGCAGAATTGCTGAATGCTGCCTTTACCTCAGTCTTTACTCCTAAGATCAGCCCTCAGGAATCCCAGTCGCTGGAAGTAAGGGAGCAAAACTGGAGGGAAGAAGACACTCCACTGGTCAGTGAGGATTGGGTTAGAGACTGCTTGAATAAATTGAAAATGCACAAATCCATGGGCCCCGATGTGACATATCCACGTGTGCTGAGAGAGCTGGCTGATGCTGTTGCTGAGCTGCTCTTCATCAGTTTTGAAAAATCATGGACAATGGGAGATGTGCCTGACGACTGGAAGAGAGCCAGTGTCACTCCAGTCTTCCAAAAGGGCAAGAAGGAAGACCCAGGCAACTACAGGCTGGTCAGCCTCATCTTCATCCCTGTAAAGTTGATGGAGCAGCTCATTCTGGAGGCCATCTCTAACCACATGGAAGGAAAGGACGTAATCAGGAGTAGCCCCCCTGATCTGCTATCCTTCTATGAAGACACGACCAAATGGGTAGAGGAAGGGAGAGCAGTGGATGTCATATACCTTGACTTCAGTAAGTCTTTTGATACTGTCTCCCATAACATCCCTGTAGGAAAACTCAAGAACTGTGGGATAGACGATTGGGCTGTGAGGTGGATTGAAAACTGGCTCAACAATAGAGTTCAGAGGGTTGTGATCACTGGTATAGAGTCAAGTTGGAGGCCTGTGGCCAGTGGTGTTCCACAGGGATCAGTACTGGGTCCAGTTTTGTTCAATATCTTCATCAGTGACCNCAAGTTGGAGGCCTGTGGCCAGTGGTGTTCCACAGGGATCAGTACTGGGTCCAGTTTTGTTCAATATCTTCATCAGTGACCTGGATGAGGGGACAGTGTACCCTCAGCAAGTTCACTGATGATACAAAGCTGGGAGGAGTGGCTGACACACCAGAAGGCTGTGCTGCCATCCAGTGAGACCTAGACAGGGTAGAGAGCTGGGCAAAGGTGAACCTCATGAAGTTCAATAAGGACAAATGTAGAGTCCTGCATCTGGGGAGGAATAAGACCAGACACCAGTACAGATTAGGGGTTGTCCTGCTGGAAAGCAGCCCTATGGAGAAGGATCTTGGAGTCCTGGTGGATAGTAAGTTATCCATGGGGCAGCAATGTGCCCTTGTGGCCAAGAGGGCAAATGGTATCCTGGGGTGCATTAAGAAAACTGTGTCCATCAGGTCTAGGGAGGTTCTCCTCCCCCTCTACTCTGCCCTGGTGATTCAATAGAGACAGGGATCTACTGGAGAGAGTCCAATGGAGGGCTACAAGGGTGATTAAGGGACTTGAACATCTCTCCTATGAAGAAAGGCTGAGAGAACTGGAGCTGTTTAGTCTTGAGAAAAGAAGGCTGAGAGGGGATCTTAGTAACGTCTATAAATATCTGAGGGGTGGGTGTCAAGTAGAAGGAACCAGTCTCTTCCATGTTGCCCAGTAATAGGACAAGGAATAATGGGTATAAGCTAGTACATAGAAAGTTCCACCTCAACATGAGGAGAAACTTCTTTGCTGTGAGGGTGACGGAGCACAGAACAGGCTGCCCAGAGAGGTTGTGGAGTCTCCTTCTCTGAAGACTTTCAAAACCCACCTGGATGCATTCCTGTGTGGCCTGCCCTAGGTGATCCTCCTTTGGCAGGGGGGTTGGACTCAATGATCTCTAAGAGGTCCCTTCCAACCCCTAAGATTCTGTGATTCTATGAAAAATTAGGTTTGCACAAGATGTGCATATTTACTAGTGTTAATGCAGCCAACAGTGTTCCAGTGTTGCCTTGTCTAAATAAAGGTTTAAATTGTTTTCCTTCTTTTATAAGGGAGCTTCAGGAAGTGGTGTTTCAGCTGCTGCAGCAGAATAAAAACTTTCACGTAGCCAGCTTCTGGATGCTAGTACTAAAGCCACTTCTTTGTTGCCCACATGTGGAGCCCTGGTACCAGCCTGCACATCTGGTACACACAGCACAGTGTGATCACCAGTGGGCTTATCTGTAGGTGACAGAAACATCAACAGTGATGTTCAGCTGTGTCACATGAAGAACTAGCTTTTGGGCCCCTGGAAGTCTGTTGAGTTACAGGAGCTTTCACCAAAGGGTTTCCAACTGCACATGTTCTCAGTGAAGGAAATTTTAAGAAAACTTTCCCATAGAGGCTAAGAGTTTGCTGTGGGAGTTAGTGGTGACAAGTCCCTTTCATGTAGCCATGGTTTGAACAGGTAAAAAGGAGCTCTTTCCAGAATACCAGCATAAATTGGGGCTTTAAGCTTAATTAGGGCATGTTTGTTGTAGAATGAATTGCAGAGGGGAAAAGTTTCCACCCTTTTTAAAATTATATTTGTACAACTTTTTATACAGTAATTATGTGTTTTACTATGAACATCAAGTTATATTGGGAAGTAAATGGTATAGGCTGAGTCTGAATTTTAAGTGTGAGCAATGTTTAAAAAGCAATTAACGCAGAGAGGTGTATGGAGTGATAAATGGGGGAGGAGGCAAGCAATTGAAAATGAAATGATCTTGCTGTAACAGTTTAAGGTTCAGGAGATACGATAGAAAAGTGACTCGTGCGTGGCCTGAATTTCTGCTGGGCTTTTGCACTAGGCAAGTCCTGTGGCAGCAGAACATTTGTATGCCAGGCTGTGGCTGGCAGCTTTTGATTTTCCCAGTGGCTTCTCTTTGCCCACAGTATTGATGAGTGTTTAATTACATAAGCATCATTTACTGAACATAACATAACTTTTAATTATAAAAAGTTTAGGGTTTATTGTGTTTTTGGAAGATGTTGAGGAAGTGAGATTTCTATCTGTCGAACTTTTTCTCCTAGTGACTCATGAACCTTTACGCAGTTCTCTGATATTTGTTCAGTTTACAGCTGAGGCATGTGATCAAGAGTCAATGGTCTGAAACTCTGAAGAGGTTGCAGCAGTCCTATCATGTTATCTAAGGGGCCTTTTGACTACTAATTGACTTCAAATATTTTCTTTGTATGCAGTTCTCTCATCTGTGTTGGTGCCAGTCACATTACTGGGGACAACACAGGTGCAGTAGGAGGAGAACAGCCCCTGGAGCTTTTATTTCATTGAGTCTTTTAAGCAAGCATTTCCCTTCTCTCCAGAAACAGCAAACACAGAACCTGAAGTAATAGAATTTGTGAAGTCAATTTAGGGAGATGCAATGGGTGATGAGTCATTACTTCAGTTCACATTCTGTGTTTTAAAATGTTGGGCTGGTTTTAGTCCTTTCTTGTATTCTGGGAAGAGAGTGACTTACCAAAGTTCAGGAGAGTAAGTTATGATACTGATTGAATTTGCCAAAAGAAGAAAATTAAGTTTCTGCACTTTCTGCACTTTGAAAACTCATTTCTTTAAAGACCTTCCAGATCTTTAAGCTTCTAAGTCTTGTAAGTGCAATAGAAATTATTTAATATGCAAAGCAGCAATATTTTGAAATATGAGAAACTTTTTTAAGTGTCACAGCAATTACTGTATTTAAAAGTACTTATTTGGAAATAATTCAGAACACTTTTTCTTTCTTGATGATTGTGCTGTATCTTGTTCTACAAGAAATGCAGAACTTCATCACCAAATATAAATAGGCACGCAGTGACTCTCTGTGTTACGCTGAAGCAGCTCCCTCTGAGAATCAGGAGTGATCTGGTTCACAGGAGTGCAAGATGGTTCACGCCTGGATTGTGGCCTGGCCCTGCTGCACTCTGTTAGCTCCTGGTTTTTCATCTGAAGGTGGCGTGGACATCTCCCTGACAAGTGGTGGGGCAGGATCCTGCTGCAATGGGACATGCGGTGGTAGGTGAGCGCTCCCCTGGTGGGACCCCACCAGCATACGCCAACTATACCTGGGCAAGAAGCTGGAATTGGCAAGTGTGTTAGTGCATTATTTATCCTTATTAAAACTGGAATTTTTTTTAGCATTGTTACTGCTGAGCAGCTTTATGGTTGTGCAGATATGACTGCCGTGTGGGGAAGAACTGTCACTGTTCAAGCATTTGAGAGCACGGCAATAGTATCGGCACTGAGTAAAACTCTGCAACTATAGATTAGAACTGTGATGGAAAGATTTCACTGGGAAGGACTGTTTATTCTGCACACCTTGCCCATGTTGCTATGCTTTGTTGGTTCTTGGCTGTTCCTTAGCAAAAGCTACCCCAGATCGTTGTGTCTGTCACTGGAAACAGAGCACAAGTTTGAAACCAAAATGCTCTCTAGATTTGAAGTTCCTGCAGTCACCAAGGAGGGCAGAAAATCAATGCTGCCAGTGGCAAAGCACTAAATGAGGAAGTGGAATAAATCTGACTCTAAGACTCAGAAAAGGAGGTTACAAGGATCCCTATGCCATTAATTATGGTGGTTTTTATTTAGGAGCAAAGACTCGATATACATTTGTAAGCAGGTACTTATACTGTAAGCCACTTCTGTTTTCAGTAGTACTCAAATACATTGTAAGTTGGAATTTCTTTGCTATAATTAGTTTAAAATACAGGCATAAAGGCATGGGGTTTGGGGTGGGTTTTTTCCAAGTCTTTGTTTCTTAAAAAATGACTTATATCAAATACATTTTAAAATGTTTTGGTTTGTATTACCAGTTTGAAGTGCAGATCAAGTCAGTCTTGTCTCAGCCACCATGCATAGATGTATGAAGAACATCTTTTTGTGAATATCAGTCAATACATCTCTGAGTGTTTTATGGAATGTAACATAAAAGGCACATTCCTTGCCAAAACTTCCTTTGTGTTGGGCTTCTCTCTAATGTAATTTCCGTCAGTTAAAGAATAAAGAGAACATGTTTTTGGGCCCGTTTTGCTTGGCAGTGCACAAAGGAAAAGAAGGTTGGGGGGGTGTGGGGGGGTGAGTATTATTTCTCAGCTACTTCACACAAAGAAATACTGTACTGCTTTCAGAAATCTCTTAGTACAAATGCCTCCTGTCACAAGCAATCAGCATTACGCCATTTTGACACAGCTGTATGGGATACTGCAGTGTGTTAGGAAATTGTTGCCCTGGACCCAGTACAGGGCTGGAGCTGGGTAAGAGCTGTAGGTCTGATTTTCCATACTCACATGGGTGCTAGTTGTGGAACAAGAATGGTTTCAGTGAGTAGCTCTTCTGAAATGATGTTGTCTAATGTAGTGCCCTTAGAGGAGGAGGCTCACCTGGTGCGGAGCTGCTTGGAGAGGAGCTGCCTTGGAAGGGCTGAGAATGTGTCTCTCTTTAGGTCTATGCAGTCATATGCACTGTCTTACAGGGAGGAGTAAGAGACATCCTCCATCATTTGCACAGCATTCACATTGACTTGGCCTTCTGATTTTGTCAGCATGTCTCATCACAATCTTGATCATTTAAAATCTACTTGGTTGTTTTTTCTCTAGCTTTAACTTAAACATAACAATTTGGTTGAATGCTCAATCTTAAAAGGGATCCAAACAATGTGGGAGGGCTGGATGTTTGGGGACTTTGTATTTCAAGCCTTTATTTCAATAGCAGTAGATGTCCTACCAGTGCATTATCCCATCCCATAGAGCATTGAGTGCATGGCTGTGTCTTCTGCTGACAGAAGTGTTTTCTGCCAGTTCTCTGTACCTGAAGCCAAGGTTTGACTGGGAAAAAGAGCTGAACTCTTGCTTCAGAGGGGTGGGGAGGGAAGAATCTGCAAACTCTGCTTAGAGTGGGCAGCGCTGCTGCCAAAGAGGGAATGGCCCTGGCAGCAGCTGGCCTGGTTCAGAGCTGCCCGAAGATGCCGGCACGAGAGAGCCTGCACTGCGTGCTTGGCATGCACTGAGCTTGTTCTGCTGTCGTAGCCCCATGCAGGGAAAAGGCAAGAGGTAAAGAGCTGAAGTTCCCCGTGGTTGTTAGCATAAACATATGCACACAGACGTGCTTCATGCTTGTTAAACTTATATCCCTGTTACCCTCTTTCAAATGATCTGTGTAATACTGAAAATGAGATTACAGTAAATAAAATGTTCAGCCTACTTTGCAACTGTCAATAAACAAATGTCTCAATTTTACATTATGTGCACACATTTGGTTATCAGATGTTTCCTGCAGTCCTGCTGCTCAATGCTCTTTGTATGTCTCTCCTTTTGGGACTAGAATATGAATTTTCTCTCCTAATTACAAGCTTGCACTGCTTAAACTATTTTAGTAATGACAAGAGTGGCCATTACTTCACTATTGTGTAAGAAGAAAGTAAGATTCAATTTCCTCGACTTCTGCTGGTCCCACGTACTTTGGAGGTAGGTGACTTTATTCCCACACTTAAAATTTGAATAGACTTTCTTTTTTATGCTTGAAACATCAAACTTCCTCATTAGCGGACTCACCATGAAACCGTCTTCTAGATCTGACTCTTTGGCTTAAAACAGAAGCTGAAAATTTTATCAGACTTACTTGTGTTGTAATGGATTCCATCAGATATTCTTGGTGTCCTTGTGTTTTTCAATTTTAATGAAGGTGCTTTGTTTAATATTTAGTTTTAAGAGGTGGTTTCTTGATATTGGTTCAATATTGCAGCCTGTTCTATTTGTAGTGTGTCTCTGGTACATGGCTCAGTACAGCATGCTGTCATACCTGGGGGAAGAGATCATTTTTGGAGATAGGAGAGGAGACAAAGGCCTGTCTGTACTGTTTCATGTTTGTTTGGGCATTTTTGTTCAGTTCTAATTCATTACCTTTTAATAGGTGTGAGCTATTCAGCTTCCAATGCTAGTTTTGTTGTTTTCTGTTCCTGAAGTTGAGGAAATACATTTTGAAACATTATTGGCATATTTCTTTGCTAGTATATTCTAGAAAAATTGCATAGGCGTCATATGATGAAAACAACTACATTTGCCTCCTGGTATCCATTTTATTCACAGTGAGAGAGGGGATCCTGATGTGCAAATGAAGGGCACTCTGTATTTGCATAAACTGTTTTCTTTTTTCATTTTTCAGTCTGGTGTTTCCTCACTATTTCGTTTATCACAGACATTTATATGTGGTCAGTTTAACAGTTTCCTTCAATAGCTTCTGAGGTTTTCCAGGTTCTTTTGGATGCTTATTCATTTATTTCCCTTAGAAAGAATCTTCTGTCTCTCTGTAGATAATTTTGCATCTTTGCTCGAACTGCGAGGACACAAGTCATGTACCTTCAGGTGAGCTGTAGCTTTGTGTTTGGCATGGCTCAGGTTTGTTTACCTTTACACATGGTTTCATGTTTTACTTTCCCAGTAAAGGCACACTGGCTGTTCTAGTACAAGTACATAGCGTTCCTTCGTATTTGCTGTTGGTGTGGATGGCGGCTACTACTGACACAGTAAGAAGAAAAGTTTTTATTGATATTTATATAAGGTGTGTAATTTATTTTTCCCAATTGGATGTGTTGTTAAATAATAACCACTATAGCTCAGTGTTATTTCTAGGTAAGTTTATAAAAGTACACACCTCACTTGAAGGACTAAGTTTTTTTCACCTAAACTATTGCATGGACAGTACTGTTCAGTATATAATGTGTTAAACTGCAGCAGTGAAAAATATATTCTCTAGGTGGAGAGATATGTATGACACTCAGGTGACATGTATGTAATTAGTTCTGGGGAAGTGAAATGAACCAAACTGAAGTAGTCCTGGTAGTGAATTTTTTCCTTGGCTTGAGTAGAGCAGCCTGCACTCTGAGGGCAGAAAGGGATGGGTGCAAATTACCTTATCATGGCACAAGAAACAATTTGCTCCTGCGTATCATCTAGCCTTGGTTTTGATCTTTCTTATAGTTGGCTGAGATATGGGGGGCTTTGGGGACAGTCTGCTTTCTCGGGCAGACAGCTGCTCCGCACGGGCTGGGTCTGGCTTTGTTGTGGCTGGAAGCACTGTGAAGGGTGAAGACCTGTATTTGCAAGTTGTTTGGTGACTGCTTAAAAGAAGAGTTAAATGCTGAAAAAACAAAGGCTACCTCCTGTCTAGCTGACCAAAATGAGGTCAGGTGGGTATTTCTGTCAAGCAAAGCCCCTCCCTTGGAGTGATTTAAAGCACAGTCTGCGGCTGAGCATGTGGGGCAAGGTAGAGGTTTGTGATGAGCAGATTATTTCATCCAGCATCACTGAGAGTTGGGGTCTCGCTCGCTTCTGTGTTGTGTTGTTTTGTTTTTAAGGAAGGTGGCTTTTAAGTACGGCGCAGTGTTCTCTGTCCTGCGAGGTGATGTGATGCGGTCCTCTGTGGTGTGTGGACCACTGCCAGTTGCCATGGCAATAGAAAGCCTCCCCAGCCGAGGACTGAAACGCTCCGTCATGATGTCTTTGCTGGGAAATGGCTACAGCAGCAGAGACATCTCATCCTGTTGGGAAGCAGGGCTGTCTTTGAGTATCCCATTGGTGATTGAAATGTACTGACCCTACCTGATGCGATTGTGGATCATAGGATGGGGATATTTATTTTTAGACTGGAAGGGTATCATAGTATATTGAAATACATCTCTGTTCTTGTGTAGAAAAACACATTCCTGGTGTACTGTGTCCTTCTGCCTAGCAAGGGTGCTTTCCCTCACCCACTCCCATGTGGGAGCACAGGTACCACATTGGACTTTCTTAGCTGGATCAACCAAATCCTGTATTTAGTCCTCTTTCTGTTGCCTGGTAAGTTACATTTCAGTACGCCATGAGCAAGTATAAAGATGATTCTTATATAAGACACTTTAATTGAATTTGTCAACTGTATATCTCATTCTGATCTCACTTGCTGCTCTTCTGCTTCACTGAATCACATGTGATGCACAGAGTGCTGAGGGAGGTGCAGGATCTGGAGTGCCCAGGAACTGCGGTGAGGGGAGGCGGCCAGGCGCGCTTCCTGCGTGCTGCTCTTTGCACAGTGCGACCTTTCCATCAGAGAACAGTCCTGATCCTCACATGGTGCAAATATCCAGTGCTTGGAAAGGAAAGTGATAGCTGTTTCTGTCTACAGACAAAACACATTCTGAATTTCAGAGCTGTTGTATTCCCTCACTCTTTGCACACGTAGGAATTTCATATAATTAAGTTTGTAGACTGTATTTTTATAACTCTCACTTTACCTCATCTAGCCTGCTGTGGGTGCTGCCACAATATAAAAAGCAAGCAATGAAGGGAATCTTCAGTAGGGTGTGTTTGAAAAGCTTTTATAATAGCTTATTTTAAATCCGTGTCTCTATGTGGGTAAAATGTAATTAAAGCAAGAGCTGCATAGCAAATGATGCTAATTCTGAAAATACATTAAGTATATATCATCAAAGTTTTTATTTCTGAAAGCTCTAATTTTATAAAAATACTGGAAAGCAATGGAAATAGAAGCCTGGCTGCATTGTAAATAGTGCAGAAGTATTTTAGTAACTGTAGTACTAATGAGCAGAACTTTTTTTTTTTCCCCCTTTAATTTTTTTAAAATTGCATTAGTATTCCAAACAGCAAAATCCCTGGCTGGAGAATTGTAGAAATGATGATTGCTCATTAGCAAATAGAATACAGATGTTCTGTTCATTTTGCCTGAGTGCTTCATGTAAACACCTTGGGGAGTGACTGGCACAGAGTACAAAACTTGATAGCATAACAGTGTGCTAAACACTTCAGGGCTGGCAGCAGAAGCAGAGGCATACCATGTAATTTTGTAAAATTTCATGTAATTTTTAATCATTTGTAGTGTTTGTGTAATGTGAGAACCTTTGTAAAGGAAGGGGGGGGGAGGGCTGTCTCTACAGGGATGTAATCCCAAAAGTATTAGAAAAAAGTACGAGGGTACGGTCATCTTTATGGAGGTCTGCTCATGTCTTTTTGGCCGACTTTCTACCTTCCACTTACAAAGGAGTAAACTTTTGTCCCCCTCCAGCTCTGTGAATATTGTATCCGTTGTGTGTTTTTGTATTTGTCTGCACAGTTGCCCAGAATTTCTTGGGCCTCCAAGATGGCATCTTTTTGGTTCTTTTCCCATATGTCTTCAGGTGGTGTTACCAGGTAAGAAATTTGTTGTTCTTTCTCTCCCTATCTTCCATTCCTTCATCCTCCCTCAATAATCCCAATTACTTATTTTTAAAAAAAAATTAATCACATGGATGCCATGACTGTTTTTGAGCACATGTTAAATAAGGACTGGAGTAGTAATGCACCACTAGGGACTTTCTGATAGTTGTGTGTTAGTGGCTGTGGGGTTTTATGTCCTAGCATGATGTTGCTGAATTCACAGTTCTGTACCAATGCCTGCAGTGCGTATGGAATAGCTAAAGGGGATATGCCCCTACTCTGCTGGAGGAGCCAAGTGAGTTAAGCCTCTTGGTGTCCTTTGATCTCTGCTCCTTGCAGAATTTTGTGAGAGAGAGAGGGTTCCCTTTCAGTGAAGATGCAGGAATTGTTTGTTTTTTAAAACCCCTGTTAGAAATGCTGAATCTCATTCGTGCAATTGGGTGGACTTCTAAAGAAAAGGGATTCCTAGCTGTGATATTACTGCGGCCTCTTGCTGTGGTGTGTGTTGTACTCGTTTAGTTGCCAGGGCCAGGCTGGGAAGAAGCCGAATGAACTGAAAGTTTCAAAATATATTTATTTTATTAAAGAATATGTTGATTCCAGTGGTTCTTTCTATTATGTTTTCATTTTATTTTGGGTAAGAAGTCTTCAAATTACTGCCATAAAGTTACGGAGCAGTAAAGTTATGCTTCAGAACAGTACCTATTTCAAAACTTCAGCTGAACTGCCATATGCCCGACCTGATTGCCTTCTGCACCTACTCTGCAGCTTACTCTGTTATGCAGAGTAAGCTTGGCAAGCAGTTATTACAAAATGCTTTTGTGAGGCATTTTTAGACCTTTTAAAGCAGCTTTTTCTNNNNCCCCCCCCCCCCTTACTAGAAAAGTCATAGAAGTATTAAACAGTGTCAGCACTGGGAATTGGTCAGATGATACAAATGAGAAGATGGCACTGGGCACCCAGAAAGCTAGTTATAGCTTCAGGGGTTGTTGGTTGTGAGCTCCCCATCCCCTTTTAAGTAAATACTTGAAACTAAATGGAACTTATTAACATCAGTTAGTCTTGCTGAGTTGAAAACAATCTGTCTAAATGTAGAAAAACATAGTAGGTATCAAAGTCAAACCACTTCTAGAGGCAGAATCAAATTAAAGTGAATTGAAACAAGTTGGATCAGCATGAAGTGACTCTGTAAAGAGTACTTTGCATTTCTATATCTTTTCACAGCCGTAATTGAGAGCAGAATATCAGCAACTTCACTTACAAAGCTGCTGTTTGCTTCCTCCTTTTGCCCTAAAGCAAACAAAATAGGCAGGCTCCCAATTTGGAATCTATTGAATGAACCCAAATCACTTATGTACTGTTCAGTTGTTGTGGCAGCAAGGCAAATAGATGTGAAAAGATCAGCCAAACAGAAAGGCAAAAACATTGGCCCTGTTGTATGGGTTTGGAAACCTAGTTAGTAGTTCATCAGTTGTTGAGGCCGCAGGATAGAGACATGTAGGAAAAAGTAAACTGAAAGTAAATTGCTTCATCTGTGAAATGCGTAGGAATGGGAGGGATTCTTGGGATAAAGTTTTAAGTTTTACTGTCATCTCTTCCTTTCTCCTGTTTTGGTTTCATCTCAATATGTATTGAAAATTACATTAACAAATAGCAAGGGTGTAAAAAAAAGCATGTTAAAGAAGAAAATTTATTATTATTTTAATTTAATGACTTGAGACACGGCCCTGTTTTGCAAAGTTATATCTGAGAAAGGTGTTAGTGAGGACAGTAGGTTTCTTGTTCAATCACATTAAAAAAAAAATAAATCTGAGAAATTGTAGACTTCAGGACAACTACAGCAATTATTGTCAACCGAGACACATGTAGTAAGGGACAGTCTTTGCCTCAGAAAGCTTGCAGAGTGAGTATACCAGCTAGGCAACCCATGCAAAGGAGAAAGATTGAACTTCATCCATTGAGAAGGGAGGATGAAACACATTACCTGAAATCACAGTGTCTGCATGGGAATAGGTGAATTTGAGGCCGTTCTACTCCCAAGGTTTTGCTGGCTTGGGTTTGCTGGACATATGTATAGGTGAAGAAGGACTGTTCCCTTATATCTTAGAGTCCGTCCCTGAATATGGGCCCAGGGCTTAACAAAGAGAGTCCAGATGTATTGAACCTTTGGACTCTCATCACTGCCTGCAGTTCTGATGTACTTTACTGTGAAATTGATAAATGGAGTGGTAGAGAATTGTTGCTGTGATATGAATTATTCCCACTGTTATTAAATAATAAACATGACCACAACGACCTACTCACTCTCTGGACTGGATTCCTTCTGTGGCTTAATCTTGGTAATGGCTTCATGTTTGAACTGTATAATGTCAATGGGTGAGCTGCAAGCTGCTGAAGAAAGAAGCAGCAGAAGGAAGTTGGTAGATTGATACCATATCATGTGTATCGTAAAATAAGGTAGTAAAAAGTCTTAGGAAATTATATTTCTTAAGTAATGTGATCAGAATTGCACTTAAACACAAAGATGGCTTTGTATTTACTAGCTGTGTTTACTGCTTTTCTGATATGCCTAAATGGGAAAAGCAGGTATTTGGAAACTTCAGGGAGTGGAAAATGGAGTTCTAGATCCAAATCTGTACAGTTACTTTTGGGAATAACACAGCAAAATGAGTGAGCTTGATTTGCTGCACAGCAGATGCCAGGATTATATGATGTGGAAAGAATTTTTTACTTTTAAACCTTTTCCATGTGATGAAATGTAGGGGAGAGGAAGGAGGGGCTGACATAAGTGCCCTCATTTTTTTTAACCTCTTCTGTGCTCTGTATCCAGAGATACTGGTTGATTCATGCAAGTACAGCCTGTCTGCGTAGGTGGACTCTACCAAAACAGTAATTAAATGTAGTGTATGTTTCTGGAATAGAGCTAAAAGGGAACAGAAAATAATACTATTTATTCTGTGGTTTAAAGCCATGCTGCTATAAACAGAAAATGCAACAAACAGAGAACTGAGTCCACGTGAAAATTGATGAAGAGTACAGTGTGTCTTTTTTGGTATGTATGTATGTATTATTTAAAGCAAGTTTAGCAGGCTATAAAGCTTTTGATTATAGTCAGCTTGTAAGTGCGTTCTGCCACACTGTGCAGCATCTCAAAATAAAATGGACCAGCAGTTGTTTACAAAAGCTAAAGGATTTCAAGACCAGCTTGTGGGAGAAGCAGATGGTATTTGGGCATCGTGTTGTGGTCTTGCAGTCCACACGATGCCATGTTGGGCTGATTCATGGAGATCCATTTGCAGAGGCATCATAGTGAGCTGCTTCATTGAGACGAAAAGAAATGTTTGAGTGAACTTCATGCCTTTTGTGCTGTATTTAGTAAATGTCATTGACTGTTGTTATATTTAAAGAAAATGACAGGAGCATATCAGAGCCTTTATTAAAATAAACTGGTGTTCTTTGCAAGTGATGATCCTTCTGTTCAGGAGAGCTTTCCTTATTGGCTGTGATAAGGTGAAGAAGCCATGCAGGTAAGGTTCAGCGCCAGGTTTTTATGGTGCGATCTCGCAGGGCTGTGGTGGTCGCCTGTGGCCAGCCTGGTGAGCAGGCAGTCCAGGTGTGCTTGTGCTGCACGAAGGCCTCGGTACCACATTTCGCTCCAAGGGCTTCTTCGTTACACAACCAAAGACTCAGGCAAACCAAGAAGTGTTCCCATGTTCCCGCGTCCCCGTGGGCAGGTGCTGTCCCCCACGCCCCCAGCTCCCATCCCCGTGAGTGCCCTCACCCAGCCCTGCTCCAGGCACACACGGCGGTTGGGACTCTTAAATGTTCCGGTTGGGCAAGAGGGAGATGTTTTCCTTAACTAATTCAAAGAGCGTCAAAATACTTCCTTGCCAAAGGGAGAGAGAGGGAAGGGGGCAACTGCACTAAAGCAAGGACTGCAGTGAGAGCCTAGGTGACAGGATCTTTGCAGTGTTTCCTTTTTTAGGCACCAATAAAGCTCGGGATGACTTAATATTCAGAACCTGTTGAACCTGTTGGCAAGAGCAGAGCCCTAGATCCTCGTGGCAGAGGGTTTGTTTGTTGCTACCAACTGCATTTCAATTGCCTAGTGATAGTGTTTGTTTTCTTGGAATTTGCTTTCTGGTGCAAGGTTTCAGGGTGCCCTGCAAAGACGGGGCTGCCACGGGCCAAGGTATGTGGGGCTGCAGGCACCCCGGGAGCCCTGCCCTGCTGCTGGGAGGGCAGGAGCAGGGGAGGAGAGTTGTGGCTTCGAAGGGGCTGCACGTAGGAAACGGGGGGAGAACTGCAGTCTCTTCCCATGCCCACTGGCAGGCACTGTCAGCGTTAAACCTGCCGCTCTTATAGGAACAAGCTGACCTACTTATTAACGCATTGTGTTTCAGTGTTCAGCTATGGCTGTCTGCCCCAGAGGTATTGTGTTTTCGACACCATTGAAACTTGGGCCCCAACCCTGTATCAGCCTTGCTGGGCGGCTTGGGCAGGGTATGTCTGTGTGTCTATCTGGTAGTGAGGAGGTCTGATACCACAGTGATGGGCACCACACACTTATCCATGTGGAAGAAGGAAAAAAGCCCGCTGGGAGGACTGATATATATGCCAAAGAGAAACAGGAAAGCAGAAGGGAAAATTGGAGGGGAGTGATCTTTAAGTACTATGAAAGTTTTGACAAGAAGTCCCATTCTGTTGGGTAAAAGAGGGCAAGCCACTAATGGCAATCGCTGTGGGTGAACTTAGGGTATCTGAAAGGAAAAATGTTTTGCCAGCTGGTGAGATTCAGAGGTGATTGTAGTCAGCTGCTCTTCCCTAGCCACTTTTGTAAAGCATTGTAAGGATTGGTTTGATAAGAACACATGCAAACCAGCAAATTTGAAGAAGACTAAACATCGGCGTGGGGTCAGTGATGAGCTTCCTCTGGATTTGGTCGCCTGGTGGCACTGTGTTGATGAAAGATTTGTGCATGTCCTCTTATGAAGGTGATGGCATCAGCCAACATGGGAGACAACCTTGCAGTTCTTTCCAACCAGGGCATTAGTCTGTTTTAGTGAATCTAGGATTCTGTGAGCAGATGACAGAAGTGTGGTGGTGGAGAAGATGGGATAGCACTAGGAAATGTCCTTTCTGTGGCAAAACAGTGCGTCTGTCTCTGCTCTGGAGGCTTTTCAGGTTTTCAGAGCTATTGGATGACCATTTTGCTAGGCCAGCAAGAAGTATCTGCTCCATCCATCTGTAACAGTGGACTTAGACCCTCTTTGTTGGTCTAGGTGGAATATATACCCTTATGTGACTTTGGATTTGCTGCTCTTAAAGAACCCTTCATCTAATTTGAAACGCAATTTTCTACTATGTTATATAGAAGCTTTTATGAATATATCTGTTTAGTTTCCAGCCTGGAAAGCCAACGAGTTCCAGCTTNCTGAAGAGACTAACTACAGTAAAGAAACACTTTCTGACATGCTGTAGGGAATTTTAGGGGGTGGGAACTAGGGTTGGCAGTTGATCATACAGTACTTTAACTTGGATGCTTTCTCCTCTACAATATTCTGTGTCCAGTTCTGGGCCCCTCAGTTCAAGAAGGACGGGGAACTTCTTGAGAGAGTCCAGCGCAGAGCCACAAAGATGATTAAGGGAGTGGAACATCTCCTTTATGAAGAAAGGCTGAGGGAGCTGGGCATCTTTAGCTTGGGAAAAAGGAGACTGAGGGGTGACCTCATTAATGTTTATAAATACATTAAGGGAGAGTGTCAGGAGGATGGAACCAGGCTCTTTTCAGTGGTATCTAATGATAGGACAAGGGGCAATGCATATAAGCTGGAACATAGGAGGTTCCACCTAAATATGAGAAGAAACTTCTCCGCGGTGAGGGTGACAGAGCACTGGAACAGGCTGCCCAGGGAGGTTGTGGAGTCTCCTTCTCTAGAGATGTTTGAAGACCGCCTGGACGCGTTCCTGTGCAACTTGGTCTAGGTGATCCTGCTTCGGCGGGGGGATTGGACTAGATGATCTTTCGAGGTCCCTTCCAATCCCTAACATTCCATGATTCCGTGAAATAGTCGAAGCTTTCCAAGAGATTTCCTTAGCTTTGCCCCCTGAAAAGCTGTGACCTCCTTCAGTAATTAGATTGCAATGTAACCTTAGCTTTGAGGACCATGGATGGTGGAGTTCATGTAGGATACACACTCAGCCAGAATCTTATCACAGGTTTTGCTGCAAAATTAATTTTTCTACCTTTTGTGCTTTTTCTCCGGTGCCTTGTATGTATATGCAAGTCTCTTTTGCTTTGATGTAGATATATAATCTCATCCTAATTACTTAATCTCAGAGTTTTGAAAGAAAAGGGAGAATTTCTGTGTTGAAATTCTTGAGAGGCACTCTGCTATCATAATGATAGATTTCTGGGATTACCCAGAAATACAAAATGACAGACATCATAGTTAATACTCATCAGCATCCTTTCTAGCAATCTCCAAGCAGGCCCATCAGTAAAAAAACAAAGCAAGCTGTGCTGCATTATCATGATTGAGGGCCAGGCCAGATTTGATGTTGCTGGCTGACATGAGAGGAGTAGAAAAGGAGGTTTTCCCACTTCTAAATCTAACTTCAGAAATAATCTCTTTGTAACATTTCAAATACGTCCTCACACTTCTATTAAAATACCCATTAATGTCATGAAAACCAGCCTCAAATGAATTTCAAGATACTTTGCCTTGAAACTAAAAGGGACCTGCTTACATTCACCCCTGGTAAAGGAAGATGTAGCTCAGTGCTTCCCTAGCATTAAGATTTTGGGGCTTTATGAATTCCTGGCTCTTCCCAGCCAACATCAAGTCTAGCAACATTGATTTTTAATGAGGCATAATTGCCACTGTTAGTCTCTCCTGAAACAAGTGAGGGATACAACTTATCTCCATCCATTTTAAGGCTTTATATGTTTTCCATAACTGTGTATTACATTATACGATCTAGCACTTGGTTTTCTGCACTAAGGAGTCTTGTAACTACCGGGTCTCTAACTTCATTGGGATTTCACTGACTGCATTTTATTCACTGATTTGCATAAAATAGAAGTCTTTTCATTGGAGTGTTCCCAATGGAAGAATATTTATGGCTTTTATAA
This sequence comes from Brachypteracias leptosomus, assembly GCA_013401335.1. Taxonomy (NCBI): domain Eukaryota; kingdom Metazoa; phylum Chordata; class Aves; order Coraciiformes; family Brachypteraciidae; genus Brachypteracias; species Brachypteracias leptosomus. Next base: position 86,075 of record VYZX01002826.1, on the reverse strand, counting down.
CAAAGGCTCTACAAAGACTATAATAGATGCCATTAGCGTGTTTCTTGCACTGGATGAAATGTTGCACCAGATTTATGAATTAATTGTTTCTGAATTGGGGCATCAGGTATGTGTTTGGGCAGGGGAACAGATCTCCATAAGGTTTTCAGCTCTGTTCCTGACTGCATGAAAGACAGCTGTTTGCTTATAAATGATGGCACTAAAATGAAAAATAAATAGGAGCTTTTTTCTTCTTTCATTTGCTTTTCTGGAGATCCGCCACCCTCATACTTTGAGATTTTTCTACCCCCTGCTGGAGACACGAAGAAGAGAAGCAGGAAGGTTCAGAGTGGAGAAGGGACATCTCCAACACACACTGGGGCGCTTAGACACTCTTCATCCTCTGGCCATGAAAGGTGGTGGAATGGGCCAGGAGGGCCTCTGTGCAGTGACTCTCCTATGAGCCGGCAGGCGATCGTTAAAGATCAGTGTGGAAGGAGGCAGAGATGGGGAGGGGGCCAGGATGAATGTCTTCTCTCTGTTTTGTTTTGTTGTAATCAATCTGATAACCAAACATTATTAAGATTTGTTTCTCCAAACAGCCAGTGTTTTGCTCTCACAGACACACAGATCTGACACACGGATCATGCTAGGAAATTGAATTTGAGCTGGCGTACGTACACGGAGCAGGACTCTCTAAAAGGCCAGAGAGATGCCTGTGTGCTACACTGACAAGGATTACAGAAACTCATGGTTAAAATCAGTAAATCAGCTCTCTCTAGAGTTTCTGCAATTTTGGAATACAAAAAAATATGTGGGGTGCTTTTATCTATTTGGTTGTAAACACAAAATTGACAAGAGGACTTCATGCTTATTAAAAGCATAGTCTCAAAATACTGATTGTGGTAATTAGAAAATAATTCTGCTACTCTTGTAGACATCTGCAGTAGGAACTTATTTTCATACTTCATAATAATAATAATCCTTAAAAAATGTTGTTACTTCTTGCACTGCCTTACCACTGGCCTACATCTCATCCCTCAGCCCACTTGGAAAGCTCTCCACCAAAAAACATCAAAAGGCCCTAGATGCTAGATTCCTGCTCTACTGTCATTTCCTTTATTTGGAAATTAAAGAAGTTCAGAAAAAGTATTGTAGGAAGAGTGGAACCAGTTTTATCAGATGATGGCAGTGTTGCTGGGGCTGTCTCCCTTCCTCCATTGATTTCATTCTGAGAAGCAGAAGAGCAGCTTGTTCCAGCCATGCTGAACATCACTCCCTGCAGTGAGTGCTCAGCCATCATCCGCAGACCTGGGCGAGTCTTTAGCATCTCCCTGTACAGGCTGGGGCTGGCTCACATCAATGCAAAATTACAATTGTCAAGTGCTCCATAGGCTTTAGTCTGCTTCTGTTTGTTTGGCTAAGTCTGTGTCTGGTCCTCTTGGTCTTTAATGGATATATACTTGCAAAAGATTGGCAAGGGAGAAACACTTGCCTCAGCAGGGTTTTCCAATGTGTTTAGTAATAGGTTTTCAAAACTAGTAATTTGATTTATTTCTTTATTGATTGAGTCACACTAGTGACTTGGTTGGTCTCAGTCTTAGGAAGAAGGGAAGTAAATGGTGCAGGCTTTGATTTTTCTTTATTTATAATTTGCCTGCTTGTCTGGGACATAATTCTTCAAATAGAAAGTGATCTGTTCTCTCAGATGTGACTTTACTCAAGAGCTAGCACTCGCACACCTCCATTTATTCACTGTCTCTCCTGGGGAAGAAACACCTAATCTAGAACTGGAGGGCAGGCCTGGGCTGGCTGTGATGACTGTGGTGTGGAGATGAGCCTTGGCAGACTACATGCCTGCCTATCTGTGTACCTGCTAGTTCGTCATGCTTATACAGCTTTTTTAACATGGTGGTAGTTGTAGCTGTCCTGCCTATATCCATACCCTGAAACCCAGGTCTGCACAGCATACACCAGAGCGGGACCTATTGGGCTTGCAGCCAATTTTCCCTGCCTTTCGTAGGTTCACAAAAAAGCCCCTGTGCACAGACATCCCTAAGCTGTGGGCCGCCATCATTTCTCTTTGGTTCTCCCAGTCCGCTGTGTACAAAGCTATGCCTGTTGTCACCTTCCTGCCTGGACCTGCTCTGCTGTCCTGCAGAGGACAGCAGAAGAGAGAAGACAGGAGTCTGAACAGACATTTAGATACAAGTATGGCAGTGCAATGGGAGAAGTGAGGCCACTTATAAGCCAGGTCTCATGTGGCTTGTTCACTGACTTTCCTTCATAGTGCCATGGTTCAAGTGCTGCTGGAGTAGCCTCTGGCCAACTCCTCTTCGTTCTGTCAGGAGACTTACTTACATGTTTAAGGCTGCTGCCACAGAGCTCAAGCTGGCAGCATATGACAGCTGTAGTCTTATATCACCACTCCACACTATGCTGACTGTCAGGTGTGGGGAGCCAGTTCTGTGCTGCTCTCCTCCAAGTGCAGATAGCCACCAAGCTTCAAACATCCTGCTTGAGTTCAACAGCTCAGGGCACATCACACTGGAAGCTAATAGGCAGGGGACCTTTGCACCCATAGCACTGCCCATAAGCATTTTGCTCTATCACGAAGTGGTGCAAGGTCTGGTCCTAGAGTGTCATACATCATCCTGGTGCTTCTGCAGGTTTGTCTAGGTGAGCCTCTGTGCAAGTAGACTTACACTGGCATAGTTTCTTAATTACTGTGGTTTTGTGCTATTTCCATCTCTGTTTTAAGAGTTTTGCAGAGGCCTTGCCTGCCCTAGAGAAGCAGTTTGGAAGGCAGCTTCTAGAGAGTCCCTTTTCCTGGGTCACATTGTGAGCAGCATCACTGTGTAAATACTTCTGAAAATTCACATTCAAACTTCTTTCTTTGTTCCAGTTCCTGTTAGAAGAGTTTTCCCAAAATACCATTGCTCTGTTGTCGGGGAGTGTTGTGGTTACCAGTCTGTCTTCAGTCAATGTTGCTTTACTGAAACCATCTATAAACTTAATAGTTCTTCCTTGTTTCCTCTCCTGCATCCCATGGTCACCTCGTTGTATTGATAGAGTCTTAACTTCTTTTCTGCCTTTGTTTTGCTTAACTGAGCCAGCCAAGCTGTCTGTTTTCTCTCCCAAAGTTGGTTTCCACGTCAGTTCAGTTGTCCAGCTTGCGTTTTTAGGTTTTTTGTTCTTTTTTTGAAAGAATGAATCTCCTTCTTTTCTCAGGATACAAGTTCTCAAGCTCTTTGCACAGTGACTTGCAGAAACTGCAGCCTTCTCAAGGCTGAGATTTAGAGTTCCTCAGCCCAGTCTGTTTCCTAGAGGTTCCACAGGAACCATTTAATCAATCAAAACTTGCTCCTTGTAAATCATAGATCTTAAACAAAATTAGACTTGCTGTTATCCTTCCCACTTAATCTAAACTGAATCACTTCATGGTTCCCTGTTCCAAAGTCATCCTCACTACTTAAGATAAAGAGCAGAAGAGAATCTATTCTTGTTCACTCAGCAGTGTGGATAAAGAAATTTGTCAGCTGTCACATCCAGGAGTAACTAGCCTTACTATGGTTAATAGCATTTTTTTCTCCAGTCTGTACTGTAAAGTTAGTCTCCCATGTTGTCATAATTCCCATTTCTTTAATGATGTAGAGCTCTATCCAGATCCATGTCTGGTGCAAGAAGTCAGGAGCAGATCTAGTATCTCTCTCTTAGAAGTCTTCTTTGACCATCTTTCCACAGCATTTCCAAACATGCTCTTTTCTTCTCTTTATTTCCAAAGTCTGCTGTTTCATTATTGCATGACAGTATCATTCCATGTAAACCTCATATTTCTTTTCCTCGAAAAGTGCGGACCTTTTGACATCTGTTTCAATAGTAATTGCTGTTCCACCCTGTTTGTGAGTTTTCCTGTAGTAATGCTAGTGCCTTGAGTTCCTCTTTTATTATGTCCATCTGCCTGCATTATTAGCACATAGCTATTAGAGCTGCTGGGGTTTTCGTTCACCTTTTATACTCTTGTTTTTTGTTTTAGACAGTATTTGGCTCCCTAGTTAGACTTTCACTAGTCCTTTCACTAGCCATGTCACATGCCTGACCCCTTTTCTCATCATTAGTAGTATTTTTTTCCTTCAATTCCCTGAAATACCTTTCTCACTGTTGTTTCCATGTTTATCTGACATTTGCTTTCTGGATCCTGAAACCAGTGTGGAATTTATGTTCGCCTTCCACCAGCCTTCTCCTGCTGTGTTCATGATGTTCCATGGTGGTTCCAGTAGTTGGGATGTTAGGATGAAGCCCTTGAGAAGATTCACCTTGCAGTGAAAGTACCCAAAAGCCACCTTTTCCTGCAGAACCAGTGGCTGAGAGAGGAGAGGGCTGTGTTTCCACAAAGGTCACTTGAGCTATGCGAGATGCATCATTTCTTTTCCAGTCTGCACTTGCTGGACTGAAAGACATGCTCAGTTCTCAAGATCTGGTGGATGAGAATGTACTTTGAAATAGCATGAGAAGGAAATGAGTGCTTACAACAAATACTTACATGGGACAGTAAGGTATGGTTTATTTATTCTTAAATGGTCAGAGTTTTGTAGAGGGCTTCCTCCTGCCCTCCATCCTTCTACTTTGCTGAAAGAAAATCCTATTGTTAGCAGCAGGGACATTATGAAAGCTTGAGCAATAATGACCTCGATGTCCCAGTTGGAGATAACACATATCTGCATAACTGGGGACAAAGAGCATGTGTGTTTGTGTGTCTGTTTATCCTTTGGCCAAAAAACCTGTATGCAACCTTTAAGGCTGCAAGGAGCTATAGCTCTCATTATCCCGTCTTCCACTGTAGAAGCTGAGGCTGCAGCAATCAATTAAGAAGATGGTTGAAATTCCTGATCACAAATTAGGTAAGTACATGATGAAACAGAAGTGGTTTCTTTCTTCTTCTATGCTAGTCTTACTAGCAGGTGCTTTCTCCACCTGATGTTTTCTGTTTAGTACTAAATGTTGCACAGGCTGGATGGAGTCAAAAAAGAATTTACTGTTGCCTTTGTGATGGGTAAATTTTATTTTCACATCCTTCAGCACTGAAAATGAAGCTTGCCAGTAATGTGCACCAATATGAAAAGAATATTTTAAAAATAAAGGAAAAAACCCAAAGCAAACATCTCTGTCCTGTTTTTAAGCAAAGAATATATTATAATACACCATTTTTATGTATAAGAAGTATATCTCATCTCTCTTTAGTCACCTGTCTCTTAAAAGATTTTTATCCTGCTCTGGTAAAATGTATATCAGTGTTCTGAGTCTTTCTTTTAACAGTTAATTGGTCTTAATCTTTACTACTGAGATGAAAAGTTAGGCTGATATGTTCTGGTTTCATGCAGCTTGCCAAATGATAGATGAACCTTTTTGAGTTTTTTGCACATAACTCTCTCTCCTACCATTCTTTTTACTAAAGCTAATATTTTTAGCAAGAATATAAGTTGCAACTGTTTTTTTATACGGTTTTTCAGCTGATAAAATTGTAATGTTAGAGAATGGAAATTGAATATGTAGCTCCGTGAGGATACAAATTTAACAAAATAGAGGAGCAGGAAGAAGGTTTCTGTTACAAATGGTCTGTATTTTTAAAATTAGACCTCTCAGAATAATCTGTGCCGTAACTTACTAGATTAACAGTGCCAGGAAAAACTATTGATTTGCTTAGACCCGTACCTTTCTTCTTCTGTGTCTCATACTAGATCCTTTCAAGACATGGGAGAACTAGTTTTGTATTGCTACTGAAATTGCTACCTCCTGGCCTCTATTATAGAGCTTCCAGAATTCTCATTCTTGGTCTTTCGTGCATTATTGTTGATATAAAAGCATAATTTGTTGTTTCTTCCCAAGATCTTGGTTCTGAATCCTATTGGTTTACCATATGCATCCACAGGTATTCTGTTTATTTTAAGAGCTCTTATCAACCTTATTTAAATATTTCAGAAGTGGACTCAGTGACGTCCTACACCCAGGAGTTTAACAGAGTTACAGTACTTACAGTTCTCTTCAGGTATTTCTTTCTGTCTTTCACATAGCAGCTTTATTTTAACAGCTGTGTTATTATTCTGTCATCTGGCAAAATAAGTGAAAAATAGGAAAAGAAAAAAATAGGGAAGAAAAGCCTTCACTCTATTAATTATTGTCTATGTCTTTGACCTAACCTGACTCATACCAAGGTTAACCATCATGATGTGGGAAGGAAAAAGGCACATCTATTAACAAGTTAAACAGGGGCAAGCTGCTCTTTGCTCTGTTGCAGTTTAATAAGCCCAAGGTAAAAGGTGGAAGACAGAGTGTTGCTTTTGCAAAATTTGCCTGCTGCTGAAAATTGAAAATATCAAAGAAGCAAATCACAAAAAATGCATAGGAATGAGCTGTGCTAGCAATTGAGACAGGGAGTAAAAAGACAGATCTTGTAGAAAAGGAATAAACTGGACTTCTATCTTCTGAGTACAGTAGCAGTAAGTTTTATGCATTCCAGCTAGAGTAGAGCATTTGATTGGAAAAAGAGCAGTGGAGGACTCTGAGGCAAAAGTAGAAGGGGCTGAAAACTAGCATACTGAAGTGAAATTCTTTGCAAAAATAGTTGTATTTTATGTGTAGTAACTTCAAATTAAAAAGGATCTTATAAATTCCTTCCTGATGAGATAACATGGCAATGGTTGTAGTGTACAGATGATGGAGTTTATTTACTAACTGTATTTTTTAATGTCAATTGTCAGTAACATTTTAGTAGTACCTAAATATGCATCTTAAGTGCCTCTCTCTAGGCAGCTGTGCTGGAAAATTCAGGCCGTGATTGCTTTGAAATGCTTCAACTGCTGTTTTCTTTAAAACCTTATAGTATGGCTGTAAAAATAAGTAACCTCTAGCAAAATCAAGAAGGGCTGTGTTATCCTAATTTTCATTACAATGTCGTTGGAAGGGGATGGATTTGAAGCATTCAGTGAAATAAAAATATCAAAATAATATGTCTGATTGTAAAACACTTCCTTTGACTTCCTTTGCCCATGAAATGAACTCAGATCAGAGATCACAACATAATGAAAGGACAGCTGTCACATCAGCTTCCTCAGGTATCTGTTCCATTATTTTTTGTCAATTCTAGAATAAACAGTCTGATACCTGAGGGTTATCCTCTCTGTTGCTGAATGTTTGTAGATAAGCTCATGCCAAAATATTTCATGCCTGCTATTTCACCATTTCACATGTCTGTGCAGGACAGATTCTGGTCCATACAGGTAGCATGCAGAGTGAAGTTCAGCTCAAAGCATATCTTAACAATATGCACTAGGTCATAATTCCATAAAATGACAAATTTTAGGTTATCAGAAACTGGAGTTCCTTGGTGAAAGAGCTAGATGCTGTTTTCTGATTTGGTGTTCACTTTTGAACACTCTGCTGAATAGGGGCTTGAATCTAAAATGCAGTGAACAGACCTGCCGTGAGGTTTGTGACTGATCCTTCATTGGTATCATCTTCATCAACAAGTTTTGTCTTTGGAAGCAGTGCTGGCAAAAATAACAGTAGGCTCCCACAGCAAGGGGAGGTACTGCAGCTGTGGTGGAGTTTCTGCCCCTTTTTAGCTTTGGACTGTGTTGGGATGGATGCTTTCATGCCTTAGGAGTTCGTATAGGTGCTTAAGGTTTCTTCCAAGTCCTTTCTGATACGCTGTGAAGGACACTTGGTGGGTGAGGGACGAAACAGTGAAACTTCAGATTGCAGCCTGAAACACTGAGTGTATAGACAGCAGTTATCTGTTAAGGAGAGCTGTGGCTGCTGGCAAATTTTGTCACTTTTTTTTTTTTGTCACTCTCCAATGTTGTCTGTTTGAGACTTTGACATACTCTTCCTTCTGAATACAGCACTCACAGTCCTTCCTTTTCTTGTTGTTCCTTGCTTTGCTCTTTCACTGGGAAAGTTGAGCATCTTCTAATTTCACTAGCAAAAAACTAACATACAGTTTGTGTATGCAGTCAGTTCACCACTTTAATTAATGAAAAGAAGCCAGAATGCGTTCATTTAAATACTTACTTTTCTAAATTCCAGAAATGTGTATGTAGTTATTATTAACCTGGTTTCCCAGGGAAAGATGTTCCTGCAGTCATTTTTCACTAACCACCCACTGTTAATAACTTCAGGAACCTTTGTGTTGATCACAGACTTCAGGTAGGGCACAGAGATCTGAGTTATGAAATCCACAGCTTCATGAACACAGACAGGCAGGTAGAAGGGAGAGAATCCAGTTACCAGGCTGGTGGGGCTGCCACATGAGGTCAGCCCTTACTGCTTGAAGTGAGAGGATCCACATGGAATAGACTTCCTGAAGACACCAGCTGTGAGGAAAAGGCCATCAACATGGGGACACTGGTATCAGGTACATGGGTACCTGGAGTCTAATCAGGAAATGCCAGTCATTCGCTCTTCATTCACCTGCCTTTGGTGCTGCTCCTCATTACTCCTTCTTGGCTCTTCTTCTTGACATCCTTCTCAGGAGAACAACTCCAAATTGCGAGCATAAACAAATGAACTGGCCTTTCTGTTTACCCTTGGACATACCTTCTGCAGCTCTTCATGTGGTCTCTGACTACTGGCCGTCAGCCCTTGTCTTCCTTGTGCACCAAGTCCTTCCTTTTTATTTTCTCTCTGAAGGACAACGCAAAACACATTGTCCTGGATCCTACTGATATCACCCTGGGTGCGTGTCTACAAGCCCTCTTACCTCTGCCATGGCATTATGGAATACCTGTCTGGTTTCTTCAAGAATATATCAATAGAAACAGCTAGACACCATATCAGGTGTGGATGGCCTGGAATCATGGTTGTGCTTTGGAAGACAGCTGCTGTGGATGCAGTTGTGTGTTGTAAACAGCTTGTGTTAGTGTTGTGAAGTCATTATAAAAACATAGTGGTACCATTAGTGATCCAAAGGCTAAGAATGCACCTTTCAAGATAAACTGGTTGCATCAATTTTACCTCAAAGCACAGTTTGATACACAAACAAACCCCAAAGTTAGCAGGGAATGTGTTTTTTCTGGTTGTGTCCTTTTATTCTCTGAACAGAAAAATGAACATTATGCTACAATGTTACCCAGTGGTGGGGACTTACTTAAATTAAGTAAAACAAGAAAACAAACTTTAGGAACAGATGATAAACAAATGAAGTTGGCTGTGTGAATTAGGATACAGTAAATTTAACTTCTAACAGTCTCCTAATTTCATGGTGTGAACGAGATGGAAGAAATCTGGTTTGATTTGGCTTTCTTTTCCAGGGTTCTTTGCTTTTTGTCTTGCTTTTTAATGTTAGATAGATTATCCTTCCTGAGTCTGACTAAAGGGAAGCTCTTGCTGTGTGTGTTGTGTGGAGCCCATCCTGCAGCATGGCATGTGCTGGGAGTGAGGCTGTTTGGAAATGGCACTGCCAGCATAGATGCTCACAGCAGGAATACTGCTTTTGATGTATCCTCAGACTGGAAGATAAGTTAGTAAAGCTGCTTTTCTCAGTAGTCTGCTGGTGACTTTTGGAAAAGGATATGCTGACCTGTCCAGGGGACAGACAAGCACCTACCTTCTAGTGTGTTGGCACCTTTTATACTAATTTAGTCTGCTGCTGCTTCAACTTTAGTTTTACACCTACTACACTGTTGCTTTCCTTACTATTGCAGCTATTAAATAATGGATAGCCATTAGAAATGTGTTTCTAGCTATCCACAGAAAACTAGTACATACTTAAGTCAATTAAAAAAAATCACTTCTTTTTCTTAACTGGTCAAGTGGATTTGTACTTTGCTTAAGCAGACATTGAAATCATCTCTACTGCATTTGTATTGTTAATAAATTCCAGGGCTTTATACCACAACACATTACTGGAAATAGATTTGAAATATATAAAGGTACAATGTACATATATTTTTAACAGTGAAAAGTAATTTTCTGATGTAGTAGCCAAACTAAAGTGCCATGAAACTATTAGGAGTAAATCGAATTTTTTGGTATATAAGTTAGTATAAATACTGACAAGCTGAAAACCCCCCGAACAACAACCGCATGCTCATTAGCCATTCCGTTTAGCAGCACAGAGGCAGCAGTCGGCCAGGGCGTGCGTTTTCATGTCTGCTTCAATTGCACACTTCATTTATTTGGACATGGCATAGGCGGCTTTCTCTGTCACAGGGCATCACTGCACCATTAGCAAGTTGCGCCCCAGGGCAGCTGGGACACTTTGCTGGGACAGATGTTCTTTTCAGCTTATTCAGTGGCCGTTGTGGGGTTGTTTACTGTCGTCATAGCTACCTACATTTCCATAGCAGCCGAACTGCTGTGTGAAGCAAGTGAATATAGTTATAAAAGGATCATATTTTGTTCTGTCTCTATAACTTGCCATCTGTCAGCTGACTGTTGGTGATGGATTCAGAAACCAATTTAACAGCAGCCAGACGATGATTTTTGCTTATGTTAAAGTGACAATGGATGAGGATGCAGATAAGTTTGCGCTTGAATGAAATGCTAGTTTCTTTTTTTTTTTTCCCCCCTAATTGTAGCAGTTTGGCTTCCAACACTTTCTCAAACATCGCTGAAATCCTTATTGCAAAGCAAAATGGCTGAGTGTCATCTTCTGTACTTGCTCAGGTGTTCCTTGTGCTTTCCCACTCTACTGCCAGCTCATCCTTCTGTGTTGCTTCGAAATTGTGATGTTGCACTTGCTTTCACAGATCCTTTGTCATGAAATCTAAATACTTTCCACAGAATTTAACAGAGAATTCACAAGGCTAACCATGAAGGTTAACCAACGCACAAGTATCGTCTGGTGACATTTGTCACTGGGCTCTACGTAATAGTAGCAATGGGATCACATGCAAGTCTGGGGGTGAATTTGATGTGTGACCAACGAGCCCTCTGAGTAACGAGCTCTTATACCTTTTCACTACAAAGACTTAGATGAACCTATGGTTTAGCAACAGGGGCAAGAAGATTAGCCCAGTTGTAAATAATGTATTTATTGGTTGATTTTTCCAGATCCTGACATTGATGCTGCCACTGCCATGATGCTTTTGAATACTCCCCCTGAGATACAAGCAGGTTGTGAGTAGATATTTCTATAGCATATAGCAACATAGACATGTAAAGTTAATATTCTCTTTTATAAGTATACAGCATAACAAATAAAAAGAAGGATTTAATGAAGAAATACAACTTCCCTTTTAGACCCTTACACTTCCTTGAGTATAATTTTGTGGTTCATATACATTCTTTGTTACATGAATAATAGTAATCCATGACCTCTAATGTAAAAGAGGGGTTATTGTTATTCATGACATAAACATTATTGACTAACATACTATTATCCATACTGATAGAAAGACCTGGGGCAACAGCCAGGAGAAAGGAAGGGAAAGAAAGAGCAAAAGAGTGAAGGGTACATGGCATACGGTTTTGTTTTCATTTTGTTTTGATTTGACTCCCATCATGTGAGTTACCACAGCCATCTGGATACTTTCCTTTCACTTGGGCACTGTTTCAACTCCTTCCTTGCACACATCCGGCCCAGTTTGATTTTTTGCTGTCTGATGCAAGGCAGTAGGCAGGCTCTGGGGAGCAAGAGAAGGTCTCATTTCCTGCCAATACTGTCCTCCTTGTTCTGTGACCAGACCCCAGGTTTTGATGCTGCGCGTTAACAGAGCACTGAAGGGGCCTTGGTCCCCACTCTACTGGGCTGTGCAAATAGTGCAGGAATCATCCTGCCCCACAGAGCTTGCAGTGAAGGTATTAGAGGAATCCATAGAGGAATACAGCTGCACAAAAGCAGGGAGTACAAGAGAACAAACATATCAGTGGTCAGCAAGCATGGTAGTAATGCCAAGTGACAGGCAGCTCTAAAATATAAAGACAGAAGTTAAAATAGGAGCCATTATCAAGCCTGTCTAGCATCACCACTATTGTTCTAGCTTGGGCAACCAAATCCAAATTCCAGGGGTGGCCTTGTTTCACACTTTGATACTCTGCCTGAGGAAGAGAGTCAGTTACCATCAAAGCATTTCCTGTGCAGCCAAGGAAAGCTGTTGTCAGCCTGCTTTGTAACCCTGCCAGAGAAATGCCTCTTGAGATGTTTCTCTCAGGGGACAGCAAGATGTACCAAGAAACTGTCTGTTCTGGAAAGAGAGAAGAGTGGTCCTTGTCCTCCTCTCCTGAACAGCCTCCAGGGACTGTGCACAGAAAAGGGTTAAGCAGTCCCAGCTATGTGTAGGTAGCAAAAAGGAAGGATTTTATTAGGGAAAGGAGATTATCATTGGGCTTAGTGGGAAGAATAAAATGAGACAACTTCAGAGGATCAGAAAATTAAAGAAGCTAGATTTGTGGTGCAGAGAAAGGGGGAAAGAGAAGTTGGGATAGAATGAAAGTGAAGGAGTGAAAGGGTATGCAAGAGAGAGAAGGAAACATAAAGCAGTAGTTGAATGGAAAAGGATGGGGAAAACAGAATAATCTGAGCTCCTGAAGGAACTGGAGAGCAGGGGAAGACTACAGACAAGAAAGGGAAGAGATCCAGTAAGCTGCAGGTACTAAACACATTGCAGGTTTTTATCACATGCTCATGTTTGCCAGCATTGCAGGTGTTTCATGGAAATGATTGGGAGACTTGGGCACTATCATTTCATAGAGATCATAGCTTGCAGGTTGGCAGATGGCTTATTGCTATTTTAGTTTGCAGAGGTCGCTCTGAGGAAAGAAATTCTAGCCTTCTACAAGTTTGGCATATCCCTCCCCCCATGTCACCTTCCCAGTGGGCTGTTGTGTCAGGATGTCAAAACTGGGGGAGATGAAAGCAGAAAGGTGGCTCCTCGTTCACATTGCTTGCTCCTTGATGTCTGCAAGTAACGAGGATTCTTCTGTGCCTTTAAACTGAAATGCAGCGTATGCTCAGAAGTTCATGAATCCTTCCAAATGTTGGGTAGAATTGGCTGCTGCCAGGAGGATAGCACAGTTTTTATTTTAACCTCAGAGATCCTCAGAGTTACAAAGGAGGAATATTTTTGTGTGTACACGAATGGATACCTGAGGAAGTAAATCAGCCTGTCCTGTGAATTGCAGTTTGGTCTTGCTTATCTACTGTGTTAGGCATCTTAAAGCAAATTAATTACTACTGCACATTAAGAAACAATTGCATGAAAAATCACATTTGAAATTAGTTTTCAAATAAAAAGCAATTGGGCTATAAAATTTCATCGCAATGCTGAGCATCATCTGGAATTTCATAGTTCATTCTCTGCTCTGTCAGTGACCACAGTGGTCTGTAAATCAAGCTGTGAATGATCAGGATAGTAAGTGTACTGGTACTGTTTGATCCTCATGGTATCAGACTGTGGTGTCAAGCATGCGCTCAAGCCATCAGGGCTGCAGGATGCCCCATCTTCTGAAGACTAGCTTGCCTGGAAGTGATTTGAAGAGGGACAGACCTCATTTACAGTTTGGCCAGAGGTGTTAATACCTGACTGAAAACACCGCTTTGGTCTGAACGTCTGACTCTGAGTGTGACAGTTACTTCCACAACAAGGACAGTCACATGGAAACAGAACCTGAGTGTCATTTCACAGTATAACAATCTGATAAGTCAAAAGTTTAAAACTCCAATTCATTAAGGCCTTTGCCTGTCCTACAGACGTTTAACCATCGTGAAACACGGATAACTGCAAAGCAGATAGTGGCAGGGTCCTGATTCATGTTTGTGTGGATAGTCACATGTGTTGGCTTTTGATTCTGAAGGCATCTTAGTGGATTTAAAGCTACTTTTCAACCAGGATAAAAATCTGTGCTTGTCTAGGCAATGTGGATGCCAAAAGCTTCTTTAGGATGAAGTTAGCTATGGCTATTATTCAAAGTCATATTAAAATTTACTCTTTTAACATAGCCTATCAGAAAGGAATCCCATCTCAGTGGCATTAGAAAATCCAGAGTAAACTATTCCTGCTTTGTAACAGATCGACTAAATAGCTTTGCAGTTTTAAACGACCGTTTAAAATTCTATACCCATGTGTGAAACACTGCTAACAATCACACAAGAATTCTAAAATCAGCTTTTGCTTTTATGTGAAATCTTGAAATGATATCTGAGCTGGAACAAACATTGCTTACCATTTACCCCAGTCACACCATGCATTAGTTTTCATGCAAAAAAAAAAGAGTAAAAGAGTTAAAACACTGTTACTAGGATTATTTTGTGTTTGGCGGGGGGGAGTTTACAGACTAATGGAATTGATTGTTCACATTGTCACTAAAGGTTAGAAATAATGCAATTGTAGTTGGGCTGTTGACGTCAGAAATCAATTTCTGAAATATTAACACCTTTCAGTATTTTCACAGACCAAATATTTCTAGATTGTAACTAAAGGCAGAAGTTCAAAGTAGCCAGCTCTGTGCAAGACTCTTCTGAAACATACAATCCAGCTGGCACCAAGAATAAAGCATGAAAGATACTGTGATATGCTGAGAAAGGGCATGTAGGAATATAGTTTTAATACTTCTTTTGCTTCAGTTTATGGAAGTCCTTGTATTTCATCAAGTTTTGTATGATTCAATTATGTTTAAAAAGAAACAGCAGCTGAAGCACCTGCTTTCTTCAGTAGCAGCTGTCACAGGTTACAAATACTTCGGAGTTTGTTAGTAGCCAGTACATTAATATTAATTCCAAAATACGTGACTTGCGTTTTAAACTGTATTTTGACCTGCAGGGAACTGGGCCTTCTTGGGCACGTTGTGTCAAATTTGTGGGCCTGTTTTCCCTGGTGGGAATCTAATTTGCAGAGAGGACAGAGGAAAAAGAGATGATGAACAAATGGCAAAGCTCAATGTAGAAGTCATGGTTACTAACTCAGCAAAGTCCATGGGTTAGTCTTGTACAAGTGTTAAGATTTTCAATACTTCAATTCTTACCGATGCTTTGAAAATAAATGTTACCAGCTGTCACTCCAGTGTAGTGTTCCCAGCTCTTCAGAATGCAGCATCCTGGGTGCGTCATTTAGTCTTGCCAAATAGTTGTGGTTTACCATTAATAAAATGGAGATTGTTTTTGGTGGTTTTGCAGTATGTTTGGATTTCTGAGATTCAAGTCACTGTAAGCATTTTAAGTAGCAATACTTTCTTAATTGGTGAGGTCATTCTGAACTTGGAACCATTTGCTCTTCTGGAAAGACCAGTGAGAAAGGAGTGTGTGTTGTGTGTTGCTGCTGTTGCTAGTGAAACAGTGCTGCGGTCAAAGTGATTGTACTGGAAATCTTGATTTAATTCAAGAAGCTCCTGACTCAGCAATATTAAACATACCTCCAAATGCATGAATAGTCCTTTGCCTGTTGCTGTATAATTTGGGAATTGCACACAAATGTAAGTACATTTCTCAAGCTGAAGTTTAATGCTGCAAACAGCTATAAAAAGTGCTGCAGAAACGATTTAGGTAGAAACCAGGAAACTGAGAGTCCTCTTGCTCTGAACATCCATCTTCTGTTTTTGATAGTGCTCACCACTACTCACCCAAGTTAGCTGGAAGTGGTGGCCTTCAGGAGACTTAGCAACACTGGTTTTGTGGGTTGTTTCTTACAGGAGACTGAAATGTTGTGGTAAAGATTTTTGGGAAGATAGGAGCATGGAGTTTTGCTGGGTGCTTCATAAAAATCAGGCTTTCCAGGGGTGAGATCAACATCTCTCTTGTTCAGAAATCTTTGTTAATCCATGTCTCAAAGCATATAAAACCAGGAGGAAAAGTAATGCTCTAGAGAGCTCTACTGATAATGTATTTCTGTACTTCTAAAATTATACCCTGATGAAATTTGCTTTTTAAGCTAACGTAAGTGGATTGTATATGTGGAAGATACATTTACAAGAATTAAGACCAAAAAATTGACATGAAATTCCCTTAATAACAGATAGAAATCCTCCAAATAGGATCAAATAGAACATGCTGTTTTCTTGGGACATTTTTATTCTATATGAAACTTGATAACTGTAATGTTCTGTTTGTACTGCTTGTGGACAAGTCACTTATTATAACTTACTAGACAGCTTCCAGACTAACTTTTTATATCAGAAAATGGTAAATCATTGACAGTAAAATGTTTCATAAAGTTATTTTTGATGACAATTCTGTATCAAAGTGAAAATTGGGAAAAGACATTTTTATAGGGTTGAAACTTTCCATTCCAGTTGCTGGGATTTTCTGGGCAATGGCCTCAACTTCTATTAAAGAGGATTTTTTCTTTTTTTTACTTCAGTGTTTGTAATTGAAAAAAGGAAATAGAATCAGAAAGAAAGCTTTCTTTCTCCCTACTCCACATATTTTGATTCAGCAGCATGGTTTAGTTTCTTGTTGAGGAGTTCCAGCATCACCAAAATGAAAAATTGCTAGTCGTGGTTTTATAC
The DNA here is from genome assembly GCA_013401335.1 of Brachypteracias leptosomus. Classification (NCBI taxonomy): domain Eukaryota; kingdom Metazoa; phylum Chordata; class Aves; order Coraciiformes; family Brachypteraciidae; genus Brachypteracias; species Brachypteracias leptosomus. Next base: position 69,656 of record VYZX01002826.1, on the reverse strand, counting down.
TGGTACAAAAAGTAACTTAGAAGATTGAATCATTTTTATTAAATATCCTTAGACAGGGTATGACTGTGACAGAATTATCAGGATACACTTCTCTACTTGTACCTCGAATTTTTAGTTAGAGTAAATGGCTTGTTGGATGCATCCGTGATTTGCGGTTTGTTAGGACTACAAACTATGGAATTTAAGAGCTGTAAAATTGTCCTTGAGCAGTAAAATAGAAGTTAGGCAGATGGCATCAAATCTATGCCTGGGATAAGAGCACTGAAATGAATAAAGTTAGACATTTGGTAGATAACATTTGCTTTTGGCAACTTCAGACATCCCATCAATTATACATCATTAGGAATTTCCTGGTTTTGGTTCTTGTATCTGGAGATAAAGTATTCTGCTAAACACTGTCCTGAAAGAAAGACTGGCAGAAAAAAGCTGAAGCTGACCTCAGTATCTCTTGCCTATGATGATTTCTTCGGTGATACAAAAGATGGATCAGGGAAGAGATCCCTGAGATAAATGCATGTGCCTTATGGGTGACAGAAGAGACAGAGAACAAGTTTGTCCCTAGGGGCTACCTTCATACTCTCATATTCTACTTTTTTAAAGTTCGTTTTCAGTAAATACTGTTCAGTCTTCCTCACTAGTCTAAATATTGGCTACCTTGAGCTAGACAGTGTAATGAAGTTTATACTTGTTTCCCAAATGACAGAAAGAATATGTTTGTTACCACATTCTTTTTAATTTCCTTGATTTGCAACAAATCGCTCTCAGTGCTGATTTAATTTCATGTGCCAGCATTTAACCAAGAAGTTGGGTTCCTTATTTAGTGAGTTGTTGGGGTGTCAGTGTGTCTGATGCCTCTATCTATGGAATATTTCCTCCTTTCCATTTCTATTTTGCCAAACTGTTGTATTGTGTGTTAGACAATCAAATCTTCAGGGAAGGACCCAGTCTGAAATGGTTTTGATTATTGTGAAGGTCTTGGATGAGGTTGTTAGCTCAGCTGGATGGGGAAATTCTGCTTACCCACATTCATGCTTATAAGAAAGAGATTATGGATGCAGTCTGTCAAGGAATGTGATGAAAGTCCATAGTTTGGGGTATTCTACTCAGCCAATGTGCATACAAGGCCACATTCTGAATTAAAACAGTCCTGCACTGGCTGTGGAGTGATCATGTGGCCTTCTACTTATTTTCAACCTCCAGAGGCTGAGTACAAGCTACAAAAGAACATTGGATATTTGAGGGCTTCTGTTGGATCTTTTTGACACTATCTGAACGTAGCATTTTGATGGATTCAGATTATGGTATGTTCTCCTACATGGCATTCACTTTATTGTCTGTTAAACTGTAATGTGTAAGCTTGCTACAAAAGACGGATTCTTTTCCCCCATGAATAATTTCAGAGATCCAGCCTTGATTTTTGACATTGAATGCATTGCTTCCTTCTGCAGTTAGCTGGTGGAGACTTGAAGTGCCAACGAATCCTACTCTGGTTGTGGAATTTCCCCAGAGCAACATAAGATTAAAAAAAATAATTTCCCCGTTCATGCAGCGGATTAGGGGTGGGTTTGTACATAGTTTAATTCTACTCCAGTGGAAGTATTTCCTGAGTTTAAGCTTCCTGAGAGCAGAATGAGATCCAGTGCCTCCTTGAAAGTATAGCAGCGATGAAAGCTGAAAGGTGAATAATGATTTTGTTGTTTCAGACTGCATTTTTCACTAGGGTGAAAGAGGAAGCCTTTATCAAAGAGATGCACAGATCTTTCTGCATTGTTTTCTTGGATCATGTTTCTCAGATGTAAATGCCTCTCTGGCACTTGCCCAGAAAAGGTGTAAATTACATTTCACACTTCTGCCTAGGAATTGGGAACTGTGTAACCTGCCTGCACTGTTGGTTAAAGAAGCATTAGAAAAAGGAGGCTGGACTGTAAGGTGTTAGTCCAGACTGGCAATGATTGATGATATGTCTTATAGTAAATTATCTTACCTCTACACCTTGAATTTTCAATCTAAAATATAAATACCTCACCTCAAAGTGTGGTTTTGAAACATAATTAAAGCTTGTAGAGCATAAATGTATCTTTGGAATAAAAGCACCACATATTTTCCAGTAAATAATTCACAACCCTTCAAAAGTACCAACATGTGAAAATAATTCATTGGATAATAAGTAGCCATCTTCATACAGCCTGCACAAAGGCAGGGAAAGTGTATTAGCAGTTTATATACATGGATTTTTTTAAAAAAATAAAATAATTACTGTCATTTTGGGAAGGATGAGTATTGATGCTTTAAATGCTATGAGTAGAGATACGGGAGCAATAGAGATCAGTCTTACAGTGACACATTGGTTATATGGATAACTAGAGATGATTTCTTTCTATCATTGAATTATTTTGATCCTGCTTTTTGTTTTAGGTTTAGAATGCTACAGAAATCAATTTACCACCAAGTCGTGGTGGGTTGGTTTTTTTCCTTATGGTTCCAGATGTTCACTGAAGGGATGCACAGCCTCTTTTGGTTCATCCCTTGCATACAACCTTTCTGTTTGTCTGTCTGCATAACTTTACTAGTCATATAGTGGTATTGCTTCATTGTAATTCAGAGAGTTTTGGGAAACAAAAATCAGTAGCAATAACATTGCTATTGCAAGCTGAATTCTGGATGGTGATTTCAATAATCAGAGCTGTGGTGTACTTCAGAGAGACATTAGAATCATAGAATCATATTAAGGCCTCTTCTGGCATGAACAGTCCTATTGAAGCTGAACAGACCAGGCATAATTGAAGTGAATTTCATAGGCATGAGTAGGTACCAAGTTATATATCTTTGGGGATATTTTCAGAGGACAGCAAACTTCTACATTGTCTTTTTTTGGGGTGTGAGGGCAGAAGGAGAATTTGTGTGTGTGTTTGTTTTGAGAAGCAATGGAAGTTGTCAATAAGGCAGAAAGAGAGGGTAGGAGAGGAGAAAGGATGAGATAAGCATCAGCTAACTCTGCCAGCAGACCAGGATAATTAGGTAACCATGGAAAGAAGAGTTTGGGCATTAAGGAGCCTGTTGCTCTCTTTTTGTAGAACTTTCAGTGTGTTTGCTTTGAAGTATTATGTCTATATATTTAAGCAGCACCCATAGCTAACTGATACATCACTCTGTGTGTATGCATAAATGTTTCATTTCAATATAAAACACTATGCTTTGTATCAGTAAAGAGAAAATTTCCAGATCTTTCTTCAGCAAAACTCCTGGTTCATTTCTTCTAACAGGACTTTGTAAATGTAGAGAAATTGTACTGTGTAGTGCAGACTACACTCTTAATCTGTCTTGAAAGCCTGCTGGAAAAACCATGCCCATTGGAAAAATAATGTCTTTTTATTGATATTTTGATAGTTTGCAGGTTTGTCCGTTGCTTTGAATTTACCTGATACCTGTGCATTTTATCCGTATCCTAGAGCGGATTGCTTTTCTTTCATGATACTGGTATTTCGGCCATCTTAAGGTCATTCTGTTGAAATAAATAAAATCAGAAATTCAGATTTTGGAGATTTTAGCAAAGTAGTACTCCTCTACAATGCCTGCAAGCTTAAACATTGGAGCATTGATAACCAGATAATGTCTCCTGAATGAAACAGATTTGATCGATTTCTCATAATCTAGTGCTAGAGGAAAAAGTGCATGAAGTAGTGAAGTAGAAATAGCAAAAAGCAACTTTTAAATTATTTCAGTCATTGAAAGCTGACCCCAGTTGTTATAAAGTAGGTTTTGTAATTTTAGCCATTTGAGGCTGCACTTAAGCACCTAAATATAAATGACCTATTCTTCAGAGGTGCTCAAAAGCAAGGGTGGGTATAACACGGTGACAGGATTTGCTTAGCGGGGTGATGTGCTCTTGCAAGCAGGAGAAAGAAGATTATTTTCCCAGAACTAATCTGTGTGGTCTGGAGTGAGACAAGGTGAGCATCAGAGTAGCAGGAAGGGAGGTGTGGATCTGACTTGGTGTTGATAGGGAATTGAAATGTACCTCAGCAACTTAGAAATAATGTACTTCTGAGCCCATTTTTCTCTGCCTCAAAATACACTAATATTTGGGGGTGTGAGTGTTTGAAGTTGGGCATGTAAAATTTATGTGTTGATTCTTAGATGGAATTATTTTTCTAGTCTCCCTGTAATTTGTTTTAAAATAAAATTCCATAGCTGTATATAAAGCGATGTGGTTTACATTTGTCTTACATGTATTTATATAATATTTGTATGTTTAAAGGTAACACATCCAGAGTAATGATCATCATTCTCTTTTTGGACATTCCTCATCAGGGGAAGTTGCGGTGTGAATTATGATCTATACTAAAGAAAAAGTGAGTGAGCTGGGTAGCTGTGGGCATTAAAGCAGCAAGTTCAGGTTGAGGCTGTTGGAGGTTATGGTTCCAACCTGAAGGGACATAATAGCTGTGCAAACAAATGGCACTACATATAAGTCCCTGGTAAGTGCCTAGGATAAGAACTGTGTTCAGTAGTCCTGCATCCCACAGTGGAGGAGGAAAATGCAGAGGACCTACTAAAGACAGACTCTTTCTTTGGTGGTGCCTTGCTAGTGCTTCCTCTGCTGTTGACTCATCTGGGGGTTGGCTGCCCTAGGCTGAGCAGTGCACAGAAACATGCCTGGATAGAAAAGAGGTGCTTGGTTGTAGGTTAAAATCTTGCTGGCCAGGGCTTCTTACAGCCTAGTTGAAAGGCCCTGGAGAACTCTCTCATCTGTAGTGGCCAGTACCTGTGCAGCTTGGTGTCAGTGGTATCAGTGTGCTGTGTTGGATGGGGGACCCAGCTGTAGCCTGGCTGTGTGCTGGAGGAGCATGACTGCCATCAGGCTGGGTGACAGAGGTCAGTGGCAAGAGAGAGGGGCTGGTTAGTGGTATGAAGCTAATGCCTTTTTAGCCTCTTCTCTTTCCATTCCTGGTAAATCCACATTTGTAGTTAATATTTTATTTTGCAGGAGACAGAGGCCAAGAAATTGATGCTCAGAAAGTATGTTGGTTTGATAAAAAGCTCTGACTTATGTCCTTGCGGTGAAGTGCTTCTATTTTGTTTGTCTGTAGAGTCATCGTTTCTTATTGTGGATGAAATAGTTACATCTATGCTTACAGCTGGGTTTGACTCTTAGCACATGCATTCCCAGCAGCAGAACAGCGATTACAAAACAAAAGTGATTTTGGTTGTACAAGGAATGATCTGCAACAACTAGGTCAGGCACTGGCTTCCATGTTGTCATTGGTTGTTGTTAAATTTTTTGCCATGAAAATAACATGGCATTCACAAGAGTTGAGGCTGACATGTTCATGGTAAGCAGTGTACTACACAAGCCTCTCTAATGTTTTCTCAATTCATTGAAAAGCTTAAGTTCCACATTTTTCTCCTACATTTTTCTAAGTTTTCCTTTAAAAGAAAAAATGTTCTTGTTTGTTTGTTTGTTTTTTAGTTCCTCCAGGAGTGATACAGAATGGAGCTCGAGTTTTGAGTAGAGGAATATTTCCTGGAGCCAGGCCATTGCCAGTCAATCCCATAGGAAGCATGGCTGTTGCAGTAAGGTAAGAGTGGCTCATTGTGGGATCTTTATGAAATAAATCAGGATTTTACAGAGAACGTAGAAGTATATGCAAGCTTTGGTCAACAGATACTTTACTGCTTGATGATACTCTGCCACCTAAAATTCTTGGGTTGTCATTCTTTGCAAGGTAGTCATAGCATATCTGTTGGTTTGTAAAAAGCAGTTTTATTTTCACTAGCAAATTGCAGGAAGTTTATGGTGATAACCTCCTACAGTTACTTTTTTTTCTAAGTGCAAATGCTTTTTCCTGCTCCTCTCTCCTTCCCTTTTCCTAAAGACCTTTTCCTGAATTAAATACCAATGAAAAGAATATCAGTAATATTAAAGCAAATTCTGAAAGATACCTAAACATGCAGCTGTCATTTTGTTACTAACTTGGATCTCTGTGAGACAGCTTCTCTCACTACAGTTCCTATTTCAAGGTTATACTGAAACATTCAAGGGTAAAATGTTGTTTGAAGATACTCAACTTTTTTAGAAAGTAGGGCAGTAAGAGACATCTAGTGATGGCAATAAGAACTGTGGTTCAGTGGTTTGCTTTACTTGAAGCAGTGGTGGTTTATTGGTGAAAGAACAATTTGCCTCAGGTGTAGCTCCATTTTCAGTCAGTCACAACAGAGATTAATTTGGTCAAGTGTGCTGCTAGTCCTCTTCTCTTCCAGAGCTCTCAGTATCTGTAAAAACTATTTCAGCTCAGGCAGTTGGCTGTTCTGGGTGGAGTTTCATAATAAGTGCTGACCCCGCTTTGCTGGGCTCTTCCAATTACAGCCTCTGATCTCAGTAAATGGCTGCAAGGCAGTGAAATAAAGTATCTTGATAGCTAGTTACTCCATTATTATTTACTTGGGATTTTTTCCTGTTTGATCTATTTTTTAATCCCTTTTCAGAATCAGTGTCTAGCCTTTTGGGTACAGTAGTTCCATCCAATAAGTGGAAAGAGAGAGAGAACCTATGACATTCATATACTCTTGATGGTTAAAATGCATAGAGGGGAAGACACTAATTGGAATAAAATCCATGTTTTTGATGGGCAACTGTTTCAGTGGGTTTTCACATTTGCTACACTGAAGTGATGCAACCCTGAGGGTCATCCTCCAGTAGTCTGCAAAGTTCTTCATCTTGCTTTACAACCGTCTGGCCTTGCTAGCAGTGGAGGTCAGCCGGGTTCAGCAGCTTTGCCGCTGGCTTTAGCCAAGACTTGGATTCTGCTCCAGTGGGGTTTGCAGAGCTGTGGGAGTACTGGATCATTAATTATATATAATTTTTATGAGGTGTCCAAGCTAAAGGGATCACATAGTGGTCTGAATATTCTCTCTTGAGTTTATCTGCATTTCCTGCTTAGGCTGTTTCATAATCAGGGTTGACTCAAGGAGGAGATAGAACTGTTTTTTATTCCAGGCTACCTGAAAACTTCCTTCTGTGTAGACATCCCCAAATTACTATTCTGTAAGGCTGTATATAGCTAAATTTTATGCATTTTCTGAGGATTACTTCTCATGTTTTTTCCCAGCAGGTAGAATAACATCTTTGCCAGCTACCTGCTAATGTAGATTTGAGAAATGAGGGATTTTACTCTTCCCTTGCTTACGTTCTTTTTGCTTCATTTCAAAGAAAAACATTTATAATTAGTTAATGCAGACATTTCTAGTTCTTTTTGTTCTCTAGCTTTAGGCAGTATTAAAAATAGCTTGCAATGAATATATTCCTGGTCTGTATGATGTCTGCTCTTATTTAAAGGCTCCTGCAATATCCCCTCTTCTAATTCTTGAAAAGAGGGTACCAAGGGGGTATCTTTTCCTCTTTGACTTAGAAAGCTTTTGAGAAGTTAGGAGACTCTCTGCAATAGAGCAAGTTCAGCAGGAAGTTTTGTCTTGTTTCTCCCAGGGTGAATAAGATTCAGAATTTCTCAGGAAGGTCAGCAGTCTGCAGGCACAATGCCTCTTAGAACATCATCTGGTCCTCTCAAAACTGATATTTCTGTTACCAGTTACTGTAAAAATGACACTGTCTCTTAGTGCTTACCCCTCTCTTCAGATACACTAGGCTAAATAGGACCTGTCATGTTGAGCTTTCATGACATCTCATGAGAGTAATTTCTGCTTATCAGGTGCAGCAGGGGGAATTTACCACAGCATCTGTGCAGCCACTTTCTGTTGCTGTTAAGCATAGGAGCACTGCTCACAGGGAGCTGTCGTTCCTGCATAGAGGGAGATGCTCCGGTCAGGCTGGCCAGGGATGTTTTTAGACTTGTTCAGGTGCAGGAATGTTGAATTTTTTCCTTTCAGCTTTCACCGGGAGGGAGGTCTGCTCCACCGGGCGGTGGTGCAGTCTCTCATTAGTTATCTGCAAAAATGATGTGCTTCTGCCTCTATATTGAGAAGCCAGACAGCTTCTTTCCAAGAAGTTTTTACTCAAATGTGTATTTTCTTGAGAACTGTTCCTTTGATACTCTAAATAATAGGCTTAAAACCACCTAAAAAAGGTGGTTTTCATCATTCACATAAAGGGAGATTTAGAGTTTTTTTGGTAGTGGATTCTAGCATAATAAATTAAACCTCTTAACTAGTTTTCTTTAGTTGCCCTATGTAGGAGTTATGGGTTCTTCTGTAAGGTGCTGGTCTTCTGTTGGCACTTCTTGCTGTCTGAGCTGTTTATTTCATTTTGTGTTTATTTCCTCAATATTTTAATGGTCTTTGATTTTGTTGTCCCCCAAACTGCAGGCAAATAACTTTCAGGATGTTGTCATGTTGTACAGGCTGCCAGTAGTATCAAAACAGAGTAACAAAAAGTTGCATCTTGAGTTAAATTTTCAGTTGTAATTAAGTGGAGTGTTTTGACTAATCTGTTACTCAGAAAGGAGGCCAAAACTGGATTGGACTGAGATGATGAATTCTGTCATTTCTGTGTGTTAGCTCCCATCAGTTGGGAAGTTTACTATGCTGTTCTTCAACAGCGTGACTGAATGTATTGGCATATTTTGTTCCTGCACAAGGTATCGATGTGTTGCTGTTCTTATGTAATTATTTTTTAGATAGAAAATAAAGTATGATTGAATTAAATGGTTTGGATTAAAAAACCCTACTGAAAAGTATGTAACAAACATGACAAATCCACCACTTCCTATGAATAAAGCAAGCAGTTGAGGAGAGCATCATTATGTTGGAGTGCATTTGGCTTAAACTGCACAAATAGGCCTTTTGTTCCAAACTAATCTACAAATGGAAAAGGCATCCTACTCTGTTTTACTTTGAAAATCATCCTCTGGTGTTAAATCCCCACAGCAGAGCATAATTGGATGTGTTTTGACAGTAGCTTTTTATTTACTTTATTCACACCACTTTTAGCTTGTTTACCATCCATATTTTCCATGTTGTGGCTGACGAGTCTAAGACCCACCCAAAGACGGCAGAAAATGACGCTTCAAAGCTGCACAGCATGTAGCACATCTCTAACATGAGATCCATCAGATATATTTTTGGCAGACCATACCCCATACAGTTCCATGAGAATCTGAAAACAAATGCAGTGATAGTCTGGATATGTAGAAAAGAAAATACTGGTTTATAAAGGTATTAAATGAAAACAAGCAAAGCCAGTGGCGCCTCACATGCAGCAAGGAGTTGGTTGTGCTTTGAAGGCGAACTCTTGCTCTTACAATGTACATCCATTGGAAAGAACCTTCTAAATGTTTACTTAGGAGGACTTCTGCGTCCACTTTAGTAGGCATAACCTCCATCAAAGTGGACAGTGCATCTACCACTGTGCATCTTGGCAAGGTGCAAGAAGCTCTGTCATATATAATCACCTTCCATATAAGTAAGGTGTTACCAGTTACACCAGCCCTTTGGAAGAGCATGTGGTTGGAAACTGATAATAGTATTAGAGCTGTTTGACCTACGATTTCAGTGATTCAGCAGACAGCCTCCACCATGATAGACATGGTCTAGGGATCAGGGAGATGTTGGACAAAGGTTGGACTTGATGATCCTAGAGGTCCTTTCCAACCTAAATGATTCTATAATGTTTGTAATTTTTTTTCAGTTATCCATAGTGCATGAGTGTTTGTGTCTATGTCCACGTCCTGCTGCAGCACAGTAGACCTACTGAGCCTAATCCTCATCTGGCTGACGTGGGCAAATCAGATCCACTGAGGTGAGATTGATGGAATTTCACTCCACAGAGAATCTCACCAGCTGTGTGACATAGGCCTTGTAAAATGGTCCAGGTTATTCTGCAAAAGATGTTTTACATAATATCCTTGGTAACTTTCATATATTGGGCCTTTTTTTTTTCCTCTGCCCCAAAACATTCACTGCTACGGACATTGCTGAACAGCTCTCAGATGGGCTCCCAGGGAAGCCAAGGTTTATGGAGCTCTGAGCTTCAGTGTATTTTGTACTTTGTAGGCTGTGCTGCTGCATTTTTTTGGCCTTGATGTAGGTGCTGTTAGTCCTGGCCAACAGGACTTAATGGCTTGTTCAGTGGTCTGTTCTGGTAGGAAGGCCAAATGAAAACCCCATCCCATTACACAAGCCAGCAAGTGTGCATGAGATGGAGGTGAAAAAGATGGAAGAAGGATTCAGAACCACCTAGGTGGGAAACCTTAAGGAGTGGGTACAACCTTTAGGATTTGGGAAGAGCTAAACAGAGCCAGTCCCAGCAAAGATGCTTTGACTGGATTTGCCATTTTCTTTGTTTTGTCAATGCATAAAAAATGTCAGGCTGGGGGATAGCGTAGACTTCACTGCTTAACTGTGCCTTTTTTAGCTCATGTTTCTCCAAGCTATTGTTTCAGGCTAGTTGAAAACTTAGGCAAAATTTCAGTGCCACTTACACCTAGGTAATAGGTTAAATTACTTCTGATAGCGATTGTTAGAAACGGTTTGATTTTCTAAATTATTGAAGGTTAAAAATCAAAGTTAATGGGAAATTACTTGAGTTCTTTTCCCTTTTTTTTTTCCAGTTCTCCTTTCTCACCAAACATTTGTAGCTTCTCAAGGAATTGCACAACTTCCTGTAAATTGCAAATGCAAGCTTGCCAGGGAATTTCCCTAAGTAGAGAAATTTTCCATCCACATTTCCAAGATAAAATGTTTCCTCTTCCTAGGGTAAGCAATTGCATCCACACTGATAGAGCTACTTCTCTTCTTATATTTTGAAGAAACAAAAACCAAACACCAAACAAAAAACAGTAAGACACCCCAAAATGCAACACTAACAAACCTTACCTACTTCATCACGAGCAGATTTTAAAACATCTGTTCTTCCGCTGCTATTAATGCCACGGTACCTTGTGCAGCTCCTGTTCATTGAATGAGTTTTGTGCCTAACTTTATTTGAAGATGGAAGATTATTATTTCTTACTATTTTCACTTTAAATTTATAGGGCAATTACTATATTATTCCTCAGGCCTGACTTTCATTACAGTGACTTTATTTCTCACGCTGGCTCTATTTTTGCTAATTTTTTCCTCCCTTGAAGGAACCATTAAAGCAGTGATTAAATAACCAAACATAAGTAAAATGTGCAGTGTAGTTGCCAAAGCATAAGTAAAATTATATACTTAGATTTTCTGTGAATGATTATTTTTGCTTAGGTAAGGGAACTGGTAGGTACTTCCTTTTAGAAATTGTTAAGTGTGTAATCATAATGTTCTTGCTTATTACTGGCATGATCAGCTTAACAAATCCCAGATCGTCTTTGTTGCATTGCATTCCCCTTCACCACCAACAGGCAGGATGAGTTATCCTTGGGACCTGAAGGAATCCTTTAGTAATTAAAGGATAAAAATACAGACTGACTTGATTACTCTTTTTTGCAAAATGCACAGGGCTGCATTTGTCTTAACTTCAGATCTGCTGTTGATACTGGCAGAGTGCTCTTTCTGCTGGCAGTTCATATTTGCTGTGGTCCTTTGTATACAATTATGTTGTGAAGTACCTTTGTAAGTGCTTCTGTCAAACCTGTTGTTGACTTTTAACTCCATAACTCCCGATAGAATCTCATCGTACAGCAAGTGAGCGCCACTTACTTTTCATAAGCTTGCTCATCCTGTGGTTTTAAGTAACAGTTAACTGCCTGTAGCTAAAAATTCTGACTGTCCTGAATTTCCCCTTGAAATTGTGTTACCTGTACAGTAAAAAAAGAGCAGTGGAGGTTTTTTTTAGCAAACGTGGAACCTGTCAAAATCCACAAACCCAGCTTACCCGTCCTGCTTTCTTCATGTCTTTTAACTGGGTGTTTCCAATTGTATATCGAAACTGTCACCTGTGGGTATACAATATCTGTTATCCAGAATGATCAGAGATAGATATGGTGATACCTAAACTTCACATAGGTTTGCTTTGTTCACCAAAGGAATATACCTGTCTCTGGTGTGGAATACAGTAAGTATTTTTTAGCAAAACTTTTTGCCATTTTGCAAATAGGATGTGATTACCTATCTTTTTTTAAAGCTAGTAAAGAAATTTAAGGAAGATATATCTGAGCTTGGTAAAATGACTGAGACTTACTTTCATCTTGTCCTGAGGAAGACCTCTTGGAAGGGCAGAGGCACTAACACTGTGCAAAGAACATTATTTCCTTACTGACTTGAGGGCCAGCTGCTGTGAGTCCCATCTGGCTCCTGATGACAGCAGTGGCAGAACTCCTGTTCATTAACAATGGGAATGGAGTTGGACTTTCAGCTCTGCAGTGCTTGAGGGTGTGTCTTTGTGCTACAGCCAAATTGAAATATTTTTAAAAGAATGTGCACATGGTACTTTTATTTATGGTTAAGATACTTCAAACAAATGAAATAGTTCATGTCAGTAGGATGAACAGCTTCGGAGCCGGTCCCATGGACTTCCCTGAAAGGACAAACCACTGCACCAAACCATGTCAAAATATGTTAGTTTCCAGAAATTTTGAAATAAAGTTCTGAACAAAAAAAAATGGGAAAAAAATAAAGTGTTACCTGAAATAAATTTCCCCTCACTGTTCTAGTAAGCGCTGAATTCTCAAGTAACTTTTCTTCAACTCTGTAATTTCAAAATAATCCAAACATCAGAGCAGGTTTTAAAAATCTGTTGCTGTTTCAACAACAAAAGTTAGAGTTACATCCAGAACTGTGAGCAAAAATAGATTCAGCGGACCAAAATCTGTCCCCTGAAACCTGGGGGAGTTATGTCACCTGATGATCTAGATTGAATTAAGTAGATCACAGATTCATTTCTTAGCAAGTATGTGACTGTATAAGAGCAATATAAAGCTTTAGAATCATGTGCAAAAATATGAATGGTTTGGATATTAGTTTATGCAACTCTTATTAATAGACTACTAGGAATTATAAGTAATTCTTCATATCTTATGTTTGAGCTGTTGCATATCAAAATACAAATTAGATTAATTTACTTTCAGGGTATATGATTTCCGATCTTATGAATATTCTAAAACACTCTGTCTGTATAACCCATTTTCGTTTCTGTGGATGTCCTTTGCTAATTCTCTCCTTGACCTGCTTTCTCTTCCTTTTTTATTTCCCCAAGCAGAACTGGTTGGAAATCTTTCAAAATGTAAGTGAAAACCAAAGATTTTTTTGAGATGCAAATGCTATCCATTTCCTGACCAGTTCCACTATAGATGCTTTTCCTCTGAAGAGTATTGGTATTTCCTTTCCTCACATATTTTTAAAGTTATTTCTTTTTTTCACCTTTCTTTGGACTTCTGTTTTGATTTGTCATCATCCCTATGTGCAGTCACTCCCTGTGGAATGCTAACCCCATAGTAGTACACCTTCTCCCAGGACATTTCTTCTGTAATCTCTGGGCCTTTCATTCTATTTTTATGATTTTTTTGAAAAGATTGGGATCTGTAGTAAGTCCCATGGGCAGAGCTTTTGAATCCAAATTAGCCCCTTTATGTAAAAGCAAACACTAGAGACTCATGAGTGGTGCAAATCAGGGGTGTTTTTTTGGGACATGGTTGCTCTGCTCCATGGAACTGTAGCTTTCCATTTATAAATAGTCAATGCATTCTAACAAATGGGAGTAGATCTAATAACATGAAAATGGACATCTTGATTTAAACACCATCTGTTAGAAGCCTTGTTCACTAGGAACCTAGCTAGTAGGAATTCTGTTTGAGTTTCCACGTATTCTGTCCTGTGTTTGTTTCCTTGGAGCAAGAATCTATTGCTGTTTTTTAATGGAAAATTAGTAGAAAGTGATTTTTATTGAGCCACATTGCTCTGACTATTAGCTGCCTAGTAAAATCAAGGAACTTTAATTTTATGCTAATTTATGGTAATTTTAACATCTTTAAATGTAAATTTACCCTAAAACTGAAGAATCTGTCACTTAAAATGCATCACATGCTTCCTCGTAATAACTGGTCTTAAGGAGTTAGTTATAAATTCATCTTACAACTAGTTTAGTTTGAATGATTTCTTCTTTTAAGCATTTGGCATCATCTAATGACAACCCCTGCAGTGGCAAACCATCAGAGAGTAAATGCAGCTGGCTTGCTGCACAATCATGAACAACATTGCATTTAGTTATTAATAATTGAAGGAGCTTTGTGTTTTCCTTCTAGGTTCTGTATATAATTTATGTATGATAAAGCTACTCAAAAATCTAGGGGAAAATAATTTTGTTGAGCAAAGGAGGTTGGCAAGAGGCTTTCTTTGCTAATAACTGGGCCTTCTATTATATGCATTTCTTCGAAAATACTGTAAATAAGAACATATGGAATGACTGATTAATTTGCTACCTTCTAGCATTGTCCTGTCACTGGTTCACAAAAGCCTGTTTATTATTTCAGCAAGGTCTACAGACGAGAGCGTTTAGATGAATAGGAACTGTGGAATTACATACCACTCTTGTATTTGCCACCTTTCATCCTTACCTTTCATAAATGGATAATACTCTGCTGTTTCTATAAAGAAACCAGACTTGCAGTCCATTCCCTGAAACCTAACGCACTTTTCCATTTTTTAAGTAGAAGAGTAGTAATACTCTGGGCTTGCTACCGTGCCATTCCTCTTAAGAACTCTTTAAGAAATATCTATGTTCAGTACATGCGTTTTAAGAAAAGGTTTTAATCCAACACTGCCATGAGTGTGCAAAAGCACTCCAGTGATACCATGAAGATGGCAAGAGTAGAAGTTAAAGGAGTTAATCATGTGATAGTTTAAACAGTCTTGCTTGGTCGGTAGTTTTTTGTAACTGATAGAGGGGTTCAAGGCTGGTGAACTGGCAGGTAACAATGATGCCTTTACTCAACAATGAGCATCCTTCTCTCCTTTTTTCAGCAGGAATTAACTACTGCACAGGGTCAGCCCCTTCTTTAAAAGATTTGCGAGCATTAAATTCTGTAGTGTAAAGTCAGTGGTAATGCTCTAATACTTTCCAGTGCAGAAAGGAAAGCTGTTGTTTTAAAATATATCATGCTGCAATAATTTTCACAGCACTGGGTTGTAAAACCAAAGGGGAGAATGACAACTCCTAGAGCAAAATCAGATGATTTCTTTCCTACTATTTGTTTTTAAACACATTGTAATATTTTGTTGGCAGCTAGTGGCTTAAAATAAGATTATTCATAAACTTATCACAATCAGAAACATGACTGGACCTGGCTTTTATACTTAATTGCTCCTTCTGTTGGAAAGAGTCCTTCCTGGAAGCTGTGCTACTTTCAGGTGAAACATCTCCTACCCTTGGAATGCTAGAGATGGAAAAGAGCCTTTGAGAGGAGGCAAAGAAGTACTCCAGAAAGCTGGTGTCTCTTCCTCACATTCCTGGTAGTGTCAGTTTATATGGTAAAGGGGAGAGAATATTTAGGCAACTCATCAGAGTTTATTTAATATCCAGTAGATAAAATAACACGATTCTTTCATTTTTAATGTTTTTGGAAGTGTAAACTAGTAGTTGAAACATAAATCAGGACTGTTCAGACATCATTTATTTGTAACCACCCCCTCCTTGCTCTGCATCTTGTGCCGTTAATGTGTCTTTTGACTTGTTTTATGTGTGGATCCACAAGCAACTTGAGTCAGGCTTTGGAAACCAGCTTGCATGGACATTGGTTTGTTAGTCATAATTTTAGATTATGTATCAGTTGGCTTTATCATCTTTTGCACTGATGCAGGGTCACATCTCTCTGTGGCTTCTAAGACTGCTTGGATTTTTTTTTTACAGGAATGGAATAACAAACTGCCGGATGCGGACAGAAAGTGAGCAGTCCTGTGGCTCTCCAGTTGTTAGCGGTGACCCAAAAGAGGATCACAACTACAGCAGTGCCAAATCTTCCAACCACAGGAGCACATCACCTGCTAGTGACTCCGTTTCCTCTTCCTCTGCTGATGACCAGTATGAATTTGCAACTAAAGGTAGCCAAGACAGCAGTGAAGGAAGTGAAGTTAGCTTCCAGAGCCACGAGAGCCATAGTGAAACAGAAGAGGAGGACAAAAAGCAAAATCGGAAGGAGACCAAGGATTCTTTAGCTGACAGTGGGTATGCATCCCAGCACAAGAAAAGGCAACATTTAATGAAGGCAAAAAAAGTACCAAGTGACACACTGCCTCTTAAAAAGAGACGTACAGAAAAGCCCCCTGAGAGTGACGATGAGGAGATGAAAGAAGCAGCAGGATCGCTCCTGCATTTAGCAGGAATTCGATCCTGTTTGAACAACATCACCAATCGGACGGCAAAGGGGCAGAAAGAGCAAAAGGAAACCACAAAAAATTAGAACAAATCAATGATTTGTTTGAACTTACAAAGTTTTGTTTCAGCACGTCAGGTGAATTCTAATGATTTGTGGCAATATCAGCAATTTTTTCCTTTTTTGTTTTTCTTTCTATTTAGTTTTGGTTTGGTTCTTTCTTTCTTTTTTTTTTTTTTTTGGACCCTTAAGATTTTTATTTTTAAAGGAGATCGAAGCCATAGAACTCATATTGACACTCAGCTAAGTTACAAAACTTTTCATTACCTGAAGACAAAAAGTTAACAAAAAAAAAAAGCCAAAATCGTCATTGCTTTCTCCGGCTTGTCAAAAATGCATGGTTGAATACGCAGTGACATCAACAGTAATGTTGTTGTAATGATGGGAGTAAAATTGGGCACTTGAAAATCCCTAGAAGAGTTGTGCGTAATTTGGTAATAATTCAGGCCTGGCCTTTAAGCATTTTTTTTAATGGCCTTACAATTGGGTTACAAGTGAATGTGAATAAAGAGATTTGGGGTAAAGAGGAGGCACGTACTTCTCAACAGCAAACCAAGAACCATCTAGTGGCACTTGGATACGTTGTGCCATAGAAGTCTTTGAACAGCCACTGATGGCGACTGCGCAAATCCTAATGCACTTCTAGTGCTTCACCTACTATGTGGCTCATAATGTGAAGACTGATAACTTCTAAGTTTGGGGGAATTTGAACTATGTATGCAATGGGTTTCAGTGAAATAACATGAAGAAATGGAAAAGGGGTCACTTTTAGCAGCGTTGTTAATCACTGAATTCTGTCTTCTATATTAAATTAAAAGAATGTTCAAAAAGCCATAAGCTCGAAGATTGGCACTGGGTACAAAAAATAATAGTAATAGGGAAAAACAAGCTATGTCTTCTAAACTGCCTGAGTGAAAAGCAATCAAGTCTAAGAAATTACAGTAGACATTAAGGAAGGAATTACATCAGAATCTTTTTCTGTGGATCAAATCCTTGATCTAACTGGGGAAACAAAGCTACAAAACCTGCCATTAGTAGTATTCTGTATTTAAAAATAAAAGGAAAGCATATTGGTGAACAGTAAAACTCAGAAGTTCGACAAAAGAGCTCCTACACTGCCCTCAGAAATGAGTGTGCAGTTACCGTCAGTCAGGATTCATCTGTGCAAAAATGACAACAGATTTCCAGGTTCAACCAGTGTAGCCAGCAGAAGCAATTTGATCCACATTGCATGGATTCCTTTTGGGAGGGGGGGAATAATACAAAAAGCAAACAATTTTTTTAATTCAAAGATGACAAAGTTCTTGTAAGGTAAATAATGTATTTAGCATGAAGCATGAATTATTTTCATATAAATATAGAAAATAGAGAAAAAGGCTATGCCTCTAATTTTTAAGCCCTTAGGCTTAGCGGTTTTTTGGGTTTTATTTTTTGTTTGTTTTGTTTTGTTTTTGTTTTGGTTCTTTTTTGTTGTTGTTGGGGTTTTTTTGAAGCAGGTGTTTAAGGTTTAACCTTCTTCAGGGACAAACACTGACTGTTGGGGAAACTTATTCTGCAATATTAAAAAATAAAATCTTCATGCTCTGGTAGGGCTTGGATGGTTGAATTATACTGCCTTGTCTGCACATTCAGCCCCCCTCTCCCTACTTCTGTTTAAAAGAAGAAAAAAAAAAAAAAAGTAAAAGTGTGTCCTTTCTTCGTCTGTACATGTGTAACATGACGCAATAATCTGAGGGCAAATTAGTAGTGAGTGTGTATGACAGAATCAAGAGAATAATGGGAAGTTAATTGAGGAAAACTCTCTGATTTGATTCAGGAATAAGTAGACAAGAAAATAGCTTTGCTAATTTGCCATGAGAAAATGAAGTTAGTAAAAAGCCTTACCGAGGTGTCCAGAGAAAAAACAGTGTTACAGAGAGTGTGATTCAGGTATAGTGCTACTCTCCTGGTAATGGCAATTGGAGATCCTGGAGATCCCTACAGCAAAGGGAAGCTGTGAAATAAATAAGACAGTCTCCCTCATCTGGATTCTTTTAATTTGGCGTGAAGAAATCTACACTTAAAATATCCTAAAGGCAAGAAGAAAATCCCAAGAACCAACCATTTAACAGAACAAAATGATCTGTTTCTTAAATAGAATATAGGTTTATATTTATCCCTAAGAACTGTTTCAGGCAGCAGTTTCACCATGACAGATCTAATTTGTGAAGAGTGAGATAGAGAAGGGTTTGACTTCCCACTCAGTGGAGTGAACTAAAAATTGCATTTGGGGATGCCCATGGTGTGGTGTGTGTTCAGTGAGGAGGTGGAAGGACTGAAGGGCGGGCTGGTGTGGAGCTGTGCTCCGCCAGCATTTTGTCATGTAACAGGGCCAAGCTGAGGACAGCACAGCAAACCAGTGCCTCTCCTCCCATCTCACCCAGCGTGTCCTGGGATCCAAGAGCTGCCTGCCAGCTGCTGAAGCCCTGCACCACTGTCAGCTATGCAGTTAGGGAAGGAGAGAGCCAAGGATGGGGCAAGGAACAGCTCTGCACTCCCCTCAGGCTGCTGAGGCCCACGCATGCAGGGTTGATTTCCAGCGTTAATTAAGCCAGCAGCCCTTAAGATAAAGTTGGGGTAAACGGGAAGGACCAGTCCCTTGGCCTGGTAGCACAGAGATGATTGAGCCGTATCTTTTTCCTTGTGTGACTGGACTGGGATAATCGGCTTCTTCCCAGATCCATGCTCCCTACAGCCAGAGTCCGCAGGCAGTGAACCACACAGCGCTGCAGAAAAGAACTTGCTCCTTCATCTTTCCATGGACTTTGGGAAGAGCCATTTGAAATATTAAATATTACAGTATCAGTTTGCTACCACCTTTTCTCATTAATGTGTAGTTGTCCAAGCTTGAGAGTGGTTTAATATTTATCAAAAAGCAGCATTGAAAAGTCAAATTTAGTGGCAGAAAACACACTCAAACTGTGGCTCAGCCATCTCTGCCATCCAGAGAAAGCAGTGTGGTCATGTGCCAGTGGCCACAGAACTAATTTCAGAGCAGCTTCACCTATTACAGTGTGTCAGTGCAAATGAGATCAGCATCTGCTGAACAAGTACCATCCATTAATGTGGACTCTTGGTGGCTAAATATATAATTACCACTAGTATTACTCACTTTAGAAAACAATCATTTTGCATACATGTCTAATTAGGCAGGTTATCTTTTTAAACATATGTGTATATATATATAATCTATCTAAGACTTCAACACTCCTTTATATACTTGCTGGTAAACCTAAAATGTTGACAAGCATCTATTTTCATGTAAAATTTGTTGCTCCTAGTCTGATCTGCTAAGGAGGTATTCAGTAGGAGTTTACAGTTACATTCAGAAACCAGCAGCTTGGCTGAGGGGGAATGCCATCAACAGATTTATTTCTGGAGCTTAAAAAAACTTGCTGTTACTGACCCTTGCTCTGACTATTGTTGAGAAATACGTAATTGGGATTTGTATAAAATATTTAGGAGTCACTTTTTGAAATGTTTTTGTGCCTGACTGACAATGGCAGCTTTGTCAGAACTGGTTCTATTCCATCAGAAAAGTCCCCTTTTTTAATAAGAATTGAGACTGATTTGTTTTTAAAAAAAAAAAAAAGTCAGCTTTTCAATCCAATTGTCTCTACTTTTGACTTAGTCATGCCAAAACAGAGTGATAATTGCACTGTATTACAAGCTCTCTCACTTGCCAGACATGAGGTGGTTTGGTTTTGCTTGTTTGCTTTCCTTACTAAGCCATTTTGGGGTGAGAAGTCATCAGATCTCTAATGTTCCATTTTCCTCACTCAAAATAATCAGTATTGCCAAATTAGTGTTTCTCCAAGATAGGTGGGGGCTGGAGGAATCCCAGTAGGTCAGCAAGCATTCAGTGATGAGTTTTGCATAGGTGTGAATTGTAAGGGTCGCTGGACTTTACAGCAGGTTCCTTTGGAATACGCCTTTTGCAGCAAGAAGCTCTTGCAGGCCAGAGCTAATGCCACAAGCAGATTTCACCAGCATCTACAGGGAGGTGAAACCGGCCAAGTCTTGCTTGCGTTTGGCAAGCAATTGGAGGGCCTGCTGCATTTTGATGCAGATTTGGCCAGCATTTAAGAATTCAAGCACAGGTCTTGAACAGCTTTAATCTATCACCCCATAACTGTTTCTGAAAGCACTCTGATTCTGATCTTCTCCTGGCAAAACCAGCAGTAGTTCTACCAAGATCACAGGGTTTTAAAGCTGAAAAGCTGTTGTGGGAGCAGGGAGGCATGTGTCATGTAGGACTAGAGAACTGTCCTGGGACTGTGTTCTCTTCTCTCTGGCAATTCGATTTGAGGTCTTTATTCTGGCTCCTCTCTTACCTTAATGGGAGAACGGAATCCCAACGGAGGTGCATTGGCTCCTCGTGTTCGACTGAATTGCTGTCTGCCTTTGGAAAAGATACAGAGAAACCCTGGGGGCTGCATTCTTTACTGGAGTGAGGTAGAGTTACATTGAGGTACTTCAGCAGAGAACAGATCCTAAATTGTACACCAAATGGCACCAGGGGTAAAATGACTAAAACAACACTTTGTTCCCATTTCTCAGTAGCTGTGATTGATTTTCACTGAGATTTTGGCTCCCAAATCATCCTAAGATGTAGATGGGTGTAATCTCAGGTTTCCTAGAACCTGAAGGTGTCTGATTGCCTTTGAAGTCAGTGAAGTTATAGACACCCATGTTCTCCTGGAAATCTTTACCATTCCACCATTACTACCATTTTTTCTTCAATGTGGCATTTTTGAAAACTACTCTCCTGTGCTCCAGGATCAGAATAAAACTATCAAGAGAATGCTTTTCCAGTTTCACAAGCAGTGCAATTTACTTCACTTTATGGAGAATGCAAACCCAGCTCCTTCAGGTGTGTTACTACTGCCTGAGTAGCTCATTGGCATATTTCGTAGGAAATATTTTAAATGTTTTATTGACTTTGCCACCAAAAGAGCATTTGAACTATACATCCTCCTGATTGTAACAGAATATCAGTGTTGACCGTCTGACCAGTTAAGTTTTAGTAGTGTTCTTCACAGCCCTCCAGTAATATATCAAACACTGTTATGCACATAATGCAGCACTGTGATCTAATTTAAATAATACTTTTTTATTATTTATACTACTCTATGTAATATACATCAACACTTTGCTATATAACCTAAGTGATAACCCTCTTCTTAGTTACCTGCCAAACTTTGAATTTCTGTTTGGTTTATATTGCAGTTAGCACAGTTACCAAGTTGTAATGATGTCTCTTTTCCTTTGAAATGGGATGTGTAAGTCAAACTATACATTTTGTGTGTTTCTGTTTTGAGCTGGAGTTTTTAAGGATTTACACACAACATTCGGTGTTTTGTATAAATCTGCATACATTTGTGAATTCATCTGTTAATCCCCTTTATTTAGAAAGTATTAATTGATGGTGGTTTATTAGGGATTTTTATTTTTGCATTTTTATTTTTAGTACTGGTTATTCTTGAATTAAGCAGAGACTTGTCAGCTGGGTTGCTTTATCTTTGATCATGTACATGACCTTATAATTCTTCCACAGTTCAGCAAACAAGTACTAGCTTCACTGACCAAAAAAAAAGAAGTCTCAACCTAATGTGTCTATGGTGCTGTATTTTGCTGGTGTACATTTAAAACCAGAAACAATTTAAAGGTCATGTTTGAGTTGTTCTAATAAGTAGCCTTTCCTGGTTTGGGGAGTTTGGGTTTTGTTTTGTTTTAGCATTGAAACAAGGTATATTTATCTGAGGCTATACAATGTTTTTTCTACTGTATCACATTTCCTTTTGCAAAGAGGGAGAAATCAACCTGATGTAACATCCTTTCATAGTCAGTGGAACGGGGTTTTGTTTCACTTCTTTATTTTCAGACAATTTTGTTGGGCTTTGGATCAGGCCAGCAGTTACAAGAGCTTATCATCTGAGGGTTTAAGGGATAAATGACAACTTGTGCTGGCCCTCAGTGCTAGAGGGGATTTTACTGGATGCTAAAATTATGTGCTGGATTCTGGGAAGGCTGATCATCTAGAAATGGGAGTCTTTTTAATTTGTTCACTCTGGCCTGAAATCCCAAGACTCTCTTTTTTCATTCAGATGACATTGAACTTGAGTACATTTTTAAGTTGCTAGAGCATTTTACATTTCCTGAGTGTGTGTGCGTGACAACAATTTAAAGTCATACCTGTATCTGATAACCAGTTCCATGCCTGTATCATTCACACTCGCTACTTAAAACTGCCATGATGTAAAACGTTGGGGGGGAATGATTTGTGTGTGTATGAAAAGCATTATGGACTTGTACATTTTTTTTATATGCTGATCTGTAATTTCTGAAGTATTTTGTTTTACAGAAAAAAAGTGATAAAGCAATCAAAAGAGCAAGAGATTTAGTATCAGTGCTTAAGGGTCACAGGACCTTAACTGGCCAATAAGTTAATTTAGTACAGTGATAAGCCAATTTTTTTCCTGTACTTGGCGTCTGAAACTGCCAATTTCATCAATATTAAAATACAAACTGTGATGGGGAATGAACAGTGATGTTAAGTTGTATTTGTGTTTACCTAAATGAGCAGTCCGAAGGCAAGTGCAATCAGCTGATCTTTAGGAAATATGAAAATGTTGATTTAGAGGCATACTTGCATTTTACATTTTCTTGATGTGTAATCATATTGCCAAAGACAAACTATTTCATCAATTATTATTGTAAATAACACTTTCCCAAAACCTACCATAAAGTTTCTGTGATGTATTGTCTTCCAGTTGCAATAAAAATTACTGAGTTGCATCAATTGAACAGCTGTAGTTGTGTGAATATTGGCTTCAAAATATGTCCTGATACTAAGGAAGAACAACGGTGGGTTTTTTTACAAATTAATTCCCTCATTATGACATATTCTAGCCCCCATGGCATGTTACCTGTATCTTCACTGCAGTAGGTATCTGCTCACGTTATTTGCTGTCAGGTGCAAATGGCTAGGTGTTACTGAATTGCTGTTAAGGCGGGGCCTGATCTTCCTTTCTCATCACTTTTGCAGCCTGGAAACAAAGCCACTTTCACTGGGAATTGGATCTTTTTTAGTTAGCAACAATCAGAAGAGATTCAGTAGTAAGATATTTCTAACAGAATATATATAATATCCTGAAAAACATTGCTTTCTGATCTTTGTATCAAACCTCCATGTGTTTTCTTTGGTTTTCTGCAGCACCAGAACTCTTAGTTCTTTTGCCAGGTTACTTCTTTACCTTGCAGCATGAAGGGGCTGTTTGCAGAAGGAAATCCTGTAAAGCAGAGAGCTTCAAAGCCTGTTGCTTCAACTGACTCAATCTGTAACCACCTAGCAGGTATCCTGCTCTTCAGATACTTGGAGCCTCCCCTGGTCACCTTGGGCTGCTGCAGGAAGAGGTGATGCTCTTTGTTCAGCTGTGCTAAAAAGTAGCCCGTTCAGTGCCTCTCTATGTAGATCCAGCAATCCAACCTAAGTCTAGAGTCAAAGAAAAGAGTGCAAAAATCTCTTCAGAGTGAGTAATAGAAGGTAGAAAAAAAATGTAGTTGCCTCCTAGCTTTCTACAATTAAACTGAATAGTAAAATCATATAAAGTGAAATCATTCCCCAAATACTGTGGTTTGAAAGTGTTCTAGGAACAACCCTATGTATCTATATGTTAAAATTCCAAAAGGATTAAGAACAAAAAAAGCCTCCCTGTTCTTCTGTCAAGTGAACATTTCCCACA
Source organism: Brachypteracias leptosomus (assembly GCA_013401335.1). NCBI lineage: Eukaryota > Metazoa > Chordata > Aves > Coraciiformes > Brachypteraciidae > Brachypteracias > Brachypteracias leptosomus. The sequence continues at coordinate 45,574 of VYZX01002826.1, read as the reverse complement.
CCTAGTTTGAGATGCTGCTGAAGCAGGGGAGGATGGTTTCTCAGCTGTGTGATGAGAATGTATGGCTGCTGAAGAACATCTGAGGAACAAGATGGATGTAAACAGGCTCTGGTGAGAGTGGGGCAGAAGAAACAAATGTCCGAGATATATACAAAGGAGCATAAAAATGCCCTGACCATGCAATTGATAATTCAGTGTATTGCCTGAAAAAGTTTCAGTTTGTAACCTGTCCTCAGCATCTGCTGCCTTGCAATGCAACAGAGAGGAGAGGAAAAAAACTTGTTCAAGGAGATGAGAGGAGACTGGTGACAAGGGAAAAAGTACTTAACTGTGCTCTGAACCATTTTCCTCTAATGGATTCCCCCTCCCATCCACCACCAGTTAGGCAAGTATCACACAGCTCACAGTCTGTGGATGGATCCATAGTGGCATGTAGGGGAGCAAGGAAACCCACAGACTCCACAGAAGATATTTTAATCATTATATGCAAGCCAGCAAGCTTGCCAAGAGACTGATGCTGGCCTTGTTTCAGCGTAGGGCATTACATGAGGGCCTTAAGCCATTTAGATCGGGCACACTGAGATATGTTGAATCCCAGTTGTGCTACAGACTTTTTGTGTAACCTTGCAATTTGCCTGTCATGGGCAGAACAGTCTCAAGTTGCAAGTTTTATTTCATTGCCAATTAACACAGACTTGATCACTCATTTGGGTATTCAGAAAGGACACAAAGAGCCAACCACTTATATTAACAACCATCCTACCTCCTGTCCAGCCTCAATGCCCTTATTTCCACCATGGGTTATGCTCACTTTGTCAAAATGTCTCTCGAAGCTGCTGGGCAGCATGAGCAGTTAAGTGATTTATGTACCAGCTCTTTCTGCTGCTCTTTGGCTCTTGCTGGTTGTTCTGCTGCTTGGACATACATGGTTCCTCTGTTGCTCTTTCTTCAGGGCTGTCCATGCTCAGGCACGGCTGACCCACAGGTTGCAGTCCCTCAGGGATGTCCCTGCTCCAGCACTGCAGACATTCCAGAGCATTCCTGCCCCAGCATGGGTGGCCCATGGGCTGCAGTCCTCAGAGGTGCACAGACCCCTTTTAGCCTCAAATGGGTCTCCAGCAGCCCTCCGTTTGCAGGTTCCTTTATTAAATATGCCTAAGGAGGAGTATACCCTGCTCTTCTGACTGCTCACAGTGGTGGTGTCCAGTGGCTTCTTCCCTGTTTTTGACCTCAGCTCTCAGCTGGCAGGAACTGACTGTGGCCAGCTCAGGGTGGCTTCTGGCCAACATGAGTGGTTCTACTGCCCTGTGATGAAATCTGGTCCCTCCTGGCCAGTGTAGCACCTTAGCACCTCAGCCATGGTGGCTGTGGTGTTTTGCCCACTTGGGGCCTGCCCCAGCCCTGAGAAACCCAGGGGTGGGCACCATGGCCACACTGGGATGGAGCCCTTGGGGGCCGCACAAGGCAGAGGGAGAGCAGCAGCAGCTTGCCATAATGGCTGAGGTGCCCACTCCTGGTACGGGCACCCGCTCCAGGGCAGCTGCCTCTGTGCTCCTGACGCCTTGTGAATCTTCTCTTTAGTAGTCCCCAGGTAAAGTGTGATGGTGATGGCAGGCCTCCTGCCCCTCCTCATTGTGTAGCAATAGATGTGGTTGTGTAAGCGTGTGGCTGTGTAAGTGTGTGACATGGGGCATGTCTACTAGGGCTTTGAGCTTTTACACGGCAAGTTTTGACTGCAGCATTGCAGGCAGCACAGACAGGGTGCTGCCCACAGACACTGTGGAGCTACCACACAGCCCCAGCCGGGTGCCCCCACAGTCTCTTCACTGCAGTTCAGCAGCTGCGCGGCCATCGGCACAAGACTTCAGGAACCCAAAGAAGCAAGCAAGACAGACCTCGCCTGGTCAGGGCACTCGAGGGAAGCCATGGTCTCCAGGCTCACCTGACTTGCTTGCAGGAGCAGGTACCTATTGGGTGTCTGGGTTTGCACAAAATGCCTAAGTCTGCATGGCCACCATGGAAAATTCACTTCTTTACGCAGCAACATCTGCTACTATGGACTCCCCTGTAAAGAGGCTGCCCCTGACCCTTCTGCTGGCATCTGCTGTCTGGTGAGGTTGCCTAGAAAGAAAAAAGGGAACGTCAATAGTGAAAAAAGGCTTTGTTCTATGGACTCCAGATCCTGTTTTATGCCAGCAAATGAAATAACAATGGTATGTGTGACACCGGCCTCTAAAAGAAATATCATGAAGGAATAAATCTTCAGCTTTAGCACAGTGTGATGCTTTGACTGGGCACATTCAATCCACACAAGGTAATTAAAGAGTTTTTAAACTTCATCATAAAATACAGATGATTAACAATGGTGAGAAACTCTGTGGAAAACACTCTATGGCAAACATCTGTCAGAATTAATAACAAACACTCTGCTTTTAATCTTACACTGTTTGACATAATTTTGATTGCCTATAAATCTGCAGGTTTTGTTTATATTTCTATTTGCATTAGGATTGGTTGCCACTTTATATCTGATCAGCAGTGCTGCTATTCACCGTGGTGTAAGAAATCGAATAATGACTGTGTATATACAGCAATCTGAGCATTGCAGTGCAGGGGATTGTAAACACAATATTTTTAAATCTCTGCTTATCATCATAAGCAATGTTCTCTACAGGTCTTTAATGACAATCGATTTCTAGAGGCTTTTCCCAAGTAACTGTCATTGAAAACAACAGCATCTTTTTTGGTAGCTCGGTTCTGAAATGCAGAATCCTCCTGCTGATGAGACACAACTTCTCGTTATCTGTCTGTTTGCAATCAGACAATACATAAAGATAGTTATGACATTTTTCTTCCCCTCCTTCTTAAAATGAATGTTAGTACATCAACAAAAGGGAGGAAAACACTTTTGCTAGCTGCACCTTTGGAGTCAGAAGCTGTGCGTTAGGGACACCCTGTAACTCAGCCATGCATTTCGGGATGACGCAGCAGATTCCTCCCGAGCCGACATTTCTGTATGTACACACCCAGTCTTAAAAAACAAATGCTTATTGGCAACATATAATAGAAAAAGTGGGATGAGTTAGGATGACAACAATGAGGTTGATGACATGGCTGCTTTGCCCTTAATTAGGACAGGCAAACAGAGAGCCTTTTAAAATAATAGTCTTCTCTCATTCCTTTGCAGCTTTGTTTTCACATCTCTAAAATACAGATCAGTCTATGATGCAGGGACCTGATTTTAATCATCATCTTACATAATCCCTGCAATCATAGGAAAGAGCAGTACTGTTCAGTGATTTTAAAAATAGCTTTATTCTGCTATCAGCATACTAATTAATCCAGCTGCTTATTCCAACCTAGTTCATTCACCATCTCAGTTACAGAAGCCACACTACTTGGGGTGTAATCAAATACAACTGCCTTTGCATATTACAGAATTGAAAGCAGCAACTCATCAATCAGGAGGAGAGACCCGACCCCTGTTCATGGTGGCCACCGCCTGCTATCTCCTCGTGTGCAGCAGTGGGGAGAAGCTGTGCCTGCAGCAAGATCTAGCTGGGGATCCACCATGCAAAAACAAAAAAAGGATTTGGGGAATATTCTCTAAAAGGCTGCAAACAGCATTGTCAGCCATTTTGAACTGTTGAGCTTTGCAAGCAAGGTAGGGGGGAAGGGCAGGGCCGGGACAGCTACTACTGGCTGCTGAGGAGGAAAAGGTCATAGTATGGTAGGTTTCTGCTATCTGAGGCATTCAGGAGCCATAGGGAAAGGACTAGTGGAGAAGTCCTGTCAGAAACAAGTGCTCAGCATCTGATGTAGGAAGCCAAAGTAGCTTTGTCTCAGCCCTTTTGTTTCTGAGGGTCTTCTCCCTCACCATTTTTCAAAGCATTTTGCTTACTCCAAAGCCTCGTGCCTGACTGTTCTGTGCCACTGCTGCCAGTGTCCTGGCACTGCAGCTGCTCCTGGCCAGCTGGGGCCCAATCGCCTTGTGTGACTTTCTCACTCAGGTACCAAAGTTAAATGTTATTTAAAAACTGCCCGGATGGCTCTCCTGAACTTCAGCTAGGCTAAATGCCGTTACCTCCAGTGGGCTGGATGGAGATTGATGAATGCTGATGTGAAAGAGAACAAAGTCATAGCCCTGAAATTATTCTACTCGTTAAATGACTTGGAAGAGAATCATCAACCGATTCCCAGGTACCATGTCAGGATACATCTCTGCTGTATCCATTCTCCTTTCTTATTCCTCACTATCCTGTTTTGCTTCATTTCAGGCAACTGAAACATATTGTAGGTGGTAGCTGGCTGAACACCTCAAACACAAAATCTGGGTACTAAGATTTCACCAGTTTCTCTTATCTCATTTCTACAGCTATTTGCAAAGAGAGCCCTCTGACTTAACCCAGTGTCTGACCTCATAGACAGGTCTCACCTTACATGGGCATTATGTTTGCTTTAGTGAGCTGGAGTGTAAACAAATGTGAAAACAGGGGACTGCAGAAATTTGGTGAACAAGAAGCTTAATTGCTTGGGCATTCAGTGCTCCCACACAAATGGTAGCTGTTTGCTTGCCCTGCTGCTTTACCACTCCCTTCAAATGAGTTTGCAGTAAAATTAATAGTCTGTGACAATGTATCTAACTGGAAAAAAATCAGTCACCTCTGTCACGCTGGTAATATCATCTCCATTGACAGTGGTGTTTACAGCAACTGGAAGGATCATACCGGGACCTTGGTCTGGGGAACAGATCACTGCTGAAGAAGTAACGATGGGACATGGCCAAGTAGCTCTGAGTAGCTGGGCTTCAAAGCCTACATTGGGTGACCTGTTTTAGGGTTAAGCAGCAGTAGAAAAAAAAATGGTTTAATTATTTCCAAGAGTTGGGAGACTCTTTTTTTTAAGCAATCCATCTTGAAAGAGCTAAGTAATAATTTGTGCCTGGCTGTGTTTGCAAGGTAGAATAATCATTTCTGGTTCAGGGGCAGAAGAAAAGATTATTTGCTCAAAGGTAGGCAAAGCTTGTATCCCTTCAAGTGCCTCCAGTTGTTTATTCATGCAGACTATAAATGCCACTAAAATACATGAGAGCTCACTATGAGGACAACTGTCTGACGTGTATAAAAATAAAAAGACAGACATATTTCATTTTAGAAGGAAGACATGTTACTATAAAATATAGATTTTTGAGACAAAATGAGAAGCTTGTAAGTGGCTGCCAAAGGAAGCAGTGAGCTGCCATAAGGATTAGCCCCTCAGAAGTTTTTCACTGGGGCATGGCCAGGGTTTGTCAGATGAGCCTTAGCCTACTCATAATGTTAAAGTTAGGATTAGGAGGGAGAAAAAGCCTGGAGCCCTGGTGTGACTCAAGCTGCAAGGGGGCTGCCATAGAGACGGGATATGTCACCAAGACAGAAATTTTTCATGGGAGATAGGGCTGGGATTCTGGGGCCCACACCTAGGGCCGGGAGCTGCCGAGTAAGCGGAGATGCAAAGGGGCTGCCAAGGGAAGGGGTACTCAGCTGAGGTCCTGCCATGACAACCTTTTTGTCTGTGCCAGGGTGTTTTGTTTGCATCTGCTTACCAGTGAGTTTTACCAGATTGCTGGGTTTCTTCTGCTGATGTATGAACTCACTGAAAAGACCCCAGTCTCAAACCTCATTATCCAAGACATCTCATTACCTGTCTATCTTTGGATTCGAACTTTCAAACTGCTTTTTTTTTTTGTCTCAGTCTCTGGCTCTTATGGATTTATTTCCTCTAAATATGCAGCACATCCTGGCTGGGATTTAGTCACCTCTGACAGCAGAGATTTGTACTTTCTCTTGTACTGTGGCTCACGCTTACACAGAGTCTGAATGTGGAAGTTACACATCCAGAGAGGTATGTGGGGACATGGTGCAACATGCAAACCATTTTCCACTGCTAATGAGTGAGGAAAATCTTCATCCTGCTAGGGCTAACCTCACTGAAGGTGCTGGGGGAATAGGAGACTGGTTGGTGAGACCCCTGGGTGAGGGTACACAAGGCGGTTGGTGCCAAATTATCTACCCAGGGTACAGGTCAGCACATCCCAGCTGTGCTGTGCTCTGAGCAGCAGAGCCCGGTTACCTCAAGAATAGTACAGGAGGAAGACACTTTCAGGACCAGACCTGACACCTCCTTGTGGCATTGCTGTGTAGACATCAGTGGGACTGAGTACTTGGAGCATTCATTGCCTTACACCGGTAATAGGCACAACCATTGTCTGGGAGATGTTTGAGATACCTTCGCACTTCACTCTCCATGGGAGCCTTCTGTGCTGAGCTAGGAGGCCAGACAGCAGCTGCACTGGTGAAAGGAGTCCTGTGTAAATGGACAGAAATGCTTTCTGCATAGATCCTTAACATGGCAAATGAAGGTTGCTGCTGCCTTACATTGTCTTCTGAGCAAACACCTGCACTTCTCTAAGATAACCCACTCTGCTGTGCTCGAAGTTTTCAGTGCAGGGGTGGATGCTCCGAGACAAAATCCTTTTTAGACACAACAGCATGCTCATTTCACTCTCTTTGTGAGATTTTCCTGTACATGAAGTGTTTACTGTCATGACCTGAGCAAACACCAACATGAAACATCAAACACCGGCTCCAAACTGAGATTCTTACTAAAATGAAAAAGCAAATGTTTGTCTTGCACAATCAGATTTAATGTCAGAGCACTAATGGCCCTGATAAGCCTCATCTCGGGTCTCCACCTACACCCCTGCCCATGGACCCAGGAGCCTCATTTCAGCTCAGCCCTGGGCTGTCAGTCTTTGCCTGAGCTATGCTGTAGGAGTACCGGTCTCCAGTTCAGCCACAGACATGCCCCTGGCCATGGACTCTGTCCATCCAGACCTTCACCAGCAGACTGACTTCCCAGCTTCATTCCAGACCTGCCTTGTCACTGTGGACCTGCCCAGCAATTGCTAGGTTGTATCCAACCCTGATTACCATCACTGAACCTCACTCTGATCAGCTGATTTCAGAGCTGCCTCATAAGCACAAAGTTGCCTGATGATATCTGGATTCTTGGTAGAACCTGGCTACTGTCTCCAGGTCTGCACCACTTACCTTGCTTAGGTACTGTGGAGCTGGGCCCTGGCTGGAGAGGTCTCCATGTCTTAGGGAGTAGCTTGCCTTCACAGCTCACTGGCATTGAGGTGGAGTCAGGCCTCATGGTGCTCCTTAAAGAGCTACAGGACTCTTAGGCATTGCAGATAGGGCACGTTGTGACATGAAGCTAGCACATGATTTGCTCACCTAATCTATTCAGTAGGCTGGAAAATATAGCTAATTCATTTAAATTGCTACTGAAAAAAAAGTTGTCTAAATGTCTAATCAAGTCCAATTAGAAATCTAAATGGATTATGTTTTCCATTGGGATACAAACAACAGCCTTGTTTCTAATCACCAGTGCTGGTATGGAAGCCATGGTTTTGCATTCCCCGCAGCCCTGAAGGCATTCCTCATGCATGCACGGCTTCTTTCCTACCAGAGCAGCTCATTGCTGGAGGTCACCTCCTGTCTGCTCTGTGCAGAGCTGCTGTGCAGCTCAGAGTGGGCAAGCTCCATGGTCTGCTAGACCTAGGACCTCATGCACCTCTTGCCAAACTCTTTCCCAAGTAACCAAGGCTTCAGCAGTCCTTAACCAGAGGGCTGCCCACAATTCTGCCGATGGCACCATTAACTTCATCTGTACTCTACTGACGTAAAACAGTTATTTCCTTTGCTGGAGGAAGCAAAACACTTTTGTGGGTGTTCTTTGATCTGGCCTGACCCCCCTACTTTGCCCTGCCCTGATCCTTGCTTGAAGGAAATTTTATATGTGAATAAGCAAACACATATCACTAACTCTGGAAGTAAAGCAAGGAAGCTAAAGGAGCAAAACTAAACCTGTGTGTTCCCTCATTACCTGTTGTATATTCATATTCTCTGGTGAGAAAAAAAAAAAGCATGAGATGATTGTATTTTTTGCATTTCTCAACTATGGTCTAATGGTCAGGCTAAAGTTTTCTTAATTTTAGTACAAATAGTTGTCTTCTTGTCAATATTGGCCCACAGGTACAATGTTGGTAGGCTTGTCAGAGGTGCTGCCATCGAGTAGCCAACCATCAGTCCTGGTTCCACTGAACCTGGTGGCAGAACTTAAACTGGCCAAAGGACAGGGCTGTCCCTTTAATAGTGCCTAAGTGTAGGTACAGCTATTTATGTTTGGTTATTTTTTTTTTTACAATTTTAAACTAATAGAAGATTCAGTTATTTCTTTTCCAAGTCTATAATTGTCTTGTCATTTCCCTACTCCCTTTCCTTTGCACAGGCTACTCTGTAGAGCTGCTGCAAGTAATCTTCATAGGCAGGCACAACAACATGGCAACAATTCTGCCCCTCTCCTCACCATGCACATTATCTCGTTTTGCTCTAAAGGACCATTTTCCGGGCAGGATACTTCAGATCCAATTAAATATGCTTCTGTATCAACACTGCTCCTAAGCAAAATATATTGATTGGTGAAGCTTTGGACCCACTTTAATCAAGTAATCTAAACAGGGCTTAAGCTTCAAAAGCCTGGTGATGCTCCTAGCTTCAAAGCTTTTACTTACACTGAATTAATTTATCCTGGATGTTCTAATGCTCCCAGCAACCCCATGTATTATAATGTTAGAGGTTTCAATCATGGCTCTGATAATACTCCCTAAGCTTAGGCTGTATTGATCATAAGGTAAAGGCAGAAAGGAGAGTGGAGAGCACAAGGAGAAAACAGAAGGATTTGATTTGAAGTGAGGGTGAATTTGTTCACCTCTGTAGCAGACTGATAGAAAGAGTATCAGAAGATGTTAAAATTGTTTTTTCTTGGATGAAGATCTGTTCTGCAATGGGCTGAGGGTCAAATGTTTATTTCCAGACTCCTCCTTGCATAATATTGTAAGCCTATTATGTCATAAATATAATCTTTTGGCATAGGTTGGTTTTGATTTCCCATGCAGTTGCTAGCACAGCATTGCTGAACAACAGTATAAGTTACAGTATTAGCCTGATCTCCACTCTGGGAAATGGGAATAAAGTTTTTCCGCAGCCTAAGCAAGAGTGTAGTCACTTGATGATAAATCTGAAGGGTGGGTGTCAGGAAGATGGGACCAGTCTTTTTTCAGTGCTTCCCAGTGACAGGATGAGGGGCAATGGGCACAAACTGGAACATATGAAGTTCCGCCTCAACATGAGGAAAAACTTCTTTACTGTGAGGGTGACGGAGCACTGGAACAGGCTGTCCAAAGAGGTTGTGGAGTCTCCTTCTCTGGAGACTTTCAAAACCCGTCTGGATGTGTTCCTGTGTGACCTGCCCTAGGTGACCCTACTTTGGTAGGGGGTTGGACTAGATGGTCCCTAGAGGTTCCTTCCAACCCCCCACCATTGTGTGATTCTGTGATTATGTGCTCTAATCACACAACTGATGCATTCTCAAGAAACAGACCTGATAGTGTTAGGTTAACAGTTGGACTCAGTTATCTTAAAAGTCTTTTCAAACCTAAATGATTCTATGATTGTAGGAACATTTTTATCTTTATGAACCAACATGTTTATATTTGTAAGAACCAGCAGCACTCTTCCATACACCTTAGTTGATGCATTGAACACCTGTGCAAACACAGGGAAATATCTAACCTGATGTGCACTGTAGTCTAAAGATGTCATTAAATCTGATATGGTTTGATCTTCATTGGTGAGAAGAAAAATGTGACAGTGTTTGCTTAAACAAACATAACTACACCCAGTCCAGTGTTGATGCCGGGTCCCTCAGAGCTGCGGGCACATAAGCTAGTGGCATCTTGCAGCCTTATTGGAAACACACAGGGCTGGCCTTCTTTGTTCCTGTTGCTCTTGGCAGAGACCTGGGGTGGTCTATACGGGTAGCTCCATCCTGGCAGAGTACTGCCTGGTGAAGTCTGCAGAGGGGCTAGGCAGCAGGGTAAAAATACTGTCCATCAGTGGAGGGTGGTAGAAACACCTCTTCAGATAATTCCCAAAATTTCTTCAGTGGCCTTGCCCTGGGCCCTGCCTGTCTTCCAGAGATTATCATGAAAACAGCATATTGGTGAATGAATTAGAAGATGATGAAAAGCAAAGATAACTCAAAGATAACTTTCATGCTGTTACTAGGTAGCCAGGTAAAGGCTCATGCTATTTTCCATATAGGCTGTCTCTTGCTTTATGAAACTCAAAGCCTATAAAGCGATTTCACACAGAGAGCTCTGATTACTACAGCAATAATTTCTTCTAACAGCCTTTCAAACACTTATTAATAAAAAAAAAATATCTGTTCAAACTGTCTTTCCATCACACAGAAAATACCAATATTCACAGTGTGAACTTTAAAATTCCATCTGATTAGTTAATGCCAATAATTATTAGTGTACTGTCAATTTAGATTCCTCTTGTCCTCCATTGATCTCAGTCTCCATAGACTGTGCGGTGCACATCACTCACTTAGAAAGTAACTTTCCTATGCTGACTGGCTAGGGATGATTTTCTGTCCTGCTGTCAACCAGCAGTGAGCAAAATAGGAAACTTTGGCACATTTTCCTGTGACAGGCTCCCACCTCACTGCTTACTACCAGGAGGACAGTATCTTTAAGGATATAGAACATGGCTTTAAGAAGGGAGCAGGGAAAGGATAACAGGAAGAGTGCCACTTTTTTTTTTTCTCATATTCTTCATTCATTTCATAAACCTTTGGGCACACACAGATGGCAACTTCTCTGCTTTCATTATGGCAGAGAAGACAGGTACCTCTCATGAGAAAAGACACAAAAAGGAGCTAAAAGGTCAATCGTGGCTAGGTAAGGTATTGATAGTTCTGCACCTGGTGTTCAGAAGGCATCAGGGCTTCCAAACTATTTATTTCTTTTTGTCTGCTAGTGTCAGGAATCATATTCCTCCAAGGGGTAAGGTAAGGCAGCCTCTAGCATTTTGGCATTCCTTCTCTCAGCCCTAATTAAGCTTGATTACTATTTACAATACTATTTAAATTCTAATTGACTATATTTTGGCTAACCTAAGCTTGCTCCTTTTTGCACTTATGTTCCAGAATGGGTTGAATTATTCCATGGCCACTGATTTCTGAAGCAGGGTTAATATGGACTGTAGCTGCCAAAATGCATGAGGGGATTGCACCAGCCCCTGCTTCCCTTACAGTTCTCCCACCTTATACTCTGAGATCTCTTAAGAGAGATCAAGACATTTAGACAGCTGCATCCCAGTAGAAGGGAGGGACTGACTTTTAGCTCTGCGAAATCTGCCTCTTAGGTTCACAGGTGCTGGAGAAGGCTGAAGAGACTCAGTGCAGCTGATTAGTTTTGCTTAAGGTCACATAACACAACCTCAGTGCTGAATAAATGTGGACTTCTTGTATATATGTCTGACTTTGTGGCACAGTATGGGGTTTTTTTTCTATTTTATTTCCAAAGCCCTTGGAAACTGTATGTAGAGAGTAGACATCTGGACTCCTAATTTCTCTCTCTCTGTTCCTGCCCCCCTCCCCTCCAACCATAATCCCTTTCTGTGCTGCCCACAGGAGAAAATGAGTCCACTTGTATCTCCTGTGCACTGCTGCCAGGCATTTTACGTAAGCATCCTTTTCTGTTCTCCATCACAGGACAACACATCCTTTTGGAGCCGGTTGTTGTCTTTAATCTCTGAACGTAAACATGCAGATTGCATCCCATTCTGTCACCAGTGTTCAGTGGATAACAGACGTGCTGTCATATCTGTGCTGCTTTCCCTAGGCTGTGCTGATCACTCTCCTACTGAGTGTGTGGCACCAGATCCCTTGCCATCAGTGATACACAGGCTGGGATAAGCCTTCCTTACCCTCCTCTTCCCAAGGCTTTGATACATCGGGCTGCTCCATTCAACCCTCTACGGGAAGCTTTAGCATCATCCTCCTACTCAGGGTTAGGAGGATACTACAACAGGCAGGCTGGGGTCTCTGTGGCTGTAGTCATATTTGGGAGTCTCTCCTTAGCCTTTAGAGTTTTCCAGTGTTTGACCTTCATGGTAGCTCCTGCAGAGTTGTCAAAGGTTGGGGAAGAGGTTTGACTTGAAATCCAGCTGTCACTAAAGTACTGCATGGCCTGATTGCTTCAAACAGCTTGATGACAATGCAACCAAAATGCCAGAAATGTTTGTCTTGTCTCATTCTACTGGTGGAGCTGCTTTTAGCACAAGAGAAGGAATTACACATCTTGAGATTAGTCAACAGCTGGACTCTATGTGATGTCTTAACTGCTAGGGGTAGGTGTGGGAGGGGTAGATGTGTATTCACACAGCTATAGATGGAGGATACAAGCTGCAATGTTACTGCAGTCTCCTCTTTCCTGTAGATAGCATGGTTTGCAAACTCAGAAAGATGGGATTACAGGCGAGATATCAATATGGGGTAAGTCAAGGAAGTGTGTTAAGAGCAGAGGAGACATTAGGATGCATGACTGTATCAGACATGCATGTGACTGCTCACTGAGGGGGAGATACAGGCAAGATGATTTTTTAAGTCCAGGTTGCTCCCTTCTTCCCAAAGTGAGGCTTCCAGCCCTCCCCATGTTTGACTACCCTATAGCTGAAATAGACTCACAGCTTGCATGGGCATTGAAAACCTTGCCACAGTTTTCTCTACTGGGTGATTTGCAGCTACCTACACAATGCACAAGAGCTCATTTTACCTGATTTTCATGGTGGCTTGCAGTAAGGACTTCAGAGCAGTACCAGAGAAGATCAAGCATCCTTATGATGAAGAGGGAATGGGAGTTTACTGCAACGCTTTCCGAGTGCCTGATTGTTCATTTTGTATTCATGTGCCGCTTTCAAGCAGAGGGTGGTAAGAGCGAGGGAAACACCATGGTTCATTCAGTCATTAATTTAATAAATATAGGGAAAGGGTAGACAAAATTGGCTGCTTCTTTTGCTTAATGTTTTATCATTTGACCTTTATTTATGCCAGGAGCTGGAGAATGGTGATACTGTACGTCAGCTGTGCTGACGACTCTGAACAAACTGAATTTAGAGGCTCAAATCTGGGATTTTGGGCTCAAGCTGAGACATGGACAACCAAAGTGGTGCTGTGAGGAACAAGCTCACAAATGGGACTTGGCACCCAGCTCTCCCTCACATCAGCAGTCGGCTTTTTGCAGTGATGGGATCGAACAGATTGCTTTACCTAACACCAACACAAATCTCTAACATAGAATTACTTGCATTGCTTACCAAAGTTGAGAAGGTTGAAACCAGTTCACTGCATTTATTATACATGTTTATACTGGATCACCAATCTTCATTGATCACACCAGAGAAAATTTCCTAATATAACTAAATCCGTAGTGACAGAGCAAGCTGCATCCAAGGCTGTGCGCTAAATGGCTGTTCACTTTCTTTCCAAGTCTTCGTCTTTCTCTCATTTTGTCTTTCTCTCATTTCTTTTTTCCTTTCTTCGTGCAGAGAAGAGAAATGATTGCTAATGAATTGCAAGCATGGGGTATGGAAAGATCAGTTAATATGGCCCAAATATTCAGTAATACAAATACATTAAAGTGATCAAGCAATGAATGAAAATTGACCCAAAGAGCAGGTTCCACTGGGAAAACACGTGAGAATGTAAATTAATGTGACTTGATGAAACTTGAAATGTCATAACACAGCAGGGCATACAACACATCAGAGGAAATGTGAAAATTATACTTTTTCCTGAAATCATAGTTTTCAAAAATAAGTGGCTTTTAAATTCTTCTAAAAATATAATAAAGGAATTAGTGTCAAGAAAAAGGTTATTGTTGTTTATCAGACTGTAGACTCAGTTCATGATGGCTTTTCACAAATACCCTCTTTTATTACTGACTACGCAGTGGGAAAATGAAAAGGAAAATCCTGAAGTCTTTCTACTTGTCTGGTTTCCTCTTGTTCTTAACTTTGCACAAGTGTATTTTTTTAAGTTGTTTAGAGGGTAAATGGCATCCTAATCTAATGTGGTTTTTTTCCCTTTGGCCATCAGCTTTCATCCAAAAGTTCTAATGCTTAGAAACAAGCAAACAAAACAAGAGGACAGATCACTTGAAATTAGTCTGTCTTCTAATAAAACCTATTCAAAAGGGACAGATAAAAGCATCGGGAGACAGAATTAAATAGTTATGCTGGCAAGTTTCCAAACCCAAACAGAAAATGTAACATTCTCCCCATCCCATGTGTCTGTATTTGTTTGTTGGCATGACTGGCCCACATGTTGGGAAAGTCTTTCCCCTCTTTCTGTCATGAGAGATGTCAGATTTTTCTGCTGGCCTCCATGCTGGAATACAGTCCTCACAGGCATCTAAGACATGAATGGGGGGGGAAAGGATTCCCTCCCTGTAACACATCACAAAGACAGCAGGTAGTATGAGAATGGGTCCCTTTTCATCCGTGCCATGGTTTAGGGTCAGGACCATCCTCCTGACCTATAGCAGATGCTCTCTGTTAACCCCTCTCCTCTCCCAAAGAGGAAGAGAAAGGGAATAAGAGAGAGAGACTTATGCATTAGAAAAGAAGACTAAAACATCTCTAATGAAAATAATTATAATAAAATGGAATATATACAAATATATATGAGACAAGTATAGAACTTCCCCCATGCTATGGCAATTATATCACCATCACCACTGATGCTGTGGAGCAGGCACTGGAAAAGTCTCAGACTGGACTCAGCAGCAGATGGGAACCGGATTCAGGAGCTGGAGCTGGGATCAGGAACACACAGATGAGGACTGAAGGCAAAATGGACATAGTCCTCCTCAAATGCCGGCCATTGAAGAAGAGAGCTTGACCCTTGTGATCCCTCAGCTTTATACTGAATATGACATATATGAAATTGAATACCTTGTTGGTCAGTTTACAATCACCTGTGCTGTCCTCTCTTCCCTACAACTTTGACCTTTTACTTTCTGCACCCCCAACATGGTACACAAGATTTAGCAGTGACCTTAGTCTATACACCAATCCTTGGTAGTAACTCTAAACATCGAGTGTTATCACTACTAGAAGCAGACACTGTCTGCAAAATTATACCGTTAACTTCAGAAAGTGCAGTTACTTAGAAGAGACCGAGCTGAACAGTAAAATCACTGAACAGAATTAGTTCGGTTCTAACTCAAACCAGGACAATCTGGAACAGAGTGGATCTATATAGGAAGAACACAGGGAGTGCAAGTCTGCAGAGCGAAAGGAGAAGTTGCTACACACCACAAAATTGTTAGTTTGGTCCTCTGACTGCAGTGACCACACATGGAAAAAGGAGCCTCAGCCTCTTTCTCTAGCGCTAAGTGCCCCACAGGAAGACTGTGTGCTGGATTCTGGCTGAAGATGGGTACCCCCTATGGACTATGTCTTAACTCTCCCAGCACCCACCAGCACCTCTCTGGATTACTCCAGCTCAGATGCTTTCCTAAGACTATTTCTCAAGGTTTTGTTTCCCCAGTCTTCCAAGCCCTCTTTCTCTCACCTGATTTAATATACTTACAGGAAGGTTTAACCAAAATCTATGTCCAGGTAGGGAATTGAAAAGATTTTTATTCCATAGAAGACAGCATCTAGCAAGCAGGACAGCCTGAGTGACTAGGGGATGCCTGAGTGACTAGGGGATACCTGAGCACAAGGTATGCTTGATGCAGCCCAGCCCCATCTCTTTTCCTGCAGAACTGCATTGCATGAAGGTGGGATGGTGCTGTCCAAAGAGGAAGCTGGCAGGCTCCTGTGGAATAAAACCTGTTCATGCACAAAAGAAATAGAAAGCAAATCTTCACACAAGTGCAAAACATAAAAACCAGACTGGAAAGAAGAAATACAGCAGGTCAGTAAAGCTGTTAGATGGCTAATTAAATAGCACAGTATGTAATGGAGTCTTCTTATTCTTGTATAATAGACAATTTCATGAAATGTCATGATAATGACCAGAAACATAATTCCTGTTTCGTTTTGTTTTTTAAATGAATGCAGGAAGCTGGCTGTAAAAGAGAAGGGGAAAAACAGGTTAAAGGATATTTTACTACTCACAGCATGCTCAGAAAAATCTGTGAAGTGCAATTTGTGTAGCTTTGGTGCAAATAAGCAGAGCATGAAGCTGGCTGGTCCATTTTCATCAGTCAATGAGAGAAGTAGAAATGGTCAGTGAGAATGGCTTGCAAATCTTCTATGTCTTAGTCCAGGTATAATTGTTTTATTCAAATTTGAGATTATATCCTGAAACAAATGGCCACTGTAAGGCAAATGACCAACATTATAATAGTTTTGTCATTCTGAACAAAAAAGGAGCCTTTCAGAAAAATTCAGCACTTCAACTAAAGGAAAAGATATTACAGATTTCTTTTTTTTTTTTTTTAATAAGACTAAACAAATTATAAATGGGAAATTATTGAATAGCTATTTTTTTCTGGACATTTTCTTGGCTTGGCTAATGTGTAGCTTCTCCTGTTGGTTTACGATGTAAATTAAAGTTGTTTTTCTTGGTAAGGTTTGTTGCATATTTAGAATATGCTTACAATTCACACAGAAAGTGGAGTCTGAGGAATGAGACCCTGAATAATCTTATGCCTTCTATTAATTATTGACTAAAACATACAGAAGACCCTTCTACTCATATTAGAAATAAATCGTGAGTATCAATGAAAAATATGACTGTTTAATGTATTCTGGTTAGGATTCAATTACTGATAGTGTATTTATTTTAAACATATAAGATGCACACTAGAGATCCCCAGGAATAAAAATAAGCCAAAATTGGCTGAGCACTAAATGGAAAAAATAATGATCTGTGTTATATATCTTGTATCCTGGAGACTACAGATGAGGGATTAAAAAATTAAGGCCATGGCTATTTACACTGCACAGCACAGATCGCTCTGAGTGTTATTTGCGTGTTGGCACCCAGCAGACAGACATCCTGCTTTATCCTTGATTTAAATACATCTTCTGTGGCACAACAGCATGGCATGAGGTATGAGTGTAAGGTAGTAGCTACTATATCAACACTGAATGCCAGCTTTGTCTCTCAAATTGAACTCTGATATGTGCCAAAGCGCCCACGTGCCCTCCCTGTTGGGTGTGCTGCACGAGAGGGGCCCTGGGGCACCGGCAGCTCCTCCAAACAGTCTACTCGTGACAGCTGGGGGTGGAGATCCATGGCAGAGTGCACTTCATTCACATAAATACAGACACATAGCTACAGAGGGGCCACAAAAGCTTTTTTCTGCCAGCTCCAATGACACACACAGCTTCCCAGGGTTTCTGGTGTAAGGAAAAGCCTGTTAGTCATTTGTGTTCTGGCAGCCAAGGTCGTCTTTTCCCAACCAGTACTCTGATGTGGGGAGGTTTTGTCCCTGGGCATGCAGGAACTGTGGTGGGGTGGAAGGGAAA
The DNA here is from genome assembly GCA_013401335.1 of Brachypteracias leptosomus. Lineage (NCBI taxonomy): Eukaryota > Metazoa > Chordata > Aves > Coraciiformes > Brachypteraciidae > Brachypteracias > Brachypteracias leptosomus. The sequence goes on along the minus strand of VYZX01002826.1, from coordinate 28,130 downwards.
CTTTTCCAAGAGAGATGGCTGTTGAAGATGACGATTTCTAGTTCCATAAGAATCAGTAGCAGAATATGAAGCAAAGCCATAGAAATAGAGCCCCATCCACTTACTTGGTAGAGATAAACTAAAGAAGCCAGCTTGCTTTTGCAGTTCTTAGCATGTGTAATCTTTTCAAGATATCTTTTATTTACTTATTTATGTATATCATTGCTAAGGAAGATGATTAAACTTCTTTGATACAACCCACCTTTGACATTACATTATTGTATTACTTTCTACATCTTTCACTGCATGTGTTTAGACAGGACCTTTGAAATATCTTGCCTGTGTTTCCTGAAGGAGTCAGTGGCCTGAGGAAAACCTCTTCTGTCTCAGAAAGCCAGGGGATTGTACACAGTGTTTAGTCTTGCCTTCTTGTAAACAAACCCTGTAAATGACCTTTCCCTGATGGTAGATTTTTTGCTACTGGAAGTTATTTCTAAAGCAGTTTTATGTCTTGTCAGTTTGTCTGTATTTACACTGCAGCCCCATCTGTCTGCTTGCATTTGAGCCCTAAGAGTGCTTTGCTGCTCACTGTAATTTTTTTCCTGATGGGATGAGACTTGTCCATGAGTGAAGAGTTACTGTTATTGGGACATTTTCAGAAGGACTAATTCTGGCTAGTATCTCATAGACACACCCTTTCACTTCTCGTCTACTTTTACTCTGCTTTTGGGAAGCAGCCTTTGTTCATTGCTTAAAACCAGCAATGCCAGAAGAAGAGACATTAACATCCAGAAGTGCAAGCCAGTTTTTGAGAAATAAATTCATTTCCTTAGTAGCAACTGTGAAACACAAATGGAAACTGAGCATCTGGGTGAGCTACACCTCAGAAGACCTTAAGAGGATGAGCTGTTGAGGAAACTGAACCAGGAAAACAAACGCTGACCCATATCAACAGTGATAACCATACTACTGGGATCATTGGTAGGGACCAGCTCTTTGAAAGCTTCTCATCAGGTTAAAAAAGATTCAGTCACACCAACTAACTATCTGTGCATTGTTGAAGTCCTGGGATTGGTTTCAAATAGGGTTGGGAAACCAAATGCAAACAAACAGAAAGGGGGTAAAATATTTTACAGTTGCTTAACAGAAAATGGGACACTATAATCTTTTTGGGGGCAGAACAATTATGCATGTTCTTTGGTACATTTATTCTTGACATACTCTTGTAACAACTATTCATTGTGGTGGGTTTACTTTGGCTGGGTGCCCGGTGCCCACCCCTAGTCCCTCTATCACTCCCCCCACCAAAACCTCCGTCAGCAAGGCAAGCGGGGAGAGAGTAAGATGGAAAAGGAAAACCCGTGGGTTATGATAAGAAGCAGTTTAATAACCAGCAGAGAAAGCAAGGTCGCGCGCGAAGCAAAAGCAACAAAGCCGTTACTCTCTACTTCCCATCCGCAGGCGGTGTCGGGCCTGTCCCGGGAAGCAGGGCTCCAGAACGCGTACCGGTTGCTCGGAGGACAAATGTCTTCCCAGAATCCCCCCGTCCTCCTCCCTTTATAGTTGAGCTGACGTCATATGGTATGGAATATCCTATTGGTCAGCTCGGGTCGGCTGTCCGGGTTGTATCCCCTCCCAAATCTTGCCCCCCCACACACACACCCCGTCAAAACAAGGGTGTGTGTTATCAACACCTTCTGGCTTCCAGTACTGCAGCATGAAGGCTGTATGGGGAAAATCAGCTCAGACAGACCCACTACATTCATATAAACAAATACTTTTTGCTAAGAGACCAATACAGTTAAATTATTTATACAATCATATTAAAAATTATTTATCCACATGATACAAAACTCAGAGAGTGAAGAGCTGACCCCTTAAGTCCTCAAGAATATTGGTTTTACTAGGATCAGGATTTCACTCTCATGTCTTAGTCTGTGACGTAATCTGATAAAATTGTTAATTGCTATATCTGATCATCAGATTTTTCTAGCTCATAGGCAGCTGTCACAGTAGTACAAAGGTTTTGTTATTTTTAAGCAAAACAGAGTAAAAATATTTTTATGGCATTTTGGATATTGCAGTAGCCTTTAAAGAGCTTAGTGATGTTACAGTTGGAATTATGGTACGAGTCTCAGGTAATACTTTGTGGCATTTGATGCTTGCTATTATTAGCATGTTTAGTTGCCTTCCTTCTTACTGAGCCTGTAAGCCATTTGTACAAATCACTGAGGTCCTGTAGCATGGTATTGCAGCATCTCTAAATCAGTATGTCTATCTAAATCAGTATGTAAATCCCACTCCTTAAAACCAACAAAATTAAAGGAGGATATCTCAGTTTAAAAACTATCTAAGAGACTGTCAGCCACCTTTGTTTTACTGTCATCTGCCTGGAAAGAAATGAAAAGGACGAATACAAGTGAGTATGAATTGTAGAAATAAACACGGAGAGAAGATCAGGCTGGTTTTTTCCTCAGAAGCATGGGCTAGTGTCCATCAGGCAAGATCATTGAGTACTTGCTCATATCATCAAACACCACCATGCTCCCACTGCAATCAGTACAAAATGGGAGGGACTTAAACCTCTTATTTCTCATTCTCCAGCCACATCTCATTCCTGGCTACAGCTTCATTTCCTTGCACTATACCATTTACCACACTGTATTTGCTAGCCACTGCTATCAGTAGCAGCAACAGCCGCAGCAGCTCCCTGTCCCTGCCAGACCATGTCCTTCTCTGAAGCAGATTTTGTAGTGATAGTATTATACATACCAGAAAAGGAACATACACTCCACACTATTCCTTCTTCCCCCTAAGTCAACTCTCTGATTCCCTCCTGCTCCCAATCAGACTGTCCAATTAGACTAGTGTCCTCCTTTCAGCTGGTATAGAGCTAATTTTTTCTTCTGAGTAGCTAGAATAGCGTTGTGTTTTGGACTCAGTATGACATTTGGTATGAGAAGAATGCTGATAATATACTGATGGTTTTACTTGTCCCTAAGAAATCAAGGATTTTTCGACTTGCTATGTCTTGCTAGTGTGCAGGTGCACAGGGAGTTGGGAGGGAGCATGGCCAGAGCAACAGACCTAAATTGGCCAGTGGAATATTCCATATTATACAACGTCATGTTCAGTATATAGATGAGGACTGGCTGGGAAGCTGGGTGCTCTCTCTTCCAGGATTGTGGTTTTTGGACTTTCTCCTCTGGGATCACTGGCAGGAACAGGCTGAGCCTCGGTCGTTGGGTGGTGAGCGATTGCATTGCACATTACTCATTTGTATATTCTCTTATTACTATTGTTATCATTCTTATTTTAATTTTATCTTATTTCAATTTTTAAATTGTTCTTATCTCAACCCACATGTTTTACTTTTTTTTTTCCCCTCTATTTCTCCTCCCCGTCCCACTGGGAAGGGGGAGGAGTGAGCGGGGAGCTGCATGGTGCTTAGATGCTGGCTGGGATTAAATCATGACAACTAGTCAATTTTCACCCCACCTATTTGTTTCTGTCACTTGCTTAAGCATTCTGTAATATTCTGTTTGGAGGTTATATTACCCATTTTGAACTCAGTGATAGTATTCACATTGCCTTGAATGGAAGGTGGCCTGTATTTCAACTGGATGTAGAAATTACATGTAACAAGAACCTTTTAACAGACTTCTGAATTCTTCCATTCCTTTCAGAGTAGGTTATGATGTACCTTGTCAAGAGGAAAGTACCAAATTGCATCAGATTTGACCAACCTTTCATAAAATGTTGAAGTTGAGATCAAGTATTATATGCTTACGTTAACTAGTCAATACAGATATTACACAGATACAAATTTTGATAAATCTAGCATAAATTATCGTATTCTAGTAACTATTTATATTTTTTAAATGAGTTATACTCAGACACCTGTTCATGTATTGTGTATTTGATCCTGTACCTCTCTGCATATATCATGTATTTATCATCAGGAAATTGGGGACTAGATTATGTAGTAAAGACAGGCAAGAGGCAAATAAATTATCCTGAGCAAAAGCCAGTAAAACCACACTGCTGCACCACAGAAGTCTGTAGTCCACATATGCCATGGGAAGATTGCTTCTGGATATTTCCAGATTCTTCCAGTGCTCTCCACTGCATCCTTACTGTCTCTCATGAAGGCAGACTCCTTTCTTCAGCCTCTATGTATGGCATCATAAAAACTGTTCTCCTTCCACCCCGTCCCCCTCACCCCCAGCCTATCTGTGGCTACAAGTGTCATGGAAACAAAATGTGCTGTTCATCCCTTTGGAGAAAGGAGACATCTTTGACTATCAGGAATCTCTTGTCCATAGCTCACAAGGTCTTTGAAGAATGGCCTGTCACTCATTATATGTGTACAGCACGGGGCTGCCACGCTGGAGGCCTGGAGGTGGTATGGCAATACAAATGTTGGCTGTGCAGGTTTGTGGGGAAATGATGGACTGCACAGCCATGCAGTATCGTTTATCACACAGCCTTCACTTCGACAAGCAAAACATGGAATATAATAATTTATAAAGATGTATATTACTTTTTCTTCCTCCCTTTTTGTCTTCTTTATACAACACCACAGTAAATTGTGACTAAGGGAGTTGGTACCATTGGAAAACAGAGCTGCAGAAAAAGTATTGTTTCAAAATACTAAAATGCTTAAGAAAGTCTCACTAGAGGAGACTGAAAAATTCTTGATGGTAATCTGTCCCCAGACTAGGAAAAATAAGATGATGTTGATAAACTTAAGCATTTGTCTATGGTGTTGGGATTTTTTAATTAATCAGATTTCCAAGCGTGCTACAATTTATATCTGTATTTGGCACTTAGTCATTGTAGGTAGTAAACTGTATTTAGTAATCTTGTCTATTCCTCATGCATCTTCTTGATAGACAGACAGGAGCTGTACATCTGCCTGAAGCCAAAGAGGTCCTCTCACACATGACAAAACCTATCATCCAAACCAGGCCAACAAAAATGATCCCCCAAAGTCCATGGTCCTGTGATAGCAATGCACAGGAGAGCAGGAAAGGGTGGGAAAGGGAGCAAGAGACTGTGATGGCAAAGAGTCTGCAGGGTGGATCAGGACCTGCCAAGGGATGGGGAAGGCATGCCTGAGACCTCTGGGAAGGCACAGGGATAAACGAGGCAGTTTCCCACAGACCCGAATGTGCAAAAGGCCTTTGTCTCTCGCTACATCTGTCTCCCATAGGGAAAGGTCTGGTATCTCATCTCCTGGGTCACCAGGAAGGAGGGGTCTTGTCAGTGCATGCGTGACTGGGAGCTCCCAGCTCCTCCTCACGCCCACCACTTACTCTGCTGCTAAATGCAATATGCTTTGCTGTTACCTAGCTATAATTTGTTAAATCATTATAAAGAACTTTATCGCTATTGAGAAGCTTTGGCTGCAGAGTTGAAAGGCTTGTTCCAAATATGAATATTCCACATGAAAGAATTTCTCTTGTTTCAAACCATTTGCATTTCCCTTACATGTTATTGATCTGATTGAACAGTTCCCAGATCAAAGGCAGGCTGGTAAATGAGCAGCCAAGGTGGCAATACGCGAAGTGGACAGCTGTTAAGAGAGTGGCTTAAATAATTGCTTGAGGATTTATTGGGTAACATGATTAATGATTATGGAAATATGATGACACGATACCAAAGAGTAGCATGTAATGATTGATGGGGAAGTTGGATAAGGCCAAGCTTAGACGTCAGAGTATGGGAAACAGTAATAGAGCTTGTAAATATGGTATATGTGATGCTTAGTTGTTTGGAAATGTTGATATTCATTTTTGCCTTCCAATAGGAATGCAACTGCCAAGTGTATTGTGTGTAATATTTCTCTTGTGATGAGGTAAGGAAAACCCCTCCTGCTAACAGTGCATTGTAATAGCAGGACTGATTCAAAGAGACACCCTCATCTTTTTTAAAAAAAGAATCTTTGACATCCCACAAAAACTTACTGGAAGCTCATGCTGCTGTTTTAATTAACACCTGAGAGAACTATACATAACACATTAAAGGAGAAAAATATGTTTGTGGAATTGACAGTAGTTTGCATACAGACAGCTTTCTTTTCCTGTGGGGTTTTTTTTTTATTTAACCTCAAATTTCAGGAGCCAGCAGTAGTGTAACACAAAAGATGAGAATGCTGACGACTGAATTGCAGGCTAGAGCTACTCTGTGGCAAAAATATTCCTAACACTTGGAGCTGGTTTGCTGTTGAAAGTTTCATGAGATTCCTATTCACTCTGCACTGGTGGGTGATGCAAACCCTCTTATTCCTTCAGAAATTTTTGTTTAAGAGCTCATGAAACAGAAGGCAATATTTGAAAAATTAATTTAAAAACTATTATAAAATGTGAAACACTAGTGGACAATTTTAAAGGTGAAAGTAGGCAGCGAAACCCTCAGGGTGAAACCCCCAGGGTGAAACCCCAGTGCAGGAAAATGGAGTGTGAAATTGTTACTGACTTCAGCATGGGCAGGATTCCATGCTGGTGTTTTGGTTGGGTTTATTTTGTTTTGTTTTTAAATTCTATTTCCTATATTGAATACACTTGAATATAAGTTGTATTGCTACACTGGATTTGAGACACACAATTTCTCTGTGCCAGAGACTTGGCTGCTGTAAATGAGGGGATCTCATCAACATTTCAGTTGGGTTGCAGTAGATGACAGCTATTAGGCCAGAACTCTGCCATTAGATGACTGTGGTATGACAACAATTGTCATAGCTTTAAAAACAGAGTGATGTGGGTAGAGCTATTTGAATGAAAACAACATTGCTCATGCTAGGCAAAGCAGATAGCTCTGGAAAGAAATATCTATATTTGAAACCTTGGAAATGTTGTTAATCTGTTCAGGGATGTGAGATAACCATAGACATGGTGTAGGATTTGGGAGAGATACCAGGAAGTCTGGTATTTTAAAGCCATAATTTAGTTTGCAAGCCTCAAGAGTAAGTATTAGTGAGATTACAGTTTTGGTGAAGAATTTTCTCAGCAGAAGGCAAGAGGTGGAGTTAGAGCATCTGTTGGCATCCAGGGACAGATTCATTTGTAGTCTTAGGTGACTAGCTTGGTGTTACTCAGGGTGTAGGATTATGTGATGGATCAAACACCCAATGTTTAGTTGTGGTCATGCTCAAACACTCTGAAATATTGCCTCTTTATTTAATCCATCACAAATACCATTAACCTCATCACTCTTCACCCCTGGGAAGCCCACATCTCCTTTTGTGGCACATTCAGGCTTCCCCATGAGAGAAAACTGGGATTTCTTTCACACCAGCCAAAAACGCCAACTCTGCCTGGCCCTTCTGAGAGATGTTTTGAGGCAATTGCAAATAAAGGTTTGCTTTAGGGTTCACACACAATTTCAGTATTTTCAAAGTTCTATAAGCCTGTAAGTTTTATATGGCAAGGACTGTGTCTGTATGCTGCAGTCATGGTGTTAAAACCAGTGAACAATAATTCATAACCTTGTGCACACCTGAAAAAAAATATGTTGTGTGTTTTTATCTTGTTGCTGAGACTTGTTCTTATAGAGTTTCTCATGAATATCAGACTGATGGCACCTGGCTTTTTTTTCTAATTATATTTATAACCAGCATCAAATCTGGGCTAGCCCCACTTGGCTCCTGCACTTGGCACCATGACAAATTCTGTGGTACATCAGGATTTCTGCAGAACCATTCTTGTAAAACAAAACAAAACAGAAAGTCTGTAAGTTTGTTATTGATTTAAATGTGATCAGTGTTGTATATCTACTTTGCTATAGCATTTATTTTGAAATACTTTGTTGACTGTTCTCCTGATCGTTTAATTTCTTATTTTTTTTCCAACTGCAGGTTGTGCACACCTGCGCTGTAGAACTTTGAAAAGCATGTTAATACCACTGAACCTGGGTACGAGTCAGCTGAGGTTTTGTGCATCAAGCTGGGTTGGAAATGCTTATGACGTTCTTGTTTCAAGAAGGTCTGACTGGCAGATGCTCTGTCCTTTCTTGTCCTCCACCAAGACCATAGCTCATTTCCAGCCAGCTCAGCTTTCACATGCCCTGGCAGCCCCACTGGTGTTGCAGGTTCCTGGAACCCCACCATGTACCCTTAACAGGCAGTCCTGTTTCCAGATCCCCTTCAACACCCAGAGAAGAGGTGAGATGGCTCTGTTGTTGCCTGGCCTCTGGACTGGTCCCTCTAGCACTTGGCTGCCTGATTATTTTTCAGCCTGCCCATCTTCCTGGCTCTGGTTCTCTCATGAAGAGTCCTTCACACCTTAAATGGGAAATTTTGTAGTTCCACTTCATTTTATATTTCTACTTGAGAATTTCATTTTTTCATTTAGTTATCTGAAAGTAGTTATTTAGCTGCAGGATAGGAATTCAGGTAAGAATGAGTAATCAAACCTTTCATCTGTGACTCCAGCTTTAAGCTCAGGTTAAACTGCTCTTGCTGTGTCTGGTTATTGCAATTGAATTATTAGGAAAATTATTAACTGGGCTAATTTGAATCAGTGTAAATGACTGATTAGTGCTGTAGGCATTATAAGAACCTAGTAGCTCAAGCAAAAAATGAATTTTTTTTTTTTTCCACGAAGTACATTGAGAAATTACACGGATTATTCATGAAATAGGGAGCATTTGGCACATTTGGAAGGCAGTGAAGTTGGTAACAAAGCTCCTTTCACAGAACATGAGAATGATTTGCATCACAGGAATCCCTAAATCATTCTCAGATTGTGTGTGCTTGTTGGCATAATGAATCTAATAACTTTAAACCTACATCTGACAGAAAGGTATGCAAACCATAAAACATCGCTGCAACACTTTGCACATTAGTTGAAGTTGTACTAAAGAGATGAGAATTGAAAAAGTAGATGAACGTGAAGACAAGGACCAAGATCCAGAGAAGAACTAGAGTTGCCTGCATGATGGGTTCAGTTCTGTTTCAGAACTGTGTCCATTTCTGGGCTTCTCCATAAAAGACAGATGTGGACCCAATGACAGTGAGTTCAGCTAAGGATCATGAAGATGACTAAGGGATTGAAGCACCTTTCCTATGAGAGGCTGGGACTGTCAAGCCTGTAGAAGAGAAGGCTTTGGGGTGGGGCACGGATCTTATCAATGCATAAAAATACCTGAATGGAAGGAATGAAGACAAGGGAGCCAGACTCTTTTCAGTAGTGTGCAGTGGTAGGATAAAAGACAATAGTCACAAGTTAAACCACATTAAATTCAAACTGAACACGAGAAGACGTTTTTTTTTTAAATGTGAGGATCATTGAACATTGCCACAGGTTGCCCAGAGACTGTAAGTTTCCAACTACGGAGATATTCAAAACCCAAACTGTCACAGTCCTGGGCAACTGGCTCCAGGTGACCCTGCTTGAGCAGAGGGGTCACTAGATGTTCTCCAGAGGTGCCTTCAAACTTCAACCTATTGCAGGTGAATTTTGTGATTCCCTGATTCAAAACCCATATTCAGCTGCTGCTTAAATTCAGCTGGTACATTCCCTGTCTTCCCATGTATGTCTGCATTAGACAACTTGAGAGTCCCTTGCTTCTTGGTCTCCTTGCAGTATTGCCAGTGTAGTACTGGAAACCCAGAGCACCTTGCTCCACCCTACGGCATTTCATACGTACCTAATTTCCACTTCTGCCTGTACACAGAAGGGCTTCAGTACTGAGGAGCTTCAGAAAGCAAGTACGTAAGATCACAAACACAGTGTTATACTCAGGCTTCAGAAACAGGGATTTCTTTGTTAGTCTATTCTGGTTAAAGATGGAAAATGACCTGAGAGCCAGCTATAGGAATAAGCTATGTGGGTCCAACAGCAGCTGTGGCTGCTGTTTTCTATCAAATGTAGCTGGTTAAAGAGTAAGCATTGGTAACATGTTATCTCTGCAGCAGCTTAGTGGTTGTCTCTGTTAGAGATTCAACAAAGATGCGAGTTAAATTAGTTCCTCAGCCTGAGATACTCAAACCCAAATCTTTCACTGCCCCGAAGTATGAGCTACAAAATTAGTCTATTCCAAAGTAGAACCATTCTTCAATTTTTCTGCTGAAATTACTCACCTGTACTTAAAATAATTCATGCTTTATTGCACCAGATTTCGAGCATAATAGGCTGGCTTAAAATCTGGAATTTTTACCTAGGTGTATAGTCCTTGTCTAACCTCAGTTTGTCTTGTAAAGCATCTGCCTCAAAGTAGCCTACAGTCATGTTATTGGGGTATTCCTATGGGAGGCAGGAGCTATGAGTATAAATCCTAACTAGAAAGACATAATTAAGAACTTGCAGAGACAGGAATTAAACCACACTGTTCAGCTAAGAACTCCCTGTTGTGGTGACTGCACATCCTGCACACTAGGCATGAATGTTGCTGCAGATGTTGAATACTGCAGCTGTGTGGACTCCATTTTGGAAGGTGCACACTTAAAAGATAAGAATTGCATCAGTAAATTACAAGTGCCTAAGTGTCCTTCTGGATCTTGGCTTTGGTGGCTTAATCTCCAGTATGTTTCCCCAGATCAGAGCTGAGGTACTTCATCAGAGGTGCCCATCGGGGAAGGAGGGAGGAGGTGGCATTGCAGTGCAGTATTGCTGTATTTGCTTTTTTAATAAGCTCTAGTCATCAGTGTTGTCACGTCTCTGGAAATTCACTCAGAGAAGACATCTGAAGGAGAATCTCTTTCTTCCTGCACACACAAATGCACACAAGCAAAGTTTTTTTGATTATGCTTTCAGATAAACAGTCACAGCAAAGCCTCAGTTTCATTTTATCTCCATAGATAGCTCCAGGAAAAAAATCACTGCTTCTGCCTGCAGCCTAAACAACTCACTTTGCTGCCAAGTGCCATCTCAAAAAGAGGAACAATATAAACTAATTTCATACCTATTCAGTTCAATAATAGGTATTGTTCTAACTATACCTCTAGTGATAAGAGACAGAACGGCTTATTTGCCATTGCTAAGCAACTGTTAAAACAGTGTCCAGAATTCATTCAGTCTAATGGGCCGATAGGAATCGGTGTCTGAAGTTCTTGTTTGCATTATGAAGTCAAAAATAATTGTCTTTCTCTACTAACACCCATTTAAGATAGTTTATGGCTGCACCAGATTCAATCAGGACCTTGTCTTAATGGTGCTTTGAATGGTCTGCTCTCCCTTTGAGAGAAATATTTAACCATAATGCATTAAACTGCTTTAATCCACTTGCTTTGTTTTGATGTAGTGATGAAATAGCATAGAAGATAACACAGGAAAAAGAAGGTAATATGAAACTGCAGAAATAAAAGCTGATGTTATATATGGTACCAAGTTGCAGGCAGAGAGTTTGAGGTATTTAGGTAGAGTTCCGTAAATCACAAGTTGCCATCTGTGTCTGAGATGCAAAGACATCTGCAGAACTCCCGTACATTTGGAAAAATGGAATCTAGACAAGACAGATGTAAGAGTCTTAGTGCATTAAACCATGGGATTTTTTTCCAACCTTAATTTATGAGTTCAGATTTTAGTCACTTATGTACACGATTTAAGAGAAAGGACTTTCTGGCTCTGATCATGCTTTATCAAGATAAGGAATGGGCAAATGAATAAATGCAAAAGAAGAAATGTTGCACAAGACAATCCTGCATTCATAAGCATTTCTTTGTAGTTGCAGAATGATTTCTGTGACCTAAAAGGAGAATGCACTATCATGCGAGGACTGTATCTCTTCAGATGCTCTGTTTCTTATCTGAGAGTAAGTAGACGCATGAGTGAGTAACGATGCATAAGCAGAGGGACTGAAGGCTCACTGCTGCTGGAGCTGCAGTTCTGTGCTTGTACCTGACACCACTTCATTGCTTCTATGGGTGCATAAATATATGATTAATGCTTATGCATGTGAGCAATCCCATCACCTTCAGCAGAACCACTGCTGTTCCCTGTTAAGTATGCGCTTAAATGCTCTGTTGACGCAAGCTGAGAAAATCAGCACTTTGTCAGATGGAGCCCATGCAGGTGAAATACCTTTGCCTTGCTCAGCCCACTGTGCCTCACACCATGACTTGCCAGAGCCAGGTCTTAATGTAACAACAGAAGAATAAGTGCTTTGAAATAAGGACTTCGGCCAGTGCCTGAGTCAGAAGACTAACTCATCATGCAATGATATGAAAATGTGGAGGTAAAAAGTTGAGATTTGTCCTTCCACGAAGCTTACAGCAATGTCTGAGTCACCACAGGACATGAGAAAGCTGCAGGCAATGGCATGCAAAGTAGGTTCGGTCTGACTTCTCCTCTTATGTAACTTTGACATTCTCTGCTCCATATATAAACCCAGAAAACATCAAAAAGCTCTTACTGAAAGCAGTGCTCTTCTTTATTCATTTGTATGAGCCAAATGTCACTTAAAAAATTAGATATTTCCCACGCAATCTTTAGTAGAGGACCAGGCACTTTCCTTGCCCATACTGGAAAACCCCTTATTTCTGGACTCATTTAAAGGATGTTTGCACCCCCTAGTGTATAAGGACTTGCAAGAAATCAGGCTCCTACAGCAGCCTTAAGTGAATGAGGATGTTTAATATTAAGCTGTAATAAAATGCATCAATGTTACAATCTTAACAACTTTAAAAGAAAGAATTGTAAACTCTAAGATCATCCTAGGTGTAATCCTTCATGTCTCTGTAGTCAACAATTGTAGGACCTGAAAATGAGTTCTGCTGAGTTAGATTTTCATCCCACTGGAAAGTATCAGGTATTCACAGTAAAAAAATGAGACGGTACTGAGGACAGACAATTCACATCCAGACCTTCCTGAAACTCGGGGATGACAGATCCAGCTTCAGCCCAGACAAAGTCTGTAGCTATGTTTCACTGTAGGACAAGAACCTTTGGATCCAGACTTTACTCCAGTTAACAGAAACCTTAAAAATGAGAGGCATGTGCTTAACTCTACTCCAACAACTACTGCCCAGATAGGCACAAGTAAATAGACTTTTAACTTCTGATAGTGGCCTGCATCCCACTATTTGGAGTTAGGTCTTAAAATACCTTTCAAAAAGTTCTCCTTACAGCTATGGATCACTTTATTGTTCTTCAGATCTGACTTCACATATGCCAAGTCAGTTGGAACCTGGCTGTTCAGCTTCCCATGTCCAGCTTAAGTCTGGAACCTCAGCAAAACTCAAGTGCTCCTGGAACCAAACCAAACCAACCCCAAGTGCTGGCTCCTGTCTGTGAGCGTGGGAAGAGAATGACTTATGGGCGCACTTTCTGTGGGTCTTGTACTGATTTTTGAGGGTTGGAATGTGTGACCCAAGCCTTTGCAGCACCATCCGGTATGTTCTGTTTGGCTGTCACCAGCTCGGTCACGGGCTGGCTCTGAACTGACCAAATTATATATACATGTTTTCAAGAATTCCCCTGCCCAGGGAATTCTTCCACTGAAAACAGGATTTAACCATTTCCCCTGAGGTGTCAGAAAACAAATCACTGCAGCCTTGGCAAGTGTCTGACTACCAGGAAAATTATATTGCCATGGGAAAAAAGTGGTCTGTTTTCATTATCCAAGAAGAATTAAATGAAAGAAGTAAACAAACTGCATAAATGATGAAAATTAAATTACATTTTCTTTACTTTCGTTATCTAAGTAGTTTCTTATAATAGGTGTATTCTAAAATATGACTTTCAGCCAATGGTATTTACTGTATTAAAACCAGACTGATTTTATTTATGGTACAATGCTTAATAGCTCCTCCAAGCCACTTTATTCTGTAATTTTAAATAAATTCTTTTGGCTTTTTTCAAAACAAGAAACTTGGCTTTTTGAGAGAATAGCCCTCAATAATTCACACTGAAGCTAGTGCCAGGAGCTGTGATGATGGCTTTTGACAGGTATTCTTTTCTTCCAAGAGAGTGGAGTCATTGTGATATTAATGCAGAGTCCTTTCAATAAATAACAATAATGTAAGTAAATAATAATAACAGTGTAATATATGAAAAGCACAAGTATATTGCTGCTATGTCTCCAAATAGTTACATTTCAAGGCTCAGTAGTACCACTGTAACCAGATGAATGGTATAATGAGAACATGTTTTTTAAAGGTACGTTAACAATAAGAAAATTATACTGGGATAACTGGGATAGAAATTTCTGGTTTAGAGCCTTTAGTTTTCATTTTCTTAACTAGGTACTCAAAACTGTGATTTCCGTAAGACAAAATTCCAGCTGGAAAACTACTGAAGTTTACAAACTCTTCATTGTAATTAAGAAAGTGCTGGGACAATGTGTCTCATTTCTAAGAACAGAGAGAAAAGTGCACCTGTTTGCTTCTGCAGATCTCACCATGGCACTTACTCCAGACCATGAGGTTGGGCTGTGATGGCTCTGCTTAGCCCTGGCCTCCACACCTCTCAGTGGCTTGTGAATATAGGACTGGGGTTCCTGGTCACAGAATGCAGAAATATTGACTATCTGGTTGAGGTTCAGATGCATCATACTTGGTGATGATGAAGTCATCACTCTCATAGCCTGTTTGAAGCAAGTTGGTAGAGTTTTAATTTGCAGTAGACATTGCTATTGACAGTAAGCAAGCAGGAGCAGGAGACTGTTCGAAGTTTCAACAAATGGCCCAAGTGAACACTTGAATTCTTTTCCCAAACAAAACTGAAATGTTTTGGTGCTGTTGGTACAGAGTCTGTTATTGGGACATAGAGCTCCTAGGTTTCAACTAGAATAGTCCCAGGACTCTAAATTAGCCATGTAAAAGCAGTGGAGATAGGAAACAAGAAGAATTTTTATTACATTATAAAAAGAAGTCTTGCATAAGGAAGCAAAACCTGTCATTTTTCACAGGAGGATGCAACATAAAATGTAGGTAGAGTGATATACTGTTTTACACGGGATTCAGCTGAAATCAAATGAAGGAGTGCAAGATGTGATAATCGCCCCCCACCAAGTAAAAGTAACTAAGGAATCTGGAAATATGATACAGCTTGCGATGAAATATACTGGGTACACTGAAATTCCATATAACTGAAATGGACCTTTGCTCTCAGAGACTGTCATACTTTCCTGGTCTTCCAATAATGCCCAATGATGTTCCCACAGGAATGACAGAATGAGTTGCTTCTACTACTTATTAATACTGCATTATGCAAAATAAAAATTATAGATGAAATAGGTCCCTGCATTGATTTTACAGCCAGGATTGTGTGAAATCATATTCAAGGTTTGCTTGGGTTTTTTTGTTTTCAAAGAAAACCCGTCCTGCTCTGTTGCTGGTGGGGTGCTGTATTTCATTTATTAAACAATTCTTGTCCCTTTTGAATGCCTATTTTTACATGAATTTTAGGGTGCTTGTTCACAATGAGATCTTTTTCTTCCAGCTTCAAGAAGGCTGAAGGATTTGAGCCTTTGCAAAGATGTTAATATTTGGTCAGATTTGCCAGCAGCCTCATGCAGCTATTATTCCAACAGGCATCACCTGCAAGCCTTGGAGAGAAAGCATTACGGTTAATGCGGTTTGGCAAGTCAGTGTAATATTCACTGCATTACCTTGACATGTTTTAATGGCATGAGCAGCATGCACTCTGTGTCAGAGAAAATTACCTGTTGGCCCTTGCTGTAGCTTGATGCCTGCTCTTAACTGGATAGCTACAAAATGGTGTGGAAAATCATATATGAGCTCCACTCCCTCCCTGCTCTCTCCCATAGGAGCTTATTTCCTATCAGCTTGCCAATTAAAAAAAGAAACTTGCTTTGATGTTTTCATTTGCTACAGTATTATATCATCTACACAATGGAGCTGCCCAGCAAGCCTTCCTCCTGTCCTACTCTCCTAATGGAAAGATAAACCAATAATGAAAGTGAATACAGAAAGAATTAAAGAGAGGGAAATGCAAAGGGACTTTTTTATTGTGATGGGAAACAAAGAGACTGTGCCATACCCTTTGCAGGAAGCAATCTTGGTGCACTCTTGGGAAATTCCTTCTCCGCTCAGGAACCAGACTGGCACAGTGAACACACAGGTCATCTTTACAGCTATGTCATGTGAGAGAACTAAATTTACCCCTTTGCATGGATAAATAGCTTAATAGTGAGTGACAGCTGGAAAATGAATTCCATGTTCTTGACAGACACTGGATGATGCCAAAATCCTCTGTTGATTCACAGCAGAGGCACGTCCTCTTCCAAGGACCTCACCCAAGGGACCAAACTGGTAAGCAATATTGTAAATGTGCAGGGCAAATCAATTTATTCCTTGGTTCATCTGCTCAGACTGCCAGGAAGATTCCCAGTCAGTGCCAGCCCCATTGATGGCTCCTGAAGTGCACACAGCTTCAGAGATGTGACCATACAACTTACCACTTAAGATCTGGTTCTTCCCTTACCTTGGTGGGAATTTAGGCAAGGCTTGGGTGGATCTTTGGAGCCTCATGTGCTGACCCTGCAAACTCATCCCTTCGGACTTTGTCTCCTCCTCATTGCCAGGAGACTTATTGTTCAGATGTGCACCACAGCTCTAGCAGGAACCTTCTGCTTTGGCATCTCACTTGCTCAGCACAGAAGGTTTTGCTATGGGAAAGAGGCAGCTGGGTGTGATGTCACAGAGGAATACTCTGTCAGGTACTGCTGCACCCACCCACAGCCTTGTGACATGGGTCCTAACCCATGCCATGACCTGGTGAGGTAAGAGGCAGGAACAGCATGTGGTCCAAGGAATGAGCATGTCTACCATGCGGCTAGATGTGACTAGATTTAGGCTCAAAGCTTCTGAGAGCTTGAAAACTGTAAGCTGGAGCCTCTGACACAATCAAGGCTAGCATGACACTTGTGCACAGAGATGCTATTTTTTGCAGTATGTTGTACTCATTAGGCGTGAGTGTCAGTGCCTGAAAAAGGTGGAAAGCAGTAAAGAGGCAGGTCCTCAATACCTCCCTTTGATGTCTCAGGTAACATGAAAGGCAGCCTATGCCACTGTTCTGATAGGGTGACATTAAAAAAAATCAAAAAAGGGAGAGAGATCATCGACCGTAGAGGAGATTCCTGCAATTTGGCAGTGCTCCCGATCCGCAAAGCTACTTTTCTGGTTTCTCTCATTAGCCCAACTGCAATATGTGCAGAACCAGGTTACTTATCAGGCCAGAATATTAACATTCACAGCATTTATGTTTTGGGGCCCTTAAAATGAAAAGCATTAACACAAAAATTTTTTCAATCTTTTAATATGAAATCCTACTGTTCTGAACTGACAAAAATAAATGCAGTGAACTTTCAGTGATATTGCGCCATATAAAAAGGTTATTAAAAATGTATTTGAAGGACTAGCTTTGTCAATACTAATGCACTGAAGAAACGGTGGGTTTCCCAGCTCAGGCACTGATGTACAGACTTACTGAGGGAGTGATTACTGCAATAATAGATTTTGGTAGCTTAAGCCAGACAAGCAGTTTTAGACTTCATGTGCAAAGAATCTCCCTTTGTTATAAAAAGATGGGATACTCAGTAATATTGAGGTGACATAAGAATATATGTTTAAAGGAAAACTTCCAAGTAGATATTGGTTCAGCTCTGAAAATGTGTTTGGAAGATGGAAGGGAGAGATAAAATAGAGCAGTGTAGAGGAATAGAAGGATACTGGTAGGAATGCAAATGATTTCTTGGTTTATTTGTTGACTCTTACTTCCGTAGTAATCAGAAGGGGGGTTAGAGCTGATCTGTACATTCCCCAAAGTGATGTGAACATAGCAACAAAGTGCCAGAGCATGAAAATTTTAAAGCACAATTAGCTGCACTTTGAGAACCGGGTCCATTCTCTTATCTTGAATTCAGACACCTCTGACCTTGCCACTCATCTTTGGCCTAAATAACTGCACAATCAAGATTCAGTATTCCTACTATGGGGTTTTAATGTGTGTCTTCCAATCAAATGAAAACCAGTCAATCTTGTTTTATTGCTGTAAATGAGCCTCAAATAAAGAGACAGCAAAAGCCAAGCTTGCAAATCCTTACTTTCGGTCATTTAAGATGATGATATGAGGGGTAAGAATTTATTTTTAATTATCATTGTGGGTTTCTTTGATAATGTCTCCTTTGAAGAACACAGAAAATACTTTACTCCTCCCATTGATACATGCTGCCACTTGCAGTTTTGCTCTCCTCAAGTATCACAGCTGGTGTATTTCTTCTGGTGTGTGAGGGAAAATGAACATCTTTCACTCCAGCAGGCAGTCTCTGTTGAAGTGAGAAGGTGAGTGCCAGCCACCTCAGCTGTGCTGCCAGCTCTCACATGGGTTTTGTACAGTCCCATTTTTGTGAGTCTCAGCTCCTAAAGAATCAGCTGCATTCCGTATCGCTTTTTTTTCGGTACAGAATTGTCTGCTCTTCCCAAGTTAATTTAATCAGTGGAAGTGCCTATTATTTCTTGAGGACTGACTTTCTTAAAAGTATAAGGGTTTTAAATACTAAACTCAATACAATGATTCTTGTTCAGAGAAGGTCCCTTGTCCTACAGGTGGAATCTGGGGCAGCTCTTGACCTAAGGGTGAGAGGTCCATCCCTATCAGGACTTTAAAAGCCTTCCTGAAATCTTTTTGGTTGTTCAGTCCTAGCAGTGATGTATGGTAGCAGAAGAACACGATGGAGGTTTAAGAGAACAATATAGTAACATGTAACAAGTTTCCATAAGGGTTTTTTTAGTTGGTTGTTTTGGGTTTTTTGGGGTAGGGTGTGTGTTGGTTTTAATAATGCTTAAATATGTTCTGGAATTCTTGTGCATTGATGCACTTGCATGATAGCCTCCAATGGGGATTTCACTGACTTTCCCAAGTGATGGGCGTGTGGTAACTCAGGCTGAGTGTGGAAAGGGACACAGGGGAAAATTGCAAGGTCTTTTCCAAAATAATAGATTTTTTTCTGTTTTCCAGGGTGCAACAACTAATCACGTCAATATAATCTTGATAAAGAATAACCTGTATCACTTTTGTTTTCTACAATGTAGTTCTCTTTAACTTTCATTACATTACACATGTGCACATAGACACATACAGGCACATACACACCAATTATAAAATTTTCTGCTTAGATTCCTGACATATAGGAAAGCATTAATGCTGCTACTGGCAGTCATCATAGTTTTGAAGATCAAAAAGCCTGCAACCTGGTTTATCAAGTATAATATCTCAGAGGAGACATGTCCCTAGCCAGAAACCACATAGCAAATAATGTCCAATTAATTGGTAGCTCTGGAATTTTAAGAATATCTTTGCCATGATGACTAGAAATACAACTTAGACTTCCCTGTTATTTCCAGAGTTAATACAGAATGAAGAGGAAACTCTTAGTGGATTTAAATGCTTAACTTCACCAAATATTTTCATAATAATTTGAATTCATATCCATGTAATGAATATAAGTCAGTGGGGGAAATGGACCTGTCCTCTGCTTGCTTTGTTGGCTATATTTACTATCTAGCTGCCCCATGGAGCTTTGTTTTCCAAGAGTCAGCAATAATTGTTCAGATTTTAATTTCAAATTTTACTGCTGTCATTTATTACAAACTACCAGAGGGTTAATGTGAGAAAATCCTTTTGATAGAAAAACTCTTCAGGCAGAAATCACCTATTTATAGATCTAGCACCCAGAGTACTGCAGACCTTGATCCTGCTGTGGACTTTGGGGTTTATTTCTACTGTATAGCATTCTTTATAAGACTTACTCTAAGTCGATCCAGGTTTATGAACTATCCCATTGCATCACTTTGCCACCCACAGATCCAAGTCTGAATTCTATAGAAATAGATATTACTACAGAACCAAGACAGGGCTCTGAATATTGCTTTGTGAAACACGACTGGAATTTAAATTATTTTATCTGCATGCAGTTTAAAACAAAAGTTCAGTCCAGCCATAAGCGACGGCAGCTCTTGCGAGGCATCTGTTCTAATGAGCACTATTGGGAGGGATGACTCCCAGCATCAGCACTGGGTGCGGTACTCTTAAACGGGTCCTACAGCATTGCCACCTTCACCTTCGAGCTCCGGCCCCCATAACCTCTGTGAAGGTGGCTCGCAGGTACCAGCTGACAGATCGAGCTGGAGATCTCCTCCAAGGCTGATGCTTAGCGCTGCCCGGGAGGGTCACACGGCAGGTGATGCTCGGAGCGCCCGGGCAAAGCCTCTGTCCTTCAGCAGCCTTTCTCGAGCTTCCCAGGACGACCCGGCCTTTTCAGAAAAAACACCCCGCGCCCTCTCGCACAGCTTCGTTGTGACAATTTTACTCCTGACCTATAAAAGGCTGTACTTCAAACATTCACCTACTTCTGATTGCTGCTCTTGTGGTTTTTTGTCTTGACTGGATGTTTGCACTACCCAACCAGTTCAGGTCTTGGTGTGCGGAGGCGGTAGGGACCTTCCCCGGCCCGGGCCCGTCCCACGCAGCCGCGGCGCTGACCGGCCGGGAGCGGCAGCCCGGTGCTGGCTGCAGAGCCGGGGCAGCCGTCGGTCTCCCGCCGGGCAAGGAGCGGCTGCGGAGGCCGCGGGCTCCTCCTGGCGGCGGTCGCGATGCCGCTCTGCAGGGCCAGCCGCTTCCCGAGGGGCCGGGCAGGTTGGAGGCGCGGTGCGGGACCGCGGGCCGCCGGCGGGGCCCTCAGCCGGGAGAACTGAGGGTGCGGCGCGAGGCCAGGCGGCTGGCATATGCTGCGCTGTTAGAGATGGCCAGGGTCATTTGTGAAGGGAGGCTCCATAGCTCAGTGGTTAGAGCACTGGTCTTGTAAACCAGGGGTCGCGAGTTCGATCCTCGCTGGGGCCTTGACGTACTTTTAGGAGTCGCTGCTTCGGAGAGCAAAGACTTCAGTTTTTGAGGTCTTTTGGTGATGGTGGAGTGGAGCGCACGGCTGACGGAGGGGAACGTGTCGGAAACAACCACTTTTTGGGGAAATCTGAGTCTTACCAACGGCGCTGGTCCCGGATGGAGTCAGGGCCCAGTTCCGTGCAGGCAGGGCCGGGGCGGGAGTTACCTCTTCGGGAAGCAGCGCGGGGTGGGCTGGGGAGATGCTTGTACAGCTTGTGTCACAATTTCCCTGATGGGAGCTCTGGCAAAGTGCTGCCAAGAGGTTTAAAAGGAACAAAGCCCCTGAGTGGAGAACAACCTGGGCAAGATTATCTGACTCTTCACAGCTTGTCAGGCAAGCCGAGCTGCCTGGTTTATTTCTGTGCTGGAGGCTGGACAGGAGAGGTGTAGTAATTCTCTGCCTTTTTTTTTTTTTTTCTCTTTTTGTTTTTAAGTTATAGAAAGAGCCAGAAATCCCTGCACAAATCCTCTTCAGCACCACACTTTTAAAATACGCATTTGTTTTTTTCAGAAATCTTGTGAGCAAGGTATTTGTTTTCTAGCACTGCAAACACCACAGCGATGATTGCTGACAGCAAGCAGCGGAACAAATACATGCAACCTGGTGAGGGGCAGGAGAACACCTGCAGCGCACACGCTGCCCGGGATCCAACCATGGCAGAGCTGTTGGAACAGGCAGGCACCTGTTGGAGGCTGTGGCTTGATGCATGGAGAAGGACACGTGGGCTGTGGCAGAGCACTGCAGCCCATGGGGTACCCTCCCAGCTGCTAGCACAGTTTCTCTCCAACCTTCTTCCTCTGCTCCAAGCAGGTCAAAGCTGCAGTGATTTGCAGGGCTGGATGAGTTGCCATTGCTGTGGTGAGAGGAGCAGGGGACTGACAGGCTGCTTCCCTTTATGGCAGGAGTTGTGCTACATCACAAGGCCCCAAAAGCATTTGAATTTGCTCTGCTTTGGGGTTCTTGCACGTAGGAGTTTGCAGCATTGCCCTCCCATCCCATCTGGGAAAACAGTGCTTGGTCCTAATCATGGTGTTACCAGTTGAATGTCATCCTAGCCAGTTCCCTTGTTCAGCAGTCCTCCCAGAGGCCATGCAGCAGGTTCATGGAGGTGGTTATAAAACCCATCTCTTGAGAGGATCTTTTCTCTCCAGGCGGTCTGGTCGAAGGCTGGGGACAGTGTTTCTGTGCTGACAAAGAGCTGGATTTTGCCATGATCAGCTCAACTATGATGAGATCCCTGGAGTGCCACAGGGAAGCAGCCATGCATGTGCTTGTAACGGCTGCGTGGTTTGGTTGGCCTCTCTCAGGACCATCCAGAATGAATGTGCAGGAGCCGCCTCTGCAGTTGGGCCGGCTCAGCCCGGTGATCGGGGTCTGTGCCCAGGGGACAGGGCTGCGACGCGTCGCTTGGGAAAGGGACGCGATACTCGGCTGCGGTGCTCCCCACATCCATGAAATACATCAGGAATAGGGTTCAGCTGTCCCCGTTTGCCATAGCTCTATACCCGAGCTAGCACGGAGGCGCTTCCAAGCCGCTGGCAGGTTGCTAGGTGCGCCGCTGCAGCGGTTTGGAAGCGGGAGCGAAGCCGCCCGACGTTAGCACTCATGCCGCGCTTCCCTCCCGGGGCTCTGCCGAGAGCGGCCGCAGCAGCGCGAAGCGGGGCCGATGCCGGCGGAGGCCTGCAGAGGGAGAGCCGGCTCCTCACACCGAGCGCCCGCTGGAAAGCCAGGCCCGAAGCCTTGCCCGCCGGGGCCGTAATGGGCCTAAACAGCTCCAGAGGCGTGCGAGGGGACGTGACTGCTATGGGGGCTCGGGGCGAGCCCGGCCCCGGCGGGTTCGGCGGCCCCGGCCCTGCGAGCGAAGCCGGGAGCGCCGTGCGCGCAGGGCAGGGTGGCTGTGTTGCACACTGCCTCTGAGTCTTCTGCTGGTGGGGTTGAATTCTCATTCTCCAAAGATATTTCTTTACCATTAAGCAGGACCTATGCTAGGATAGCGGACTTAAGAGTCTTCTACAACTGACCTGCTGTCTGTTACACATGGCCGGCCGAGTGACCGGCTGCTCCAGCTGGCCCCGCAGAGACCCGCGGGCTGGGGACGGGGACCGGGAACAGCAGGACATGCCGGCCCCCGGGAACCGCGGCTGGACCGCACCCAGGGCTCAGCTTAGTTCCTCTTGGTAGCGCTGCTCCATGCCTTTCTGTGGGACCTGTCTGTTAGCACTGCCGACTGGCAAGAGCAGTCAGGACCACCTCCCGTGCCCCCTGTGCATTCATGCACATACATGAGTGGAAAGCAGGAGATGCACCCAGGCCTCCTCCGAGCTGATTTTCCCAGCCTTCTCATAGAATCATGGAATCGTTTCAGTTGGAAGAGACCTTTTAGATCATGATGCCCAACCATTAGCCCAATATTACCAGGTGCTAATATCCGCCCCAGCTCCTCAACGTCTTTCTTGTAGTGAGAGGCCCAAAAGTGATCACAATATTCGAGGTGGGGCCTCAGCAGTGCTGAGTGCAGGGGGACAGTCACTTCCCTAGTCCTGCTGGCCACGCTATTTCTGATACAGACCAGGATGCTGTTGGCCTTCTTGGCCACCTTGGCACACTGCTGGCTCATGTTCAGCAGCTGTTGACCAACAGCCCCAGGTCTCTTTCCACCAGGCAGTTTTCCAGACACTCTTCCCCAAGCCTGTAGCATTGCATGGGGTTGCCATCCACACTCCATTTCTTGCTATAAAGGAATCTTTATTAATAGCTGTTGTTACTGAAGGTGAGAAATGTGTCAAAGCTTTGCTCAAAAAAGCTGAGGTGACCTTCACTAGGTCCAGTGATACAGTCATTGGTGACATCATTAGAAAATGTCTTTACAGTTTGTTTCTCCAAACGCTGATGAGGAGCCTGGACAGTACTAATTGTGTTTTTATTTTGGATCACAGTGTCTGGCAAGACAGACACCTTGCCATCAATGCAAGACATTCTGAGTTCATCTTGGAGATACTTCTCCTTGTTATGTTTTTTTCCAGGAAATTTATACCCATCTTGCTCAGTTCAACAGCAGGAGGCCTTACATGAGAAGAAACTGTTTTCTTCATGAGTCTACTATTTTTCTTTCCAGATATGTAACAAAAATTGGCATATCGAAGCATAGCATACTGCAATGTGATATCATTTTTGACAATGGGAATAGGGAATCAAAATCAGTGACTGTAGAACTGGTTTAGCCAACAGAGAGAAAACGAAATACACACCCTTTTAATATTCCTGCGTGCTTTAATATTGTACAAATGCTGCCAAAACATCACACATATCTAAAAACAACCCCAAACAAGCGCTTTCAAAATCTAAGATTAATAAAGAATGTTTCCATTTGAAGAACTAAGGAATTATGACTTGTATTTCTGGACTTTCCTCAAGCACTTAAAGTTTGATGGCTTTGGATTTGTGCCAGCGAGGTAAAACCAAAATAATGCAAATACAGCCATCAAGAAAGTTTTCCGTGAACAGTAAAAATGTTTATTTGTAATAACCTGAGGTGTTAACTGTAACACCAAAAAGAAAAATGTGTTTGTCTTCTAAAGTTACTATTTTTAGTCAGATATTGCTCTTTTAATTCTCTTCTGGTTGCTAAAATAACACAAAATTCCTTGTGTGTGACAAGCTATGGTGCTCCTAGTCAAGCTCTTCCACGATGTTCCACACTTTGATGCCTGACTACTTTTACAAGTTTAATGGTCCTGTTACTTTGTGTCGAGTTCCTTTCCTAGCGTGTCATTAACAAATTTGCAAGAGTTCTTTGAAGGTGGGCAGAAAGAAATCTGAACACCACAATCACCATCTATAATAATGATCCAGTCCTGACTGCCAGACTGAGCTATCTCCGTGCCCCTTTTCTTCCTCCTCTAAGAAACCTCTCCCTTTTAAAAGAAAGTAATTAAAATACCACTGTTCAAGGCTAGATGCAGGCCAAATTCACATCCAGATGAAGTGGGAGCTCAGTGCATTAGAGCTTTGAATGATGATGCAAGGCAATATTCGCAGGGGAGTAACAGTAGATAAATTTATGCTTCCTGGTATTCTTGGCAAAAGACCATATCTCTGAGCCAGTTAGCTATGGATGGAGGGACAACTAATGAAACTATCTGGCTTTTAGTATGGATGTTATTTACTGTGATGTTAACATATAAATAAGGATGCTTAAAAAGAACAGAGGCCTCTTTGGTAATGAGAAAGTACAGATTAATTAAATCCTTCAGTGTTCGCCAGGAGAATGATTGTTGTGTTTTAAAGAAAAACAATGTTTTCTGTATTTTCAGGGAATCTTTCCTAACACTTGAAGAATAGAAGAAAAACAAACGGAAATGTCTTATTGCAACTCCACAAGATATTTAACTAACTGTCCAAGATGTGATACTTAGCCTTACTTATTGTGGATGCATTTTTAGAAGAAAGAGGCCATGTCATGGTGAGCAATCCAGTGTTCGAAAAGCTGTCCTTGACATATCCTTGAACTAAGCTGCAAGCTAAGAGGAAGTCGGCAAAATGACACTGGGAAAGTTCCAACCCATCAACGTAAGACAGCGTGGACAGTGCACGGGCTGTGCGTGACACCAATCAGCTGCACAGGGTGGGATATGTTCAGCTAATCAGAAAATGCCACAGTAGCATTGCTTTCGCTTTTGCACTATATAAGTAAGTGCGTGTCAGCAATAAAGGGAGGACGATAGCACTCACATTGAGTTTGCGTCGTTATTCCGGCCAGCTCCCGCGACAGCTTATATTTTAGTATGGATGTCTGTCTATAGGTTTTGATGGTGCACTTGAGTAAAGAGATGTTGCTTCGAACAAAACATGGCCTTTTTCCATGCAGTTTATATCTAATGATGGGAATACTGTGTCCTGGCAATACAAAATTTAGGCACAATACATTAGATTTTAATATAGTGAAATGCATAGAGCAGTAGAGGGAAGGGGCCTTTAAAACAGTGTGTGTGTGTAATTTATTATGACTTGAGAGTGGATGAAGAAGGGAAAGAGAGTTTGAGTTTAGAAAGATGAAGCACTGTTCATTTAGAATCTATGTATCTTAACGTATAGACAAAATAATACCTGATGACGCCACTAAACTCAATGGACTCTTCAGTTTATTACAACATTTCTGGCTTTTAGGTGACCAAAAAGTAGTACACAAGTAGAAATGGTCTTAGGGACAAAGTGAAGCTTAAATAAAGTTTAGAAATATAACCCTAAAGTATTAGGAAAAATTAGATTCAATTCAGTTTTCTTGCCTGCTTCTCTGGCATTGGTTCTCTAAATTTATCCAGTTCCAGCTTACCTTAATATGAACATAAATTAATCCAGACACTGTAAATGGAGAACTTTTACTATAAAATAAGGCTGGTATCAACTGTTTCAATCTCTATTCAAAGCAGAGAGGCTGCTCTGCTGACAGCAGAGCAGGAGAACGCTGCCGAGTGCTGCATATGTCTGACTATCCATCCGCATATGTCTGACTACCTCTCCGACAGACACTGCATAGGCTTCTCACAAGTAAAGCACATTCATTCCTTCTGAAGACAAACAGAGGGGTTGTTCCTTTTGGTCACCAAGTTACAGACTATTTTTGGACAAGAATGCTGTTGCCTGTAATCCCCCTGCAGTATCTGTGAGACTTGCTAATGACCATGGTGCCTATACATATAAACAATCTCAAATCACGATACATTCCCTCCTGAAAAGATGTGACGAATATGTCTGCTTGTTCCCTTCAGAGGACTGGTACTGTTGATCTCATCACCACAGCGAGAACTTTAATCCATACCAAAAGCCATTTGTAACAGAAATTAATAAAGGGCAAACCCATGGGGGTATTTCTCACTGCATGTAGCAGCTGTATAGAGACAGCTGTCTCTACCAACACGCTAATACTTGTTTAGATTTGATAGAACACAGCATTAAAAAGCCATACAGTTGAACTATGCAAAAAAGAGACAGCAATTTAAACATGATTGCATCCTTCTACAGAGGCTTCCTCAAGACAAAGATGTATAGTTTCTATGCTTAATTTTGCATTGAAAGCACTGTGTGTGTTTTTAAAGCAAAGTAAATAACATGAGAAAGCTTAAATTTAAGACACTGAAGTGTCCTCCATGGGAAACCTTCCGTGTAGATTAGAAATTCTTCAACTACTTATAACTTCTTAAGCATTGAGTAATGTGAGTATCACACTTTGTTTGGGCTTGTCATTTTAGGATTATGTGTAAGAACTAGGGATGTGCGTGTTTGATTTGCAGCAAGGTAATTGCAGTTACTACTTGTAACTTCTTTTATTCTAGAAGCTAGCTGAAAAAATCCTGAGGTATTGACTACGTTAAGAGTATCCACTATACTAGCAGAAGTGGGCTTCCATAAAGGCTACTGATAGGTGGAAGAGTAAAACCAGATATTCTTCAAAATGTAAGGCTTTTTTCAAACCTTGGATTTGCAAGGAAACAATAGTAATTGCATCCAGCTGTCATTCTGGGTGTTATATATATTAAAGATTGTTCACTGTCTTCTGATCATTATTCAGTTAAACTGTAAATATTTTTAGTGAATCAGAAGAGTTTTGCTTTCTCGTTTGGTAACATACCCTTCCAGTCGGCAGGCTACTAAAAAGAGGGATGAGAAAGGTCCCCTTGCTTCTTTTATGTTTTGAACAGAAGAATAGGTTTTTTCCTATGATTTTTATATATTTTTTTAATATATATTTGATGAGTTTGATGGACTCTGGAGATCTATTTTCCCATGAGGCTGATGGAAATGCTGGTATATTTGGGTCCTCTTTCAGTTAATAATAGCAGCCATTATTCAGTGTAAAGCATTAAAAATGGCAATCACAGTGCATGTGCAGGAGATCTCCAGGGCAATCAGATGTGTGTCTGCCAGCAGTGTTCACTTCACCTTGCAAAGAAGGGCCATTTAAGTCTACTAGATTTTTTTAACTAGCCAGGCTGGATTTACTGGGACAAAAAACCTGGCTCAGGTGTTAAAATTAACTGCTTAATAACTGCAGGCTTCTTAGCAGCAGAACAGCGGGAACAAAACTGGAAAGCACTGTCATGACTGTTCTAAAATCACCTGGTTGCCTCTTGAAAACATTTCTGCTGGATGCTGGCCTGAACAGTGTGTCTCTGTGGCCTGCTCTGTGGACTCAGAGGTGAAACTTGTCTGCTTTTCTTCAAAAATCAGACCATATTTCAAAGGTTCTGTGGCAACTTCTGTGTTGCCACCGATGCGATTCTCAGAAGTGTGGGGGACCTCAGCTG